>CM031239.1:945973407-946573407 GCA_018340775.1 Taxus wallichiana var. yunnanensis | reverse complement strand
AGAGAAATACCAAATTAAGGTGGGAGAGAGAGAGCGACCACCACGAGTTGGAGGCAGGGACATTGCACAGATGCTAAGAGACATGCTTGGAAAATCTGATGATATAAGTTTGGCCCAACGAAGAGGAATAATGGCAACCTGGAGACCAGCCACAAGAACTAGAGGTAGAACTTAAACCTGAAGAAAACACTATCAATGGCATCCAAAATAGGACGCAAATCTAAGCTTGATACTTCCACATATTCTGAAAGTTTGAACCTTGAAAAGTTAACTGATTGGATTATGGTGTAGAAAAACATTTGAACTATGCATATAGAGAAGACTTTATCAGGGTCAAATTGGCACACACCAAATTGACGAGTCATGCATCCATGTGGTGAGAAAATTCTCAGTTTGAAAGAAAATAGAGTAGGAATAAAGATCTAGGATAGTATGGTTTCGATACCAATAGGAGAATCTTTGCCTTATATTATTAGCAAAATTTGTCCAGAGAATTGCATAACCTGACGCAGGAATTTTAATGTGAAGTATTACAATGAAGAGATCTACAAGCTGACCATGTTGGTTACATAGGAAAGAAAGAAAAATGTATGATTGAGGTTTTTCAATTCGAGATAAGTTGACTATGGATAAGTTGCATTTAATAAAAGCCTATTAGTTGGCTTCGATGGGAGAAGAAATAGTATCAAGAAAACAAAAATAGAAAAGGGAGGAAGAGTGTGTGGAATGTAGACAATTAATAACGGCCCAGCATTTGTAAATCAAGGAGGCAACGAAAAATGGTGGAGTGAATACTATTCACATAGAGGTAGAAGATATGTTTGTATGGGGCGGGGAAGAGGGTTATGTTGGTAGAGGGCGTGGAAATGGATTTCCGGGACATCACTTCTAAGTGTGGTCAAATGAACATTGAACATTTAAATGTAATCTACCCAAGTAGAATAAGAAGGCAAAATAAGTGAGGGAAGGGACCATGTGGATTAAGTTGAAGAGGAAGAAGTTGATGAGTCCATCTTAGTGGAATGTGAGCAAGATGAAAATTAGCTAAACTTGACTAAGGTGAGAATTTGATGTTATGATGTCGATAGGGATCCTACAATGGCAGCAAGGGATGAGATTTAATCGTGCGATTGTGTATTTTTGTTTTCTATGTTAACTTTGATGTTCGTTTGCCCATATGATAGAGTATGGAATTCTTTTATTTTGGGAATGATTTTTGTAACAAATAAATAGTTATGCCAATAGGCATTCTACAATTATAGTAAGGGTGAGATCTAATGGTGTGAAGTGTAGTTTTTATTTTCTATATTAAATGTGATATCCAATTGACCATCACTTAAAAGTTTTTTCCCAACTTTGAGAAGTCAATCAAAAAAATAGTAATATCTTGACCATATGACAAAGTATGGGGTCCCTTTTATTGGGAACATTTTTTTGTCACTAACAAATAGGAAATATGAAGAGAATATAAATAATTGTAATATGCGTAAAATCCAAAATAAAGAGCCTTGAGATTGATATCTATTGGCATTTTTCAAATAGATGTATTTAATATATTTGTACTAGTGTAGAGTTCTATTGTAGCAAAAATAAAAGAAAAAGGAGTAACAAATATGGGATACATTCGAGAGTGATTGATATTGAAAATCTTACAAATATGGCTCCATTTTGCCACTCCACCTTTGTGATGAAATCATCTAAATGGATTCCTAGTGTTCTCTTTTTATTTCATTTGGATACGACTAAGAGACATTAATATTGACATCTTTGCCCTCAAGTAGTGTTTTAAAACAATTTGAGTAAGAATCTCATGGAAGGAGATACTTAACTTGTTTCACGCTTGTTTAACTAGATATAATCGAGACATTGATATTGACATCTTTACACTTAAATAGCGTTTTAAAACAATTTAAATAAAAATATCATGGAAAGAGATACTTAACTTGTTTCACACTTGTTTAATTGGATACAAGACCTACCACATCATAAATTGGCATCACTTAATCAACTATGAATTTAGAGTGGCTTTAAGGAAACAAGTACATGATTATGTATTCATCACAACTATAATTCAATTCAAGGCGAGGTGTCAAGTGTAAACACCAAAACTAAATATAACTATTACTTGTGTTCTTCGGGCCATGATGTGTGCCAAAGAGTACCTCACCATTGATGATTGAAACATGGGGTGTACAAGATGTGTTAGGAAGTTTTATATGAGGTCCCCTAATAGCTATTAAGGGCATACATAATCATCATTATTATCGTTTGTGTTTTTGGTGATTTTTATCATGAAATACTTATAAAATGAATGAAATATCTCCCTCATGTATCTTTTTTGGTGCTTTTCAATATGAAATACTAATTTTATAAAAAAATTAGTGACACGTCTTCTCTAACTTCCATTGCCAAAGCATTCCTTATATGAGGGTGGTTCGGACCGAGGATGGCCATTTAAAGCTGGTTTATGCCCTCTAACATGAAGAAGGAAGCAAAGCACAGTCAAATAATTGAGAATAAAGTAGCGAATGGGTGTGTAACAGATGGGAATCTACTAAGCAGTTAGGGCCAAATCTTGAATTCCATTCACCATTCTCATCCCATATACATCACAACCATAAACCGGATGGCTATCACAATCACCCTTAGAAAGAGAGAGTGCTTGAATCACACAACTATAGAATACACGTCAAAGAAGATTGAGTAAACTAGTAAATGCATATGAGGTGCAACGTTTGTTGGTAGGAATGCAAATGTAAGGCTACTTTGGGAGTCTAAGTGGCAGACTCAAAAAAAAAAATAACAACGCAAATTCAATTGCCAACTTCTCACTATAAAATGGCAAATGAATAATCCTTTTCCTCCTTGTCCACGTCACATATTACATGTTTTAAATCTGAAAAAATTCCATTTCCTTCATCTCCCAATACATTTTCTCTAATGTTCGATAGTTCTCGTGTTTGTGGGTGTGATTTGTCTCCTACATAAAAAGCATGCACCATTTTATGGTCCATAATCCAACTACATCCATGTATCTTTTTAATTCCTTTGTCCTTCATCAATCTCCTTAACATTTGAACATTACCCCACCTACACACTTTTCGCAGATGTTTGATAAAAGAACATAAGTTGCAACATTTTGATGATCAAGATAAAAAAGTTAGCTGCTATAAATAATCGTAACCCCATTTTTTTATGTGGTCTATAGACACCAAGCAAACAACACCACATGTTTAATTAGCATGTAGATGATAACATTGTAAGTGGCAAACCTTGAAGCTTTCAAACCAACAAGATGCCTCTGCCATGGAAACTTGTTGAGTCCTTATTTATGCATAATGTTAGAGAGCTCCTAACTAGACATCTTGTTGCAACAAAAAGAAAAGTTAGTATATGGGTTGCCAAATCTTGAGAGGCCAAAAATATAGTTAATTTTCACTTTGCAAATGACTCTATTATTCTCTTAGTTTTGAGTGAGTTCACTCAACTTCATTAAATTTTCAATTTATTCCAACAAGTTTGAGGCCAAGCGATAAAAAATCACAAATCTAATATTGTTTTTGTAAATATAAATACAACAACAAGAATTGAGATTCTCCGAATTCGAAAATTTCTAGAAGGTAGTTAGAATAAGATAACATTGGAAACTAGCAAAAGATTAATTTATTTGGGCTTTCTACTACATTGGAAACTAGCAAAAGATTAATGGGGATCAATAGTAGCTAGAATAAGATAACAATTGTCAAATTGACAAACAAATGGTTAATTTAGTAGGAAGAATTCAATCAACACAAGTTGTTTTATAGGTTGTTCGGTGTATTTACTATCACTCATCCCAAAACCTTATGAGGTGAAACATCAAATCCTCACAATCTAGAAAAAATTCATATGGAATGGGGTGGAAAAACCCTTTAAATATCTACTTGTTTTTAGTGCTACAATTACCTATAAAGCATACTAAATGACTAAACATAAAATTGTTGAAGAAAGTCACAATTATGAAATTGGCTTGAGATATATACACTAGACCCACCTCAGTCTGTAAATCCATTCTTCTCAATGAGTATGTTGTTGCGATTTAAATATCTTAAGAGCCAAGTAGAATCCACAAACTTCTACAACAACACAAATAATCCAAAATGACATCACCTTTTCAACCTCTCATCAAATGGCATGTGAGAAATGATACAAGAGTTATATTCTGGAAAGACGCTTGGGGAGGGAAGGTTCCTCTTTCTAACTCGGTTTTTGATTTTTAGACCATCAAACTACTTTACAATTTGTCAACCAATTCTTTTTTTTCAATATAAATTACTTGAAAAACATGAGCAAAATGCTCGAGAACATTGCAATGATTCACTTTGGAAACAAGATTCAAGGTCAAAGTAAATACTGATTTAAATCATACAACACAGGTGTATGTGCATGGTAAAGTATTTATGTCTCGCATGTTAAAAAAAAAAGAATTTTACATGGTCGAGTCGTTCCATGAGACCACAACTTTTGAGGCATTTTTTCAAACAATTGGCTTACCTTGTGTATGCTTCCACATTTTGCATACATGTCTACTAGGGCACTTGCAACTACATCTGAAAAAAATCAGCTTCCATTATGCTTTGATGGTTGTCCATGCCCTGCTCTAAAGCTCCCATTTTTAAAGAGGTGGGAGGATGCTAGAAAAGTTTGTGGAGCTTGGCTTTACACCTGTCAATTGCATTTTCTTTAAAGTTTCCAAGGTCTTTTCAACAAACCCATTTTTGTCATATTGAGCAATCATTGTAGTTCATGAGACAACTTAACTTTTAGGCATTTTTTCAAACAGTTCACATGCTTGCACATTTTGTATACATCTCTACTAGGGAATTTATAACTAAAGCATCTAACAAATGTCCCTTCTCCATAATGCTTTGGAAGATGTCCAAACCTAATTTCAAAGCTTCTATTTTGGTACACTTTGGGAGTATGCTAACAAAGACTAGCCGATCAAATTGGACACTTGGTGGTCGCATTTGGTGAAATAATGTCATATGATATCATCAAAATTTACATTTCTAGTTGAATATGGTATCATTGTCTTATGAGCAATTGTGTCATAGGTGGAGTATGATTCGGGTTTGTAATATCGAGAGCAAAAGTGAAAATGTATGGAATGTCCCATCCTCTAGCATAACAAACTTCTTAAGTTACATAATGTAGCTATCTAAATCAATTCCCTCTCATGGCTCGCTAACAATAGTAAATATTGTTGGAAAAATTTATGCTACAAGGAAATCTCTTCCCGGAAAAGATTGACATTTTTTGGCAAGGACTCCCACCATAAGAGATGTTTTGTGACGTAATAAATGAAATAAATAATAAAGGTTAAGACCCCCACCTCCTTTGTCGAGGGCATGGAATGTTGTATGCTACTCATACTAATAGAGGAAAAATGAATGAGGATAGAGAGAGAATATTCAATCTTCTATCTTAAATCTCGATTAGGGAGTATCTAAAGACATGGAAACGTGCAAAATTCTACATTTTTCGTAATGGTACTAATTTTGAGTGGGTGGGTGTGAATGAATAATGGAGTGCATAAATGTCTAAACATAGATAAGGGGATGATATGCAAGTGATCATATGCTATACATGGCTAGTGTCATGTCCCTTTTTGGAGACTAGCGGATTTGAAGACCTTAACCCATTCCCCCTCCCTGTGGGATTAAGGAAGGAAGCAAGGGAAGACTTGGATGACATTCTCTAAGTAGATATTTTCATTATTATCATGTATTCCTATTGGGAAGCCAAGCACTCCAATAGAAGAACTTATTTAATTAGAATATAAAGTATTTTGAGCATGTAGGCTCTAAAAACAAATTAGATAATTAAAAGGTACTTATTATAAGGTCGGCCATAAGTTATGATGTAACACCCCTTATGTTATAAAAGGAGGATGCTTGACCATTATGTGATATGTTGAATCTTATATTTTCTTCTGGGTAAAGGTTGTACCTTTCCTTTCTCTCTCATCAAGGACAAAAACCCTTGTTTGAGACCACTTCAAGGACAAAAACCTTGATAGTGGAACTTGTCTTGGGGATGAAAACCCTCAAGCAAGGATATTTGGAATTATTGAATATATTAAGGTATTTGGAGCTGATATATTTCTATCTAGCCGTAGATGACTTTCATCATGAGCATTTTGGAGGTGTTTTGATGGATGTATGGTATGATTCTTGCATGGATGGACTTGTACTAATTTTTAAAGGTGAAAACAATCATTTCTTTGCATGTTTGAGCCACTAATTCAACATTTCCAAGAAGGGTGAATTGCTTGTAAGGCAGGTTTGACATGTTTGGGTGGATGTTTGGGCAAGCTGATTTGATATTTGCATTCTTCATATTTTTAAACCCCAAGATCCCAAGTTTCGTGAATTTTGGAGCTTCCTAGGTAAAGTTATGAATTTTTGAAGTAATGTATAAATTTTGCAGACAGAGGGTTTATAGAAAATTCATATCTTCATTTATAGGGCACTAAAAATCAGTTTTCCTTCATATTTTGATTGCTTTGGTAATTAATCATAAATTTTGAGCTTGATTGGGCACATTTTCAACAAGTTTAGGGCATCCAAAAGTGAGTGGGAGTTCTCAAAACATGTTGTTGCGTTAGGAAGGGAAACATTGAAGGTTTTAGTGTGCATTTTTAGCCTTATCCAACCCTTGGAAGTCTGATTACAACCATGTAAAAATTAATTTTAGTCATCTCTCATTCAACCCTAAGTATTTTTGAAAGTCCCCCAAAAAGAGACATTACAAATCCGACGTAATAAATAATAAAGGTTGAGACCCTCCACCTCCTTTGTTGGGTGTGTGGAATGTTGCATGCTACTCATGCTAATAAAGGACAAATGAATGAGGATAGAGGAGAATATTTAATCTTCTATCTTAAATCTCGGTGAGGGAGTATCTAAAGATAGGGAAAGTGCAAGATTCTACATTTTTGTAATTGTACTAATTGTGAGTGGGTGCGTGTGAATGAATAATGGAGCACATAAATTTATAAACATAGCTAAGGGGATGATATGCAAGTGATCATATGCTATATAAGGTGAGTCTAGTCTAGACATATAGTGTTTTGATGAACCATATGTAGATTTTCACATTCCATCGAAAGTGATGAGATGAATTATGAATTTTGTTTCTCAACACTAACCTACTCTACTTGACTCATGTCATATTCTTGTTTTTCCAACAATGGGAGAACACCAACAAGGTGATTCCCCATGAAAGGGGAAGGTTGTTGAGGGGGATAACCTTTAGGAAACCACATGACAAAGGAGAGAGGAATCAATCAACATAAGGAGATCGATGTGTGAGCAATAGAAAACTTCTTGACCTTTGGAATGAGTTTTGTATGCATGTCTACACACACATTAAAACTGTCAAATTTTGGGTGGAGTACTCACAATACTATGTCAAGGGCTTCACAATTTATATATCTATTCGTTTACCCTTCAATATAGGCAAATTTTTCTTTATTTATCTTATTAGAGTAAAAAAATTCAAGTTTGCATGATTATGAAGGGCAACTATAAACTAGTGCAAATTTCTTAAATACATCTATCTAAAAATGTAGAGAGATATCAATCTTAAGGCCTTTATTTTTAGCATACCACAATTAGTAATAACTTTATTACCGTGTTTGAGAATTGTATACACAATTGTGACAAATTGTGTCATTCTAGCTACAATTATCATGTGTAATGTAGTTCCTCCTCCGTTACCACCTCTCAACCATAGTTGCATGGGTTTGAGTCGGTCTTGGTTTGAGTGGGTTCGTTGTTCTAGCGTCATGCTGACATTATGAATAATTCGTAAAAATGGTAGCATTTAAATTAAACATTTGTGCCAATAAAATAATAAGGGAAGTTTTGAAGTGTCCTTTCTTAGACTAACCTTTTGGAACCCTTGGATCGTCCCCATGTCGTTGATTTGTGAGGTGAAGTCATTCTTCTCGCGACTCATCCAACTCGGGATCATTCGTAAACCTTGAGTTTGAAATATTTATAAATTTCTTTATAACATTAAATGTCGATCTAACTAAAGTGTATTTTCATTATTAAAAAAGGATTCCGCATAAATTCTCAATGAAGATATTTGTGTATTAATTAAGGGGTGTATCGGGAATAGTGGAGGTTTGGATTAAATGAAATGTTAAAACCATTAAATAAATCATAAAATTAGCACAATGAAAGAGATCCCATCTAAAAATAAATAATTCTTTTTTATCCTAAAATCTTTCCAAGTTTATTTTGGAGCTTGAGTCAAATCTCATTTCAGAGGAATTAATGTAAATATTTGGGTATTATATTTTTTTGGTTTTCCGTGAAAGAATTTTTATCACCAAATCACCACACCCCCAACTTGTTAGCATTTTACTGAGGCATTCAGGGTGACTGGGTAACATGGGTACCATCTCTCAAGCTATGGGACTTGCAAACTTGAGATGGACCTTCGTATAAGGCCAGATTCCTCTTCCTAATCCTACATCTAAAGTATTCCTAATGCAAGAAAAAAACCTAACTAAACCTATCCTAACACTTCCAAGGAGACATGGAGAGAAAGAGTGCATGAAAAAGGAAATCCTACACTAAGGGGTGATAACACCAAGAGAAGGGGTTCTAGACAATATTCCCAACTTGCAAATGGAGAAGGATGAACTTGGAGAGGGTGGACATGCACCACAGACTAGATTACATACAAGGCACCATTCCAAATAAACACAACAACACTTAAACCTTGCAATGGAAACATGAATATGCACAAAACACGTTAATGAAGAGAGGCAAGAGGAAACAATAACTCATGCAAGGTTAGAAGAGTTAACACAAACATAATTTTATTACTCCATTGAAATGCACAATACATCACATGTAGGGAGAGGCAAGATTTCCATTACAATATTCAGTGTGAAGGCTTGAAGCCCCAAAATTCACAATAATCCAGTTGAGAAGAAGAGGGGAGCAAGGGGAGAAAAAATGTCTAACTTATTGTAATATGCATTCCTTTATAGTTTATAGAAGAAATTCAAGTGAGAGGAGAAGAAATTCAGATTTATATGAGTTATGGGGCACCATTCTAGATTACATTATAAGACGGGGCCTTTGATGATGCCCATGTCTTCTCATGTAATCGCCATGTGGGAGAAGAATGTGTGCCCATGCTTCATTAATGGATTCCCCATCTACCTTGGTACTATTCATATTCTGGGAATTTAATGCAAATTTAAACCTTTGAATTTCTCCAAATCCTATCTCTAATGATCCCATCATGTATCTCTCCAAAATACCTTTTGACGACTATGATTTTTCAAAATCAGACATGTATAGCAAAATTTATACCATTTTTAGTGAGGGCGGCGCTTTTTGTTCATTTTGGCATCTCGCATATTGTGTTAGACTAGTAGCTAGCCGAGCAGCTCACTGAGCTAAGTGGCGAGCTCTTCTCTTTTTGTTCATGGAGGAACCTCTGCATTACCTCATTTCCCCGCTTTGGGCGGGCTCCTCGCATCATCCTGCCTCCATCATCGAGCCTCTCTCCTTCCATCTTCGAAACACCCGTGCCACCCCAAAACCAACTCCCGCTTTGTTAGCTAGGTTACCTCCACACGACACCATGACATGTCAATGGCTTAGTCTCTAAGCCCACCTACCTCGACACGAATCTCAAGTGTATTGGTTTTGGATACTTGGTTTCCGCATACATCGAAGTTTAACTCCCACATTGCACGTTTTCCCGTCCCGAAATCGAATCCACGAATCCTTGAATTCTCGAAATGCAGACTTCGAGCTTTGCATGCCCATACAATTTGTCCCACCCTACTTCTATTGGGGTTAGCACACCAGTTGTACAAATATATTTATCATATCTAAGCATAAAAGAAATCAATACAGAAATAAACAAGAAGAAACAATACACAATATTTAATGTGGTTCACCCAGTGTGGGCTACGTCCACCAAGAAACAACCAATTTATTATCACAGAGGAAATACAATGAAGATTTGCAATCTTCCACACCTTCTTAGATGTCCTATACTTTCTTCTCTACAAATTTCTATTTTTTCTCTCTAAAGGAAACTTCTCTTAATTCTCAATGAATTCATTTCTTCTAAAACCCTAGCTTTATGCTTATATATGCATCTACAATCTTAAGGCACTTTAGCTATGTAATTACAACCATTAGATTCACTTTACAACTAAAGATAGATATAATTCCCACAACTTAATTATAATAGTCACGCACATGCAACCGATTCCCATTAGCCTTAATCAATCTTTGGTTAGCCCTAACCGATGTCGGTTCCTCACCGACCGATCTTGGTCCATGGGTGATCGACGACGGTTCATCAACCGACGTCGATTAATGTGTATTCTAGCAAGTCTATAAAAGCATGCTAGTGAAACAATTAAGCTCTAGAACTCAACAATCTCCCACTTGGAGATAAATTGTTGCATTGTATCGTATAACTCCTTCCTCTGATCCTTTCCTTGGCCTATTTCTCCCTCCTCAAGTCTCAAACTCGAAGACCAATAGAAGTGGAGTGTAGCTCCAACTTCTCCTTTGCCAATGGCTTCATTAGCATATCTACAGTGGTTCTCCTTTGTATGAATTTTCTCCAACTTCAGCTGCCCATCCTCCAATACTTGCCGTATGAAGTGATAACTTAAGTGAATGTGTTTCGTTCTAAAATGAAACACTGAGTTCTTTTCTAGATGAATCAAATTTTGACTATCACTGTATAATCTACAATCTTCTTGTTATTTTCCCAACTCTTCCATGAACTTGCTCATCCATATTATCTCCTTGCTAGCTTCTGTAGCTGCAACATACTCAGCCTCTATAGTAGACAAGGCCACAACCTTCTACAATCTAGAAATCTAGCTAATTGTTGTGCCACCTACTATGAAAACATATCCAGTGGTGCTCCTCCTGCCATCCAAATCACCAGCCATGTCTAAATCCACATAGCTGCGTAAAGAAGTATTTGACCCTCCATAACATAACAACATGCCGGATGTCCCTGTCAAATACCTTAGAATCCATTGGACTGCTTTCCAATGCTCTTTACCTGGATTAGCCATAAATCTACTCATAACTCCCACTGCCTGTGTAATGTCTGGTCTGGTACAAACCATAACATACATCAAACTCCCAATTGCTAAAGCATACGAAACTTGTGCCATGTACTCAACCTCCTCGTGTGATGTAGGAAACTGATATTTTCTCAATTTGAAGTGTCCAACCATAGGTGTACTTACAGGTTTTGAATTTTACAAATTAAACCTTTCCAACACCTTATTGATATAATGCTCTTGAGACAAATACAACTTCATGTTCTTCTTGTCTTTGTGAATTTGTATGCCAAGGATTCTCTTTGCAGCTCCCAAATCCTTCATTACAAATGTATGAGCTAGTTTTTATTTAAGCTCACCAATGTCCTGCATACTAGATCCTGCAATAAACATATCATCCACATACAATAACAAAATAATATATCTCCCATTTCTAAGCATCTTGAAATAAACACAATAGTCAGATTCACATATCAAATAACCATACTCATTCATGAAACTATCAAATCTCATATGCCATTTCCTTGGAGCTTGCTTGAGCCCATATTAGATCTTTTTCAATCTACACACAAGTTTCTCCTTACCCTTGACTTCATACCCAAGTGGTTGATTCATATAAATCTCTTCCTCTAAATCGCCATGAAGAAATGTTGGCTTGACATCAAGTTGCTCTAAATACAAATCTTCTACTGCAACTAAACTCAATACAATATGAATAGAAGTCACCTTCATAATAGGAGAAAAGAATTCATCAAATTCAATGCCTACTTTATGTGAAAATCCCTTTACTACAAGCCTTTCCTTGTATCTCTTTTTCCACCCTCTTCTTCCTTGATCCTATAAACCCACTTGTTCTAAAATGTTGTTTTATTTGTTGACAACTTAACCAAATTCCATGTATGGTTCTGCTATAAGGATTCCATCTCCTCATCCATGCCATGCTCCCACTGCTTATGGGATTTATCTTGCATTGCTTCTTCAAAGCTTTTTGGTTCACCACTATCAGTCAATAATAAATAAGACAAGGAAGGTGAAAATCTTTCTAGAGGTCTACTTACCCTTTGTGACCTTCTCACTGATATTTTGGGTGTCAGAGGCTCAATCTACTCATCTTGTAGATTTGTATCTACTTCGAAAGTGACCCAAAGTGACCCACGCCGGTTACCTTCTCGACTAATGCCGATTATTGTGTAAACCTCGCAAGGTTCAACTAATTGATGCCGGTTTGGATCTTCTATAATCAACGCAAATTATCTTAGAACCTTCTCAACCCCAAACTCGGAAATATAGAGCCATAACCAATGAAAGTACATCGATGCATCGGTCGAGGTAAACCAAAAATTTTGAGCCGATTATTGTGTAAACTTGATGGCAAGTCAAATGAATTTTAAAAGGGCAATCCGAGAGTTCATTTTCATCCACAAACTTCTCCACCGGTTTACCTATTTTTAGGTACCAAAATTTGATCCATGTACATTATCCTTTCATTCCAATCAATGTCACGAATCCTAATTATCTTAGAACCTTCTAAACCCCAAAACTGCAATCTGAAATCACTAGAGCCATAACCAATGAAAGTACATCTTTTGGATTTAGCATCTAATTTATTTCTATTTTTTTATCAATATGCACATTGTGCCACATGCTTGAGATTTTGAGCTAAATACTCTAAGAAAAGAAATATCTACCTCTTTTCTTAAGCTTCTTATGGTATTCCACCATTTAGTGCATGCCTTGATGGTCCATAGTTAATCAAATAAACCTCTACCAAGAGGGTCAAAACACATAAGTACTTCCATTCAAAATGTCGACAACCAAAGGGCAATCCAACATGTATCTACATGCTTCTAGCTTATAAATACTGCTCCACATTTACTTTTTTGCTAGTCAGATTTTAAAATATTTTTGGCCACCAAGTGGAACACACTTATATTCTTTTACCCTAGTAATAATGCATAATTCATCATTTCCTAAATAAACATGCCCAAAATTACCTGGACATAATTTCTGAAACAACCCTTATTAGGGGTTGCATGGAAAGAAGCACCGAGAATCGAAAACCTATGATTCAATTTTACTATCCAAGGAGAGAATTAGGGCATCTTGCATTACCTCTTTTGCAGAAAAATTTTCATCTTTACCTTTCTTTGGTACATTCTCTTTGTTTTCCTTGAACCGATAATCCTTCTTTGCATGACCTTTATTTCCACAATTCTAGCAGATTATAGCTCTACCTCTAGATTTAGATCTGCCATTCTTAGACTTTGATTTCTCATTCTTGCTCTTGGATCTCTCCTTCTACCTTCCCCTACTTTCTACATTCAAAGCATTCCGAGATGATGATTCTCCAATACTTTTCTTGCATATTTCTTTATTTAGGATTATACTAACCACATCATCAAACTTTAAAACATTAGTAGCATACGTTGTATTACTAAC
This sequence comes from Taxus wallichiana var. yunnanensis, assembly GCA_018340775.1. Classification (NCBI taxonomy): domain Eukaryota; kingdom Viridiplantae; phylum Streptophyta; class Pinopsida; order Cupressales; family Taxaceae; genus Taxus; species Taxus wallichiana. The sequence goes on along the minus strand of CM031239.1, from coordinate 946,559,855 downwards.
AACCATTACCAAGTTATCCCAACTATCTAAAAAGAGCATAATAATAAAAGTTCTTTCACTTCATCCTCAAATAGAATACTAACTTATTTTAATTGATTTACAATAGACTAGAAATCATTCAAATGACTTGATGCAGATCCTCCTTCTTGCATCTTTAAATTAAACAATTTTTTCATCAAATAAACTTTATTTGAAGCACTAGGTTTTTCATATAGATTTGCTAAAGATTTCATTAACTCTACCGTAGATCTTGCTTCGGTAATATTCAAAGCCACAGATACTACCGATCAATCTTATAGATCCCAGAGCCTTTCTATTAAGAATTTTCCATTCTTCATCAAGATTAATCTTTGCGCAGTCTTACCTTCTCATCCAACGGTAAGTATAAATCCTTTTGATACAGATAATCCTCTACCTGCATCTTCCATAATAGATAGTCACGGATGTAAAATTTATCTACTCTAAATTTTCCTTCTTTTCCCATTGCTTTGCTCCCACTCAATCAGAAATTTCTTTGTGAGTAAATCTATCAACAAACACAACCCTCAAACAAAGATGCTTTGATACCGGCTGTTGGCTTAAGCACACCGGTTGTATAGATATATTTATAGATCTAAGCATAAAAGAAATCCATACGGAAATAAAAAGAAGAAAGAATACACAAGATTTAATGTGGCTCACCCAGTGTGGGCTATGTCCACCAAGAAACAATCAATTTATTATCACAGAGGAAATACAATGAAGATTTGCAATCTTCCACACCTTCTTGGATGTCCTATACTTTCTTCTCTACAATTTCTCTTTTTCTCTCTAAAGGAAACTTCTCTTAATTCTCAATGAATTCTATTTTTCTAAAACCCTAACTTTATGCTTATATATGCATCTACAATCTTAGGGCACTTTAGCTATGCAATTATAACCATTAGATTCACTTTACAACTAAAGATAGATCTAATTCCCGTAACTTAATTATAATAGTCATGCATAGGAAATTGATGCCGGTTTGCGTTAAACGTTTGTAGTTAACTAATGTCGGTTAGCCCTAACTAATGTTGGTTAGCCCTAACCAATGTCGATTCCTCCTTGCCTGACCGATACTAGTCCATGGGTGATTGACGACGGTTCGTCAACCGACGCCGATTACTATGTATTCCAACAAGTCTATAAAAGCATGCCAGTGAAGCAATTAAGATCCACAACTCAACAACTTCCCGAGATAACTTGTTTTCTATCAACTCGGTGAGTCAACCGAGATGCGAACCTCCCCTGTGCGCACCATTCAATCTTGTGGGCTTTCTCACCTAGCTCGGTTTATCCGAGCCACTTTGCTAACCATGGTCGACTTATCCCCCTTGTGTGCCACTACGCCGAGCTCTATTTCATTCGAACTCACCACCTAAGCCAACCCCTTCAAAGCATACGGCGATAGCTCGCCGAGATGTTTAACCTCACCTAGCTCACCTTTCGAGCTTGATGCTAACCTTTCGCCTCTTTTCCTTGGCTCCCATGTGAGATTTCTTTAAGTTAGCTCACCCAACCAATGCCACCCTATATCCCGGATCTGATTCCAACTCGACTCACCTAGCCGGTCGCCGAGCATCTCGGGAGTATTTTTAAGCTTGATGGCCTTCATGAGCCCTTTTGCAAATTTTTAGCAATTTTTGGATTTTTTCAATGAATTTCTCGTGCACTAGGGAGCCAATGGAGATCATTATGATGGCATGAGACCACTTTTACAATCTTTCCCATTTTTTCCCATTTTTCCGAATGTGGGCTCATCGGAGCCCAATTTCCACCTATAGGCCAATTTGAGTCCTTTCAAAACCCATAAGAGGAAACAATATTTTAAATAATTCCACACCTTTCTGAAACACCGGAATGCTCTTGAAACATGAAAGAAATACCCTAGAGATGAAAGCCTTAGAGTTCAATCTTACCTTGTTGTCCATTTTGCTTGGGGAAAATGAATAACAAGAATTAATGAAATTCTTCTTGGGTTTGTAAGTTTCCTGCCATGAGAGGATTTTTGGAAAATTTTGGTCAGGGAATGTAATTTTGGGCATGCAAATTGGTTGAAGAATGCCTCAAATGTGGTCACATGGGCTAGTGGAAGGATGTCTTGGGAGAGGCGACCTCACATTCTTACAATGGTTGATTTATTTTTCACAAACGTGGATTGTTGATTTGGCTTCAAAACTTTAAAGCAAATGCATTTGACAGGGTAAATCCAAACTCCACGCCCTCTGCCAACATTCTCCCTGCCATTGTCAAACTAGAAGCTTAAAGCAGACATAGACATTTAAAAAGTTTATTTTTTTGGAAATCAAATGCTATTGGATGATGTGGTTGTTACATGTGCCTCTGGGAGACAATTTTTCAACATGGAGGCATGATTGTTGGCATTGATAGAGCCTAAAAGGCTGGACACATGAACTATTTGACAGATGCCTTATTTAAAATGTGGCCTCATAGGCTCTGCGTTGATGTTGCTTATACAAAAAGGGGATTTCCTTTCTTGGCAAATAAACTATTTAGAAAATTTCTAAAAGGAAATGTGGCTCATGGACAACAATGTTGGGAAGATGTGCAAGGAGGAAGCAAGGATCCTTGCAAAGATGGAATTGTTGAAAAAGCCTTGGAAAATTTTAAGCAAATGTGACTGGATGCTGTAAATATGTACTCCAAAATTCTTACTAGTATCCTTCCAACATGTGCTAACACATGAGCTTTATACCATAGTTTAGAAAATATAAAAGCATAATGGATATGGAATTTTTTTATCAGTTGTTGTAGTTGCAAATACCCCGGTAGTTATATGTGAAAAATGTAGAATCTTGCTCAAGGCATGTAAAATGTTTGACAAAATGCATTAAACAAAATGTAGTCTCATGGAATGTTTGATCATTGGATTTGCACAAATATTTTTGTGGAATGGTCGTGGAGGTTTTTAAATAATGCAAACATTGGTGTAAAACTCAACTCAACAATCTTTGCCAACATATTCGCCACATGTACAAAAATGGAAGCATTCACAAGGCCACAAACTGTTTGATGGAATGCTTGGATGGAAGGATCAAATTTTTTGTTTGACGAAATTATCCAATAGATATTAGTTTCATCGAATGTGGTGATGGTAAATTGCACAAAATAGGTATGGATTTTCCTTCTTCTTGCATTTGAATTATGCATTCTATCATTCCTATGTGGTTGGGTTTCAAGAATTTGGATCATAGAAAATACATCTTGAATGAATGTTACAACTTTTACCTTTCCCGAAAACCTTCAAAACATAGAAAATTAGCCTCAGAAATCGTGCACATGGAGCACCACACCTAAATGTACCATGAATCTGGAACTTCTAATTTGATCCCTGGTAACGTAGGACATCCTGGGGAAACTTAGCTTTGTTGTTTGAAATATTTTAATTCCTTTCGAGTTGAGCCTTGAAGCCATTTAATATATCAATCACTTGTGGTGACGTGTTCAATTTCATAAAATGTAATCCATTCCAAGCTTGCAGATGCCACTTCGTTTGAGCAAAACTAAAAACTACCACCACCTACATCTAGAATTCCAATAAGAGAATTGGAACCAACTCTTAGTTATAAAAAAACTATCAAGGATTAGTTTTGCAAGTGGGTTTTGAGGCCCTTCGACCATTGTGTGATAGGAAATTTTAGTTGCATTTACATTTATTAAAAGGAGATACCTCTTGTAGCTTGAGAATTGTTTGTCGTATTCAACTTTTGTCGAATGCGATGAAGTATTTGTATATAGGGAATAAGTGGGAATCATCCAAATTTGTGCTTGAACTCAAGATGAGTTTTTAGGGATATATTTTGTAGGCAATTTTTCTATTTTGTTCAATTTTCTCAACTTGCTACTTTAGCTAGAAACTCCTTTTGAGGGTCTCGTTTGACCTCTAACCATGCGTGAGACCTTTCTCATATCGTCTCAATGTTATGTAGAGTATTATTCAATATTTTATCTTGTATGAATGGATTTTGAAATGTATGGTATTTTTCTCTCTCCCCCCTTCTCTCTCTAGAAATGACTATGATACTTTGGTTGTATTTGAAAACATAAGTGAATTGGAAACTATAAATTGGTTTGAAATGAAATGAAAATGGACATGAAATGCAAATGGTTATGACATTGTGAATGGAAAATAAAATGTCTCTTAACCTTCTCTCTCATCCTTTCTCTCTTTAGAACCAAAAACGTAAAGTGCAAATGAATGTGAATGGAAAATAAAATGTCTCTTAACCTTCTCTCTCATCCTTTCTCTCTCTAGAACCAAAAATGTAAAGTGCAAATGAATGTGAAAGTGTGAATGTGTGAGAAACAAACTCTCTCTTCTTCTCTCTCCCTATCTTTACCTCTCTCTTCTCTTTATTTGAAATTGTTCAAAATGATGAATGTGTGGATTTATGCTTGAGTGTAGGGGATTTCCATACCAGTTCTAGGACTAACCCTATGGTGGTTACAAGAACCCGGATAATAGGAGAAGTACAACCGATTAAGCTAAAATGTAATTTATAAGCCTAATTTGAATGCAAGATTGCAATAAATAAATAGACAATGAAGTATCTTGAAATAAATATAAACAATTAAGCTATAAAATATGAAACCCTAATTGTAAAAGAGAGGGTAGAGAGCCTTAGCTGATTCAAAGATTTTTAGAAATTACACAGAGCTAGAAAATAGAGAAACATGAAGCACTAAGTGTCACATAGGAGCTCATAAAATTGCAGATATGGAGGATTTGACTAGACTGGGGCACTTGGAGAGGGACAGGGGCACCCATGGGCGCCCTAGGCCTGTTTTTGGGTGCCTGGGTCTACGGAAATTCTCAAAAATTGAAATTATTAGGGTCACAAGAGGTTCATTGATGCTCCCCTTTTATTGCTACGAATTCATATAATGATCTTTGAGGTCACAGGAAACCTATGATAAATAATAGACATGTAAAACCCTCAAATAGACATCAAATCCTAAAAAATAAAGATGCAAAATGAGGGGTTAGACTGTCCTCAACTACCATAATGATGGACTTACAATTGAGCATTGCACTATATCTCAGACCTAATGTAGTTCTATGTGTGTGTGTGGAGAATTGTGCCCTAGATTACTCTTGTGCGTGTCACATTTGGAATAATGAGAAAGTAGATAGATGTAAAATGTAGTGAATGTGCATGGAATAGAATGAATTTACCTCCTATGAAGTGTGATGCATAAAACCAAACCTTGTGTCCCTTGTGATGGAGCTAGATAGATGTAATGTAGCTCTTATATGCCTTGATGGATGTAACCTTAGGTGGTGATAAATAGTGCTTAGTGTTTGGTCCCTTATTATGATCACATAAATTTATATTTATATGATTCCTTCACTTAAATTTCATAATTAACCCCGAAAAGGCTGAATACCAAAAAGATAAGATGCTCAAATAGCTAGAAAGGACCCTAAAAGTGAGAGTAAAGTAGAAAGGGGATAATGGTGCCTCGATGTTTGGTGTCTGGTTGGGCGCTAGTGTCCAAGATGGCTAATGCCGAAGAGTAAAAAGACAAACTGAGCAAGTAAGGGTATAATATTGAATGTAGCAAGATACATCAAAGAAAGGTGGCCAAAGACATGGGTTAATTAGTAATTTTCTTACTTAGGAATCATATGAATAGTAGTATGTGATCGAGACTAGATAATTACCCAAAGTGCATGATTGTGTGTCTACATTTTCACCCACTATATGTTGGTGAGCGTAAAGCTCGGTAACATAAAGTATATAGAGATGTGTACCTGATATCTATGTAGATTGATGCATAAAGAGTACCAAGGGACTAGACAAAAGCATGGAGTGATAAAAATGTGAAGTGTGGATACTACGGAGGAAAAGTATACAAAGTGATGATGAAAATTAACCTAGGTGGGAACACATGTGTAGATGTCAAAACATACTGTTGTCGATGTCGATGTGTGTAATTTTTTGTTGTTATTGGTGTTGTTGACTACCATTTCCTATACGAACAAACCTACAAAAGAGAAGTCAACAAGTAGTCAAATGCATGCATGTTTTAGAATTGAAAAAGGACTAAGAGGGGGGTGAATCAATCATGTAATAAATTTTTCACTTTTCTATTTCAAACATCAAATATACACCCTCATAAATTACATGCATTAATGCTGGATCACAATTAGATAAAGTTCATCAAGAAATGCATACATATCAAGAACACAAGATGTACTCAGAAACCTTATTTATTGGTATTCAAATCAGATTACAACTCTTCAAATCAGATTATAACCAATAAAGACTTCACCATTTTTCTTCACTCACATCCTCCTCATGAAACTCCAACTAGCTACTAACCTAGAAGAGACTTCTGGGGTTTTGCTTTGCAACAAAGGTTTTCTTCAAAAGAAGAGAAAGTTTTTTTAAAAAAAAATCAACACACCTAAATGTGGAACACCATTTTAAAGAACAAATCATTCATGAAGATGACTCTTACAATTCATTTTCCACTTGACTCTTCAACTTCCTAGCCTTGAATTCAAATTGGGATTTGAATGAAATCAAATTTTGTCTTCTTCTCCAAATGAGCTCATCTTTTGTCTTCTAGCTCTAATTTTTTCCAAAAGTATTCAAAATTTGTATTCACATGTTACATGCTCCCACCAATCTAAATAAATCTCTTGTATTCTTAGAAATTCTCCACATTAGTCAAGAAACCATTTAGGCTCATAGGTTGATCCAATTTATACAAACACAATCCTGAAAATCCATCTAACTAGACCACTTCCACTCATCTTCATGACCCAAGTAATATATAAAAATTAATCTTATGATGTATAATTTCATTAAAATTTACCATCAAGAGAAAACTCAAGGCTTAACACATCAAGAAACACCACTTTGCAAGACTTGCTTGGCTGGTTTCAACATCTCTGAATTTGGTCTTCAAGAATTGAGCTGATACATACCTCAAATCTCTTCATCATGAGGAAAGTAACATATAAATGGAAATATAATGAATTATAATATCTCATACACTTATCATACTGCTCCAATTCATGGCATAAGGCTTCCAAAAACTTGGATCTTCTGCAACTGGTTTGGCTGGTCTTGAAGACACAAAAACTAGTCTTCCATACAATGTGATCAAACACCTCCAAAGAAATTTTCAGAGCTACATATCACATCTAAAACTTAAATTTGGATGTATAAAAATTTTAAAGCATTCATACCCATAGGTCAAATGGATAAATTCTCACCTTCATCCTCATTCAAACATGCTTCTCAATAAGCCTAATATGGTAGATTTGGCTCATTCATCTTCAAGAAAGAAGACACCTTTCCTAACTGAACCAATGTTCAAAACATGTCACAACAGACCTGTAGAGAGTGTTAACATACTTATTACACTCCAAGAATGATCATTTTTATCATTAAGCCTTCAAATCATCAAAACTGGTCACACAAGCTTGCTAGTTTGAACAATAGGGCCAAACTCGACCGTATCTCAAATGTATCTCAAATAAGTGATCCAAATCAATTAATTTAATTCAAGATAACCTCCTAGGAATAATCCAAAATCCATTTTTATCATTTTTTCCTTTTTAATATTTGTCTATGCACTAAAATCTTCACAAAACACCTATTTTTCCAGTGGGGCCCACCAAGCACCATGAAAAAAAATATCATGGAAATGTACCCTGAGGAGTCCTATACATGTTAAAATAGGTTTCCAAGCAAAATAGTTGAGTTAGGACACCTATCCAACTCAATTTTCCAAAACTAGTCCAAATTGGGGTTTGGAGGGTTACAAACATGCTCACAAAAATGGATAGAACTTCTAAAATAATCAACCAATAACCAAAATAATTTTTACACAATAATTTTATCCCAATTTAATCCATTTTTTTCTTTTATGATTTATCTAAAGGAGGCTCCACAATTTTTCTTGATTGCTAAGAAGTTTGGTGCATACTTTGAAAAAACTGGTTTTGGAAAATACTTGCATAACTTGCAAAATATCCATCCTTAGCTTCTGAAAATTTCTCACACCTCAAGGACACATCCCTATAACACCTCAAAGTGATATTTTTCTCTGGTTCATCTTTCATATTTCCATCCCATCTCATCTAGGTGCCCTTTGGTCTCTGATTCTCAAAGCAGTTGAACTATGTTGACCTATAGAAGTGCCTAAAACACTTCAATAACTACTTATGAGGCATTTTACACACCATATATCATCATTCCATTCTCACACTATGTTTTTTTCATCATCACACCTTGGGTCAACATTTCACACCTTGCTTGCTTGTGGATTGGCTTAAGAAAGCTCCATACTAACTTGTTTCAGTCTCATGAACTTGGTTTGTCTCTTGTATCTCTTTTTGCACCTCCTGTGATACCTCATAGTGATCCAATATTTCTTTCCCTACTTTGGGTTGAGTGAATTATTATGTTTTCTTGATTTACACCAAGTACTTGCATTAAACTAAGACCTAAAATGACATGACTTGACCCATACATTTCATGACTGGACCATGTGGACATGTTACAGATTCATTGACACATCTCACTCACTTCATGGAACTTGTTTGATATTCATACCACCTTTGAGAGACTCAAGCCACACAAATGCACCTTAGGAGACTCCTAGATCACCTAACCAACATACTTAGATCTTCTAGCCAATATACCTAGATCACATAGACCCACTGTGACATCAATGAAAACACAAGTGACACACACTTCCAACAAACTCCCCCTTTGTCATTGATGGAAACCATCCTAGAAACATTGATGGAAACCGTGAATGCACACACACTTAGATGACCTCATTTGCATGTTTCTTGTCACACTTCTCCCCTTTGACATCTATGACAAAGGTATGCATGGACTTGACATGGAAACAAGTGACTCACAATGAAAACCAAGCTCATCAAGACAAAAACAAATTTACATGAATAAAAATCCCCCTTGGATAGCGATTCTCTAACTTTGACTCCACAACAACATGATAAGGATCTAAGAACCTGATTTAGACATCCAATAATATCCCCTCTGGAATTATAACATGCTATGTTGAATTACATGCAATTTCGAGACTTGTTCCTCTCTTTAGATAAATGATCGGTTTTCACTCTTTCAAGATGCATTGTTAGAAAGTTCATCTCTGTGATATTGTATCAAACCAATCATACTTGTAGCATGTAAGATTCTCCATATAATCCAACATATTTAACACCATATTGTTTTTAGACTCACTCATCTCTAACTAACCTTTATATATCTATGTACTTTCATTTCTATCTGCAAATAGACATTTCTTTCTTACATTCATTCTCAAGCAGAACCCTTGCAATACTTGGAGAGCAAAAAGTACGCATACCTTTTCATTAGAAACCTATAATATTGATTGAAATTTCCTCTCTACACATGTTTGCATATTTATTTCTTTTAATCTATTTGAGGACAAACAATTTAAACTTCACTTTGGGGAGCCATGAATCAACTTAGACTTGTCTATATAGACCCACATGTAGATAATTTGTATTAAGAACTACATTGACACTTTTCTTCTTTTTTATTTGTGTAATTTGAATTCCAACCTTTGGCTTGACCTTTTATCTAGGCATGAGGAGCTTACCCAAGGCTAGAATTTGTACTTTGCACCTAGTCCAAGAACCTTAGAACCTTTAGATCTCTCTTAAAACCCACTTATTTCATAACAAGACCTTGACATCTTTAAGCAGCAGATAGCTTGAATGTTGTTTGAATACAACCTTCACAAATACCTGATAAACTTAATTGGTCACTCATTTTTAGCTTTTTTTTTACTTCAACCTTTTTCTCATTGTACTATTAGCCATACACTTCTTAAGTAATCACCATAGACCTTTATACAATGACACAACCCTTTTCTCGTAGTAAAATTTATGAGTAAAGTTGACAAACTTGATCAACCTTTGACTTGAGCATAGATTAGATTGATTGAGTCTTCACATCCAGTGACTTCCACCCCTTTAGCAAATAACACTATGATACACCTAAAAATTCCTTCCTTGCCTTGGGGTATAAAGTTATATTAGGAGCCACTACATCTAACTTTGAAGACACATTTATGACTCTTAGAACCCATATTTGTAGACCTTGATAAGTTGAGACAAGCCACCTAAACCAACTTTTCTTGATAACAATATTTTCATTCACTGTCTTCAATGTTTCTATCTCTCCATCTTGTTCTTGCTTCAATACCATTCACTTTATATATATTGTGTTTATTAGGAAGTCTCACTATTCACCAATTTTATTTCTTCAATTTTGGTTTCACAGTCTCCTTCTTCTTCTTACCTGTGTCATGCCTCTAATTCACATTTTTCTTCATGATAGTACCTCGATGACCAAGATATATAGTATTTCACCTTCCATATATTACTTCACAACTCACACTTCTATATGCCAAAGGACCCAAGACAACTCTTTTTATTTCTTATCTCTTCAAACACATGTTTCTTTCTCACTCTCAACTTCACTCACAACATAATTTCACTTTGAAACCAACTTGATCATGTTATACTACATTTAGATGAAGCCTTATCCCATTTTGAAAATGTCAATATGACTACTTACTAGCCTTTGCACTATTTTCAATGAAATCGGGACTAGAATAATTCATTGATAATTAACCTCCAAACCTTCACAATGACATGAATCTAACAATTTATGACATGACATTAATTGTATCTTCTCACACACAGGATTTGGAGAACCATTTCGGCCGAGAATGTAATATTTTGACTATGATAGGGTCTTTGTTTAGATTCAGTCTAGCCTTGCTAGCAATACTTTCATAGGCATCTCGCACACCACTTGGAAACTCACAGTCTTCCACTTTTCCTTATTCACATAAATCGCCACCTTACTCAAAGGAGTATAATTGTCTAAGATTTTCAACACTTTTTTTATTCAAAATCAACTATGTCCTCTAAGTATGCATGTTATATATGTTTTTCTTCACACATTTTCATTCACTATTCTCTGCTATTTCATCATAACAGTTAGTAGTCTGTATCAGTTCATTTTTTCTCTTTTCTTTGTTCACATTCACCACACACTTCCTTCTATCAAAATAATTTGAATTCCCAACACATGTTTCACCTATTTTTCTTCTATATAATCTTATTTTCCTTAAATTTTATTGAAAAAGTCTGTCTTCACAATATTCAAAAACCATCATTGATTTTTTCTTCATTCTCAAAGGCTTTTCAAATTATTCTTCAACTTTGAGCACCAACTATGACTCATGATCTTTCAACTTTTCTTTGGGAGCTTGAGGAATAAGTGTTTCATTTTTTAAGTAAAACAAGACAAGAAAAAAGATGGCTTTTGGTCTTCTTCTTTGAAATGAAAGAAAATTGTATGTCACCGACCTAATGAATGACATTTTTCCTTCTTCAAAATAAATCTCAATTCGATCAAGAAAGTTTGATCCATCTTACACTTGCATCAACATTCCAAATTTTCACAGAGGAAGCATTGTTTGAAAACTCCATGGTTTAGATAATGGATTAATATTGTTCATACTCTCAACTTATAACATTGAGAATTGAAATGTTCTTGATCTCCTTCAAGGAACATGAATTCACTTTCTAGATGGTTTCACACTCCAATAACTAGTTAGACTCCACTTGAATATTTCCATATCATCTCTGCACTGCTAAAAGAGAGGAAGCATATATCTCTAGGTAAGAAGAAATCTTACACCAATCTTGAGCAGAGACTGTTCAAGCTCTAAAATGTATTTCAACCAATTATTCAACCCCCAAAACCTTGAATCAACCATAAAAATAGATACACCACATTAATTTGCATTGAAATAGTTAACATCACCGTTTAACAGTATGATCAAAGACCACTGTAAAAAATTTGCATTCAATTAGAATCATTCCTTTAAAATAGAGTAGTCGATTATTGAAGCTTGTTTAAACCTTGAGGAGCATGACCATCCATTAATTAGATCCATAGTCTCGAAGAATATCATGTACAAAGAAAAAAGAAGCTCAAAAACGGTAAACATGATTTGTGTGCATGACATCCATAGATTTTGCATCAACTTGTTCTCTTAACACAAGTAAATAAAATCCCTAATTTATTTTTGTAAAGGATTTTTATCTCTTCCACATTGATTAATGTGAATTTATTTGAGAAATGATTGGTTGAAAACATTTATTCGATCGAAAGTGTGATTTTGAAACCCTAGATCGGGGTATCTTTCGGGCGATGAGCTAAGAGCTCTAGAAATTCAATTCCTCCTTCAATTTAGCCTAAAAAAATATTCAACTTGTAACTTCATAAGACCATATTCCAACATGTCAAACCAATTTCCACTCTTGAAACCTCTTTAACCACTCCGAGCTAGCAGATTTATAGGTAGAAAGCTCTAAGAAGTTTAACAATGTTATGCTAGATGATGTGAAGCATGTCTTGGTTACTTGAAGGGTATCTTAAATGCATTCTGGAAGATGTCTAGACTCTCGTGAAACCATTCTCAAATATTTATTTTACATGAAACTTTCAAAAATGTTTTCTTTGTTTGAGGGTCCTCAAATTTGTTCATGGAGTTCATTGTTTCAATGCAAGGATCAAGAAGTTTATTGTTCATTTTTGTTAGGCAAGAAGACTTGAGCATATCCTTGATTAAATTATCCAACTACATTAAGGAACTTGAATGAATAATCTAGAGCTCTAGCATCTTCAATTGAGGGGAACAACACATATTTGAATTCAAATTTTCACCTTGAATGAAGAAACTGTCTTTTGCATAAATTTTCACCGATTTGTGAATGAACTTGTGCTATTACACAACCATGATGATATCAAGGAATATCACTTCACCCAATTGATATACACAATTGACACCTTTTCCACTCATTCTTCATCCACTGAGGCCCATTATCATGCTTTTAAGAATTGTTGTAACCTTGATTCACAATGTTCAGTCATGCAAGTTGTTTAGAAAATATTGTATACATCTTTTATAAGACTTCTTCTTAACATGGTTTGCTACGTGTGCAAGAGCATGAGAATTGGCATCTTCCTAGCATTGCCTCACTTTTGAAATCAATATCAGAAAGTACATGCTTTGTGAAGTCATATCATTCATATGATGATAGTCTTTGATCAACCTTCAAGGAACTTAGAAAGCTTGATTTCCTTGGTCTCTTGTATGATATATTTCTTCACTCTGTTTTAGTTATTTAGAGCTAGAAATACTTAATAGAAGACCCACCATCAACTTGATATCTAAGAGTAACTTTTATGACTACAAAGACACTTTCATGAGTAGGGAACTAGGACTCCATTGTTCTTAATACCTTTATGACACTATAATAGATTGAGACAACTCATCAAACTCCAACCTTGATCCTTAAGCACATTGTCTCTCTTCTTGGGATGAATCATTCATGAATTCTAATGAATCTTGACAGGATGTTTCCTTTATGGATGAGAACATGATTAAGTGACCCTAGTAAGGAATCTAACAAGAATCAAAACTCTCATTGATTGAACACTCATAGTATCATACCATGACTTTGACATAAATATACTCTTACAAGATATTATAAGCACTTTTTTAGATGATAACATGACACTCTTAGAATTAAGAACATGAATTTTTATGCACTGAGATAACTTTTGGTAGACCTTGAACATGATCAACAATTTATTTTAGCAACAAGTCATCAGGTAGAAAATCCACTCATGCTAGTATGTTGCTTAATAGGACTTGGACTACCTTTTTCTTGAAAATCCAAACTCAGACTTAAAACATCTGATATGAATGTGACATACAATTGAATGATCAAGAGAATTTGAGGAAATAACTAACACATTGACTATATTAACTTGTCTCTTACACACTAAGACTACCGTAACATGACATCATATTAAAGGAATGAAAAGAACATACTGAATGGCATACCTAAACACCATGAAGAAGACTCATAGTGACTTAGACAACTCCCCATCACTCCAAAGCTTCATTTTCACTTATTTAGCATGGAGGAGCTTGATGAGAGACCTAAGAATGTATTTAATATTCTTTTGGTTTCTTTACTAGTTCATTATTCTCTGATTCTTCATTTGTCACAGCGAACCCTTTCTTTTTCTCAGTCACCTTCTTGGAATCCTTTTGAGCACTTTGACTAGCTTCTCCCTTCTTCTTGTATTTCTGAGCTTGTTGCTTGGGTTTTTGAATCTCTTTCTTTAGCTGACTTGCATCACAGAACCTTGCAATGTGCCCTACCTTGTGGCACCTAAAACATTCCACTTGACTTCATTTTCACTCAAAGCCTCGTGTCCATATTCATTACAAGCATAGAAATAGCCATTGAATTTTCTTACATACCTTCTTGTGTTTGATGGCTCATTTGTGCAATACTTTGCTAGATGTCCTTTCTCATGACAGTGATAACACTCAGCTCCATATCTTTGTCCAAATTTTTTCTCTTCCTTCTTCCCTTCAGAGTGATGTTCTTGAGTTTCTTCTTTAGAATCTTCTTTCTTTTCCATATTAGGATTACACATACTAGCCATGTGTCCATAAGAACCACACTTGTAGCAATTACCATGAAAATAAACATGCCTAAAATCATTTGGCTACTGATAGATGATCTTCCATGAGATGTAAGCTTTAAACTATTTCCCTTGCTTGAATGCATTTTTTCATTTGATCCTTGACTTGATTCACCTTCATTTTTCTCTATACTACATGAATCTTCTATGAAACCTTTTTCTTTCCTAACATCTTATTCAATTTTTTTGATCTCTCTTGAAAATATTATACCTTACTTGTCATGATGCTTAGCTCTTTCTTTAGTTCTTCATTCTCTTTCTTTAGTTCTTCTTTCTTAGCTAGGGCTTCCTTGAGTTGAGTCTGTACACACTTGAGAACTTCCTCTTGTGATTGAATCAATTTGTCTATCTTCTCTTTACAGATCTCTACTCCCCATCTCATGTGATAAATATCTCCCATCCTTGTCACCAAATATCTCCCTCTATCTTGTTAAAGTTGCTTATAAGGGCTTGATCTAATACAAATTTTTAGAATTAAAAAGGACTAAGAGGAGGGTTGAAACAAAGATTGTAATAAATTTTTCACTTTTCTATTTCAAACAACAAACATACGCTCTCATAAATCATATGCATTAATGATGGATTACAATTAGATAGTTCGTCAAGAAATGCATACATATCAAGAACACAAGATGTACTCTAAAACCTTATTTATTGGGATTCAAATTAGATTACAAATCTTAAAATAAGATTATAACCAACAAAGACTTCACCATTTTGATTTAATCACATTGTCCTCATGAAACTCCAATCACCTACTAACCTAGAAGAGACTTCCAAGGGTTTTGCTTTGTAACAAAATGTTTTCTTCAAAAGAAGAGAAAGGGTTTTTTAAAAATCAACATAACTAAACATGGAAAAAATGTTAAAGAACAAATAATTCATAAGATGACTCTTACACTTCATTTTCCACTTGACTCTTCAACTTCCTAGCCTTGAATTCAAATTGGGATTTGAATGAAATCAAATTTTGTCTTCTTCTCCAAATGAGCTCATCTTTTGTCTTCTAGCTCTCAAACTTGTCCACAAGTATTCCAGATTTTTATTCACATGTTACATGGTCCCACCAAGCCAAATAAATCTCTTGTATGCTTAGAAACTCACCACATTATCCAAGACAACCATTTAGGCTCATATGTGTGCTTAAATCAGCTTCTACAAACACAGTCCTGAAAAACCATCTAACTAGACCACTTCCACTCATCTTCATGACCCAAGTAATATATAAAAATGAAGCTTAGGATGTATAATTTCATTAAAATTTACCAGAAAGATCCAAATCAATACTTAACACATCAAGAAACACCACTTTGCAAGACTTTCCTGGCTGGTTTCAACATCTTTGAATTTGGTCTTCAAGAATTGAGCTGATACATACCTCAAATCTATTCATCATGAGGAAATTAACATATCAATGGAAATATCATGAAGTATAATATCTCATAAACTTATCATACTACTCCAATTCATGGCATAAGGCTTCCAAAAATTGAATCTCTGGCAATGGTCTAGTTGGTCTTGAAGACACAAAAACTAGTCTTCCATACACTTTGTGATCAAACACACTCCATTTTTTTTTCAGATCTCCCTATCACTATAAAAATTCAATTTGGATGCATAAAAATGTTTTAGCATTCATACCCATATGTAAATGTAGAAATTCTAACCTTCATCCTCATTCGAGAGAAATGGGCTTCTCAATAAGCCTAATATGGCAAATTTGGCTCATTCATCTTCAAGCAATAAGACACCTTCCTAGCTGAAACAATGTTTAAAATATGTCACCATAGAACTATAGAGAGTTATCACATACTTCTTACACTCCAAGAATGAGAATTTGTATCATTAATCCTTCAAATCATCAAAACTAGTCACATAAGCTTATTAGTTTGAACAGTAGGGCCAAAACTAAGATGTATCTCAAAATTTTCTCAAAGGAGTGATCCAAATGGATTCATGAAATTCAAGAGAACCTCATAGGAATCATCAAAAATCAATTTTAGCATTTTTTCCTTTGTAATATTTGTTTGTGCATTGAAATCTTCAAAAACACCTATTTTCTAGTGGGGCCCACCAAGCACCATGAACTCAAAATATCATGGAAATATACCTTGAGGAGTAATATACATTTTAAAATAGGTTTCCAATAAAAATATTTGAGTTAGGACACCTATCCAACTCAATTTTCCAATACTAGTAAAAATTGAGGTTTTGAGGGTTACAAACATTTTGACAAAAATGGATAGAACTTCTAAAATAATCAACCAATCACCGAAATAATTTTTGCAACCATAATTTTATCAAAATTTAATAAATTTTTTCTATTATGATTTATCGTAGGAGGCTCCAAACTTTTTCTCAGTATTGCTAAGAAGTTTGGTGCTCAATTTGCATACTTTGAAAAACCCGGTTTTGGAAATACTTGCATAACTTGCAAAATATTCATCCTCAGATTCTAAAATTTTTCTCACACCTCAAGGACACATCCCTATAACACCTCCAAGTGATATTTTTCTCTGGTTCATCTTTCATCTTTCCATCCCATCTCATCTAGGTGCCCTTTGGTCTCTAATTCTCAGTAGTTGAACTATGTTGACATGTAGAAGTGCCTAAAACACTTCAATAACTACCTGTGAGGAATTTTACACACCATATATCATCATTACATGCTCACACCATGTTTGGTTTACATCATCACACCTTGGGTCAACATTTCACACCTTGCTTGCTTGTGGATTGGCTTAAGAAAGCTTCATATTGACCTGTTTCAGTCTCATGAACCTGGTTTATCTCTTATATATATTTATTCACCTCTTTTGCTACCTTTTAGTGATCCAATATTTATTTCCTTGCTTTGTTTTGAGTGAATTCTTGTGTTTGCTTGATTTACTGACAAGTACTTTCTTTAGACCAAGACTTAAAATGACTTAACTTGACCCATACATTTCATGACTAGACCATGTGGACATGTTACAGACTCATTGACACATCTCACTCACCTCATGGACCTTGTTTGACCTTCATACCACCTTTTAGAGACTCAAAGCACACAAAAGTACCTTATGAGACCCCTAGATCACCTATGAACATACCTAGATCACCAAGCCAACATACCTAGATCACCTAGACCACTATGACATCAATGGACTTGACATAAATGACAACACAAGTGACACATAATTCAAACACATGTATATGATCAAATTATGTAAATAAAGTGTGTAAAAATGCTAAAAATGAAAAACTAACATGTGCACCTAATCCGTGATGAGAAAAGGGGGTAGAAAGGATCTTGTAGATGATGCCAATGTGCGATTGTTTTAGGTGATCTCATGCCAATGTAATGGAAGAAGTGTAGGGAGAACTATCTAGTTTTCTCCACCATCCTTTAACTCTTCGTTGTGTAAAACACCACTACAGATGGTGTGCATGTGCTAAGAACTTGTTATCTAAAATTCCCCCTTTGGAGGTAATTATGATAACTTATGTTTTCTCTTGGCTTAGAATTGAGTTAACTAGAAAATTGTAGAAAATTCGAGCAGTTGGAAGGCTTTTACCCCTTGTTTCAGGCTCATACTCAACAAAAATTGGTTTAAAATTGATTAAAAATGGGTAACATTGTTAAAAATGGCTTAGGGATATCCTATTCATGTTGACATGGGCCCTTATTCTGAAAAAAGTCAAAAATTTGGCTAAGTTTGGAGAAAAAGGGAAAAATTGGTGTTTTGTAGTGTATTGTGGGTCAGGATATGGTTCTAGGAACCTTGGTTAGGGCTGATTTATATTGGATTTGAATTCCCCTTTGTATTGTGGGGATATCGAAGGCCACAGGAACAAATGGAATTGGGTGCCAAGGGTTTATGTTCCCGCATGGGTTGGATGCCCGATTTGCTAAGGCCAGGGTTCGAGTTCATTGTTTGCAGATGGTTCGATTACCGTGGCCACTAAAGGCCCATTTAGAACTTGGGTGAAGTGGGGTAGGGTTCCCTACAAAGGGGAACAGTCCAACATATAAGTGGCAGGGTTACTGAGTTGGCTTGGTGAGCTCATCGAGCCGAGATCTTTGTTTTGTGGCGGAGAGACGGGTGCAAGGAAGTGGGAGAGAATGGGGAACTTGTTCCCCATAGGTTGTGAAAATCCCTAAATATAGGGATGAGAATGTTATAGTCAAGGATTTTGGGGTTTCGGGCCTGAAGGAACTAAGGGCTTGGTTCCTCCTCAAACACATTCCCGCATAACCCAAACCCCGATCAACAAAGGAAAATGATGGCGGGGAAAAAGAAACAATGGAGTACGGAAAATCGATGGTCGTGGGGAAGTCCGGCCAGAGGGAAATGAGGAGCTTAGTTCCATGAGTGCCAAATATATATGATTCACTTGATTCCTAAAGGGAATAAAGAAAAAGGAAATCTTTTATGTGTGGGTGATAATCCACTTATGGAAAAGACTTGAAAATCTGTTTTGAGAAATTTCAAGGCCCCGAACCACATGGGCATATCTTGAGCTCAATTTATCTAAATTTGAAAAAATTATACCTCTGGATTCAGAATTTGATGTACTACAACATGGAGACAAAAAATAAAAATATTAGGTGGAGTAGGTGTGACAAAAAACTTGGAAAACATCTCCAGATGCAAATGATCACCTACACGTCATTATGTGGCATTTAATGAAGACATGGGTGCATTTTCCTTCCTCCAGAAGCAAGAGTACATGGTGGCGTGGGTTTTATAGGGTCTCCCATCATTTTTTCAGAACATTCAATGTCATTTTTGGTGGTTGAAGAAGGAACTTGAGATCTTTCTCTTTTGACTCATATATTGTAAAAAGCTCATTTTTAATAGTTAGACATCTCCATTTTCTCCTCTTCTTCACAGGTTGTTGCAGGTGTTGTGAGATTCAAGCCTTCTATTTTGAAGATTTTGCAAGGATTCTATGCCTCTGTATCTCATTGTAATGAACTGTGTCACTCATTGAAGCAATAAAATCAAGCTTTGTGGTTATTTTACAACCCTTCTCTTGTGTTTTCTTGCATTATCTAACCTCTGCATCACATTTTAAGATATTTTGTGTATTTTAATGGTTCTTGCATATTCTTAAATAGTTGTGTTCTCTGAAATGGTGTTTTAAATGTGTTTTATAGACTATGAAGTTATAAACATCCTCTCTATCTCTATTTTTACTCCATTTTTAGTCTTGGAGAGTGTTGAAACTACCCTTCTCTTGGTGCTATCACCTCCCTTAGTGTAGGATTTCTTTATTTTCATGTTCTCTCCTCCCCCGGGTCCCTTGGAATTGATAGGATAGGATTATATAATATATTTACCTTCATTAGGAGTAGTTGTAACATTAGATTAGGAAGAGGAACCAACATTATCTGGAGAGTTATCTCAAGATCATGGTCCCACACCTAGAGATAACTCCATGTTACCTAGCTACACTATTTTCCTAGTAAACTCACATGCTAGCATTCAAAGGGTGTTGTAATTTGGTACTAACAGTTTTGGCATGCTCGGTGGGACTGATAATTCAATTCTTCCATGTTTATCAATATTGGATGTGTGTCTTGGTGAATTTCTAGCCTTTGGAGGCTCTGTATCGCATGTTTGACGACTCCTAAGATCAAAATTCGGTGTTTTTAGAACACATGTTTCTTAGATTCATGATAAGGATCCAAACCACATCTAGAAAAAGATAATATGGGACATTTAAATACTTGCAACTATCTTCAGGAAGAGGAAGAAGAGGAAGAAAAGTTCAGAGATCTCCATCTCCATCGAACAAAACTCTTTCAACACCTCCACTTGGTAGGCCATTTTTTCAATCAACTAGAATTATTAGACCAATCAAAATGGCTCAACAACCACCAAATTCATTTTCAATTTCACAGGTAGTATTCCACTTTCCCTTAATGGAAAAAGCCAATTCTAGTGGCAATATTGAAGAATTTTCCGTATTTCACTAGAGAGAATCATATAACCCTAATTGATCACATCCAGAACATTGCAAATGTTTGTGCCATTCATGATATTATTGATATGGATGTGGTACTCAAACTTCTTACCTCTTATCTCAAAGGAAAGAATTTGTAATGGTTCAAAAGATTAACATCGGGATCAATTCAAAATTGGAATGAACTATGCTTGGGACTTTCTAACTAGTTCGGGGAAAGGGCATTAAATTTATCTCTATTGGAGCAGTTGAATAAAATCAAAAGAGCTCCAAATGAATAGATGGATGACTTCAATTTCAAATTCCAAAGAATGTGGGACAAGATTCCAATTGTTGTGAGACCAGCTACTAAATGTGCATTTCTCTATTTCTTAAAGTTCTCAATTATGATATATATGTAATGATATAATCTATGGGAGGATAAATTTACTAGGAGCTTATGCCATATCCATTAGAGATGATAATTTCCTAATTCAAGCCGATAAAATTGTGCCTAGGCCACCTATGCCTATTTATTCAGAAATGAGGAATCCCAATTCTAGTCAAACTCCTGCATTAGCTCCTATCCTAAACCCCCAAAATCATAATTCTAATGAAGATTCTACCTCTTCTAGCACCTCAGGAGAGCTCCAGGAAGTCATGAAACAATTACAAAACTTGGGGAATGAGTTGGCGACCCTCGAAAGGTAGCAGGACCAAAACGTTTGACCTTATCAACCTCAATATCAACTAAATAAGCCCTCATACCCGCCTAATAGACCTCCCGATCAAGTTGTTAACCAAAACTAAGGACAACCTCCTACTGCTATGCCATTTCAACCTTACAATCCTAATGAAGCTTCATCATCTAGAACCTTGGTGCGAGCTTTCCGATTTTAGTGAAACTCCGTGTCGCGTACTTGAGCTCCTTTAGAAAAAACTTACACATGCATATGAATGGTGTTTCCCTTGTGGCCAACCACATAATCAATCAACATGTTTCAATAGTATGTTGAATCCATTTAATGGTACAAAGTTTTGGTGTTTCCAAAGAAACAAATCAAGAAGAAAATCAACAAAAAGAAACTACTCAAGAGGCACCCGAATGATACTTTACATGTAAACTAACAAGCAGAGGAGTTTTGTGGGATTAATTAGCCTCTTTCTCATGGTGTAAAGCAACCAACATAAGGTCTAAAAAGAGAAATATAGAGGAAGGAAAATCATCAAATCCAAATGATTCTCACCCTTCTATCAAACTTGAAGGAGTTGTTGGATCAAATTCATACCCAAACTTATATAATCAACCCAAGGAACTAGTTGTGCCCTCAACTCGGAGTGAAAGAGAAAGTTGTGCAAGAAAAGGATAGCATAAGGAAAATTTATCTCCATTCAACATCATTGATCAAATGAAGAAAAAAATGTAAGCATCTTTATGTGGGAGTCTTTGACAATTTCCATGGATAGAGATCTACTGTAGAATGAGCAGAAGCCATGGCCAACTTATCCATTCCAAATCATGCATCCAAGGATCAAGAAAAAGTACTCACAAATGTAACTCAATAAGGAAGTAAATCAGGTAGAAATGTGAAACCTCCTCCATTTTATGTATCTTTGATCATTGGGAACAACCTAGTACACAACTACATGATTGATTTTCAGGCAAGTAGTTTGTTAATGCCTAAAAAATAGTAGACCACTCGGGTCTTAAATATAAAATATCTCAAAAGGAGTGGTACAATTAGATGGGACAATAGTGGGAACAATTGGAATCATCAAGGATATGAATCTAATGCTGCATGCATGCCCAAATGTCATAGTTCAACAATACATATTAGTGATTGATCTACCGCCACTCTTTTCTTTGTGCTTTGTCAAGGGATTTCACGACTAAAATTGGTGGGTATATATCAGATTCTTCTTCCTCTTCTGATTGGTCCCATATGATCTCGAATAAGGTATGGAGCTAAAGCCACAATCATATCTGAGCCAATTGAAAACTATCACATTGAGCCTTACATGTCAAGTCTAATCAATGCCAATTGTACCATCTTCGACCAAGAAGATTACTCAAAAACGCAGAAGTGGAAACTAAGGTTGAAGCATTCCAAATTTTAAACTTGATTAGTGGGCTCACAAAAGGAAAGCTTATGATCTTGTTAACATATGGATTTGCATGCATGCAAATGACATGCAATAGTGTGGGAACGAAGTCCCTCCTCAATGAAGGTGAGGCTGCCTTTATTGAAAACCAAAAGCTGTATTATATCTCAGACATTCAAAATTGTATGTGGGGGTGTTTTGGAACATCAATGGAAAGAAAAGTGAATGAGGGAGATGGAATGGAATGAATTGAAAGAACATGCAAGAGTTAGGTAAAAACAAAGCCTAATATTGCACGAAGAGGAAAGATGAATAACTAACACAAATAAAATGGAGTTTGAGTTAGCTAAACAAGAATGTGTAAAAGGGAACACATGTGAGAAAGTAGATAATCAGAGCTTGATCATTGTGAACTAGAACAACATATTAATAACATTGACAATAAGATCAAAGACAATATTTGCATGCAAGATTCAAACACTAACATCTAATGAACATAAGAACATCAAATGCTATAAGAGACAATGAATGAGACACAAAGTTCATATTTCATTAACTCCAAAATGTCTTCTCAAAAGAACACAAAGTTTCTTTCTTTGAAGTAAAGCTTGCATACAAAAGTATTTTCTTCTCGTCTCAAAGTCACCCTTTACAAATGAGCCCTTGACTTCCTTTTATAACCCAAAAGTTGGTTACAAAGTACTTAGGGTTTTACATGAACATTAAATAGGGAACTTAAGTGACTTTTGACTTTTTCAACCAACTTTTAAAAAATGACTAAAAATAGAAACCACTTAAGTTAAAAAAATAATTTAAGGAAAAATACATAAATAAAAGAAATAGGTACATGTGGATCCCACTTAAATGACTTAGACACACACATAGACATCCTCAAGAATGCGCCACTAGATCTGATCAAGACACCTAAGATCGGTGCCTTATCCATTGGGCCAAGAGTTTGCCTATCCCTAACTTGTCAGAAAATACGGGAATGAACTCATTAACCGTGTCTGTAATCTTTTAGATGACAAGAGAGCCGATCTTGAAACTTGAGCAATTCATCCACCCCTCCATTTGAGCAACATCCTGGTGTGAGAAAGTTTGTCTTCATTCGTATTCACATTCACAATTACACACAATTCTCCACATGCTCCGAATAGCCTTCCATGGTGAATTATTCATTTGTCGTAAAAAGAGACTACTGAATAGTTGTTACACCACCTTGGTTTGTCAGAATCCAACTTTTGATCTTTCGCCATTGAGAAGATTTTCCAAGAGCTAAAATTACAATTCACTTCCTAGAGTTATGTCCTTTGTCTTTGTCACCATCCCAAAGTGTTGGCATTCTGATCCACTCCCGATCATCCTTTGGGACCCGAGAATGCTCCAACTTTAAGACCGACGCATGAAGTATTGTGCTAAAGTGCTAACCGAGAGCCGTGTGGTCACGCTTAAATGATGTGGCCTAGAGGATTGATGATCCGTAAAATTGTACTTATCATTGATCTTGGTTTGTAGATGAATAGATTAAGATGCACAATGATTAAGTGAAAAGAATGTGTAGACAAGATTCTCTCATTATCGATCTGTATTCTCCGCCGAGAAACAATGGCTTTTGACTCAAGAGACTTATGCCAATAAACTACGACTTATACCGCATAATGAGGAAGTCGAGGAGGTTGCTTCCACTTTAGGGTCATTGGAGTCAATCGCCACATGACAATGGCGGTGTCGTGGTGCATCTATGCAATTCGAACAAGCGTCAAAATAAAAAATAATGACTCTCCTTCTCGTCGATATGCGATCATAGAATGACTTACATCGATGTGTCCCAAGTTGGCATCGATGATGTTCTCATACTCTGAATGGAGCTTGGGGTGATTAAAATGCCCTGGAACTTATACCGCAACATCATTTTGTTTGGAGATGACATGATTGTGACAGAAACGTGATTTTAGGTGATTACTTCCATCTTACAAAACTACACAAAACACCTGTAAAACTGCCCTGGGAAAAATAGCAAATCTTGTTATGAGAAACTGTCACTGGATGAGGAAGTATATTAAGGTACCAAAGGTTTTTTTCCCAATCAAATTATTCAGTCAAATATTTAAAGGTCAAAGTTGACTATTATGAAATTGCTAGGAAATTGCAAGAATGTGTAAAACTATGAAAATCTCGTTTAGTTTTAGCCTAGGAAAAATACCAAACATCACCCTGGGCATCTAAAACTTGGCAATAGAGCATATGAAGGTGGGAGAATTGAAAGAAACATTTTTTTCTCTTGATGATCACCTAAGTTCAAAATATTAACTCTCAAAATGAGTCACCTTGATAAGCAAAATCGCCATGAACATTAAATTGTGAAATCATGCAAATTGCATTTTATTTGACTCGTGAAAATATCAAACGAAGAGCTGTACATTTGAATTTTTCAAAGAAGTACATGAATGTGGGAAGAATTCAATGAACCAAACCATTTCTCTTGACGATCATCTGGGCTCGAGATATGGATTCTCAAAGTAGGCCTTCACCAAGCTAGAACCGTGCGCATGGCAAAAATAAGCAAACCGTGTTTTTCTTGGGTTCTTGAAAAATATCAAATGACATTGTACACTTGAAATTTTGAAAACTAGTATCAAGATGGGAAGAATTCAAGGAACCAAACCTTTCTTTTGAAACGATCATCCGTCATTTTGAGATATAGAGCTCCAAATTTGATTACTTTTGTCATTGGAGTTACTACCCGCGGCACATTCTTTCCACATCTATTGTTTTCTTCATTAAATTCATTTTTCTTTGTGCCGATATACATTGGTAATGCGTTTGAATGCGTGATATTTTTGTCTGAGTGCCTGGAATGTGATTTCACGCTATGCGTTGAAATCTTTTTATTAACAACTGCTTGGAAATTGATGTTTTTAGCCAATGTGTTGGAAATAGATCTCCTTTGCGTTGAGACGTGAACTGGTTTTCCTTTGGAAAACGTGGGAACTCTCTTTCTTGAATGGTTGGGCATTTAAACTGTTGCTCCCCATTGCAAGTGCGTGGAAAATTTTCTTGGAAAATGTGTGGGAGTTTGTTTCTTTCTCTCAGGCATGCGTATGGACTGTTTTTAATAATTAAAATCTCCTTTGCTGCGTGGTGAATGCATACTCCTTTTAAAAACCTACATGGAAATTTCTCTTGGCTGCATTGAAACTTCCTACTCCCTCTCCCCTATTGCGTTGGAAAATTGTTGTTCCTTTGGCCTGGATTTGGACTGTTTTCTCTCATGCATGCGTGGAAATTATTGTTGTTTTGTCTTACTTCATTTTGGACTGTTCTTTTTACTTATTTCCTCTTATGCATGTGTGGGATCTTCAAACGGTTCCTTCTTTCCTCCCACGTGGTGAGAATCCCTGATATGTGTAAAGGAAAATAATTAAAACAACACAAATCTACGTTGACTGTTCTGGCTTTGGTGAATGTATGATCTCTTTGGGTGAATGCGTGGAGATTCAAACCTTGCTTCACTGTTGTTTCCCCTTTTGCTCAGGCATGGAGATCTTCTTTTTGCTACTAACAGCTGAGACATGGGCTTGTGATCTCTTGTTTTATTAATGCATGGACTTTATGCTTTGACAAATGTGCAGGCTATGAACTGTTTGCTTCCACTTTGGGATTTCTTTGCTAAATGTGAGAAATTGGCAAAAAGAAATGCGTGAACATCTGTGTACACAATGCTTCTTGGCTAATGTGTGGCCTATATTATCTTGGCCAATTGTTTTTTTGTAATCTATTCCAATGCTATACCAAGACTGGAACTGCACACCACGTCTAAGAAGGCACAGAAAAATGCCAAAGAATAGATGCTACTAAAACTCCAAATCATATTTCCCGTAGAAAGTTTAATGGACAGTGAATGGCCTTCCTTGGCGTGGGAGGAGTGAACTATTTTCCCTGGGTGCATGGGCTGTTTTCTAAGACAAAACAAATGCCTTTTACTATTTTTGGACTGTTCTCTCCTCTCCCACTTGGCTTGTTGGCTTTTATGTTGAAAATTCTTGATTTTGTGAATGCGTGGGTCTATATTATTTCTATCTCCTTGGTAGGCGTATAGCTATTTCTTGGTGCATGTATTTTTTCCTGATGAGTGCGTTGAGATTTTGATGCACATTATTTTCTGTAACCTGCGTAGAAACTTGTTTGCTTGTTTTGTTGTCTTTCTTTCACATATTACCATGTCCTAACATCTTTATAATCCCTCCTTTGGTGAATGTAGTGTTTTGATTTGACTCGTATTTCCCTCTTCCTATTTTACAATGCGTATTCCTCCTTCACAATGGCGTTCACAGCAAACTAGTATTTTTTAGGGATGTGATAAAGGCATGGTCCCATGGAAGGGGGCTCTTAAATATTTCGGTGGGTCTTTGTTGAAAAATTTAGGAGTATTTTAGCAATTTTAAGGTCCCATGATTTTTTATTACTTTCCTCAACAATACCCACTGAGATATTATAAGATCCCATTGGATATTTATGGTCATTTGTGGAAAAAAAAATCATATTTCTCTCTAAAATCACCAAAAAATAATGGCGGGAATGCATATTAGATTCTATCAGTGCTAAAGCTGTGAGGAAACTCTTAGCCCCCCTTCTCTAGCCACTTTTTAAGTTTAGGGGGCTAAAAATTGGATCTCCTATTTTTAGGTCTAGATTCTATTATTTCCCATAGCTGGCTTTAAAAACAAGCATGGGACCTTCTGCTGCAAGAAAATAGGATCCCAAGCCCCTCCATGGGAACATGCCCTAAAAATATTACTTTGTTCCTTCAGAAGAAATAAGAAGCAATTGGAAAGCTTCGCACGACTCTTTCCAATGAGTTTGATAGAGGAATTTATGAGGATTAATTCATCCCATTAAAACAACTTCCCTCTTTCCCAGGTAGTGGCATTAATTGCTAGGGAAATGGGGAAATCAACTGCCAATTGCCAACGGAAATGGCAAGGCGGGCTGACAATCCCCATTTTATTTCCCCATGTGGGAAATCGGGAGATTTTTTCCCATTTTCCAATTCATTAATTTGGCAATCGGGGGAAGAAATCCCACAAGCGGGATTTAAAACAAATTTTCAAGAAAGGGGAAATCGAGCCAGGAAGCCAATTTGGCATCCTCAGCAATGGGAAGTGGAAGCTTATTTTTCCTCGGCAATTAAATAAAACTTTTTGAATGAATTTTAATTAATATTTATTTAATTAAAAACCCCAAAGTTATTAAAAATTAATTTTATCAAACAAAGAGTAATTAATTAATTAAATATTAATTAATTAATATTTAATGTAGTTTAAGACCTGGTAGGAGGAGTTCTTGCAGAAATGGATGAAACAAAGACCGGAACGATCACAAAAATGAGACGGTCGTGATGAGAGTGATAAATCATGCAAAGTAACACTTTTGAAAAATTTCAAAAATTTCATTTTTATTAATTTTGCGAAGTCAAAATTGGCTGATAACATATCCATACAAAGAGATGGACGAAGCCAAATTAGGCATCTATTGTCTACATGAGGAAAATCCACCTCTTCCTAGCATCACCAAACCAAATGCGAATATGACAATAAATTATTGTAGCCTGTGTGTTTTGATGGTTCAAGGAGCAAACAAGGTGCAGGAGGAAGAGAAACGCTTATAAATCCCAAAGGTAACAAGTATTACTTAACTTGCAGTTTCAATTTAGTTACTCAAATAACACAACTAAGTATGAAGCACTAATCCATGGATTACACTAGGTAAGGAAAAGGGGTATCAAGAACTTATAAGTTTTTGGGGATAGTGAATTGGTTGTAAATTAGGTTAGAGGTCTAAATGCTACTAAAAATGATCTTCTAAAGAGATAAAAACATCGAGTATGGGATCTCATAGAAGAATTTGAAACTTTTAACATTAATTCTATTTTAAGGAAGAAGAATGAGCAGCAAACAAGATTGCTGTAATTGGGGCAACATTTGATGTTTTGAGAGTATCAAGAAATATCAAGTACAACCTCATATCAAAGTACTAGTAAGGCTAGCTATTCCAAACAATAATACAAGTTGGAAAGTGTTCAAAAGTGATCAAAAAATCATCAATTTCCTTCAAGAAGAAGTTGAGTTATCTTCCAAGAATCAAGACAAATTGGAAAGACAATATGGGGATCAAGTAGTCCAGTTGAGAACAAACAAACTCCCAAAAGGTTTGGTGACTCTAGAGTCAATATTCAATCCTAATGACCAGCTATGGAAGGAGAAAGAAAATATTCAGGTTAAGAGTGAGATTCAAAACCAGTTTCAGTGGGAGAAGGTAAGGTGCTCCAAATTGGCAAAGTAAGTACTCATTAAGAAAAATATGATTTCATACAACTTTTCCAAGAATTTTTGGATATCTTTGCTTGGAGTTATGAATATTTGAGAGGATTTGATCTAAGTTTGGCCCAACACACTATTGAGCTAGATCCAAAAGCCAAGCCCATTAGACATAAGCAAAAGCCAGTGAACCTCATATTAAGTCTCTCATGAAGAAGGAATTAAACAAACTCATAGATGAAAGTATTATTTTTGAATCAAACAATCTTCATGGGTTTTTAATCGATACTAGTTAGAAAAATAAATGGAGAAATCAGATTGTGTGTGGATTTTGAGACTTGAATAAAGATTCTCTCAAGGATCATTATCCACTTCCTTCCATGGAGAAAATCTTACAAGTAGTATCTAGTTCAAAGATATTTTCATTACTAGATGGCTACTCAGGATACAATCAAATCATGGTGAAAGAGGAAGACCAGTTCAAGACAAATTTCACCACCAAATGGGGCACATATGCTTATAGGAAGATGTCATTTGGCCTTTCAAATTTTGGAGCTACATTTCAAAGAGCAATGGACATGGCGTTCAAAGGGATGATTAACAAGATGGTTCTTGTGTACCTAGATGACATAACCATATTCTCCAAGAACGTAGTTGATCACCTATCTCATCTCATGCAGGTATTCGAGAGATGCAGGAAATTCATAATGTCTCTAAATATGAAGAAATGTATATTCCTAGCTCATGAAGGAAATCTCTTGGGCCACATTGTGTCTAAATAAGGGTTGATAATTGATCCAGAAAGAGTTGAATCTATCCTTTCTCTACCTTTTCCAAGTCACAAGAAAGCTCTTCAAATATTCTTGGGAGAATCAATTTCATCAAAAGGTTTGTGTTGGATTTCGCCACTCTTGTTAATCCATTAACAATGATGTTGAAGAAGAACCTTGCATTCAAGTGGACAACAGAGGGAAAAGAGAGTTTTGAGGCTATCAAACATGCAATATCCCAAGCTCCAACTCTCATCAACCCATATTTCTCCAAGGAATTCATCCTCTATGATTTTGGTGGTTCAGACAAAATCTTTTCCATTTTGGTGTAGTTGAACAAGGAAGGATCCAATGAGCCCATTTCTTTCTTTAATCGAGCTTGGAAGACTATGAAGTGAGGTACTCTTTCATTGAAAATCATGTCCTTGCTGTTATAAGGAGTTTGAAGAAGTTTAGACACTTGGTCTCCAACAAAAAAATCCAGTTGCTAGTGTCTCATGCTGGAGTTAAGGATTTTATCCTAAATAGAGACTTGAATGAAAAAGGGCAAGGTTGGATTACCCATGTCATGGAGTATGACATAGAGATCAAGGTAACCAAATTGGTCTCATGGAAAAGGTTTATGTGAGAAGCTAGCTTCTAATCAACATGTTGAGTCAAAGGATGAAGAAAGAGTTGTTTTGGTGTTACAAGATGATCAAGAATAACCAGAGATGGTGTACCCAACCTTTGTTGGACTTAGGACATTATTAATTTCCTTCAAACAAGTATATTCCCTCTAGGGTTTAGCAAAGAAAAAATAAGGTATTTTAGACTCCAATCCATTCCATATGTTCTCATTGATGGTATCTTATTCAAGAAAGACGTGAATGGAGTTCTCTTGAGATGTGTTCCAACAAATCAGATTGAGAAAGTGCTACATGAGTTCCATGATAGAGAATCTAGAGGTCATTTTTCTCCATGAGTAATAGCCTCAAGATCATGAAGGCTGGTTACTATTGTTAGCCCACAATGTTTAGTGATTGCTATGCATGGATCAAGAAGTGCAAAAATGTGCATTCTTCACAGGAAAAGAGAAGCTAGCAACACTACCACTCCACCCAATCTCATTTGATCAACCATTTATGTAGTGGGGATTGGATTTCATTGGGGTCATCAATTTGAACTCAAGCCAAGGCCACAAGTGGATTCGAATAGCAAAGCAACATATTATTTCACCAAGTGGACTGAAGCGGTGACACTCAAGGAAGCAAATGATTCTAGTATACTAAACTTTTATGAAGGAATTGTTACCAGATTTAGTGTCCCAACTACTATTATATAAGACAATGCTCTAGCATTCATTAACACAAGATCTTTGAGTGGGCTATCAAAACATGATATACCTAAGCACATCATCTAAATATTACCCCGGGGTAATGGCAAGCTAAGTCCACCAACAAAAACATCTTGAAGATTATCGAAGAAATTAGAATGAAAATCATGGGACATGGCATAAAAACTTAGACCAACCTTATGGGATGATAAAATCACACCCAAGAGGTCTTGTGAGATATCCTTACAAACTAGTCTATAAACGAGAAGTAAGCCTACCCATATCTCTTTAGTTACCAACACTAGATATTCTTAAGAAACTAAAGTTATCGAGTTTGAGCCCATGAAAGCTAGATATGCATAATTCATGGAGTTGGAGGAGCTGAGAGACTAAGAAGTGCAAACCATGGAGAAGGATCAAGCTTTGATCAAGAGATACTTTGACAAAAGGCCAAGGAGCTTTTAGGAAGGAGCTTAAAGTGGGATTGAGGAAAAACCAGAAAAATTCCAAATTTGATGTTATATGGAGTGGTCCCTACATGATCACGGGGTGTATGAGTAATGCTACTTTCCAACTGTCAAGGTTGGATGGAGAAGAACTATAGATTCTAGTCAATGGAATCTATCTCAAGCATTATTACTAAAGTAAATTCTAATCTTTGTACATATTAGTTTAGGATTTCTAATTCCTCTAAGTGCTTTCAACACTAATGTTTTTTTGTTAGAGTAGGTTTCCCTTCCCTAAGTACATTACACAAGTTATTTTTCTTCTAGTGGTCTCTTTGCATAGATCATCACGTTTAAGGAGAGGGAATGTTGTAAGTAGAAGCTCGAGGTTGTAGGAAACATTTGCAATTCTCAAGAAGTTTCAAATGGAGAGTAACTAAATCAAATTTAGGGACATATTTCAATATTTCCACTCTCTTGTCTCTTTAGATTAGTCATATCTTGAGCTTCTAATGCCTCTTACAGAAAAAAAAAACCAGTTTCGGGGCAATTTTATATGTTTCAAATAACATGTCTTATGGCACCTTGCATGTCCCGGTCTCAAAGAAACAACCTCCCTTAGTTTCTCGAGAATTTCTTTTTGGTTTTGAGCAGAAGATCAACCTCAAATCCCTCTTTCTCATTCATTAGATCTGGTTCAATTGAAAATCTAATGAGTTATGAGTAAGCTTGGGAAGGTTAAGAGTAGCTTCAACATTCAAAAATGTACCAAGAAGATTGAGAGATGAAGGATCCAATTTTAGTTTAGTGTTAAGGAAGAGAAGGTGAATTTCAAAGTAAAACAATTTTCCACTCACATAAAACCTTCTTTAGAATTTTTTTTATGATGTGAGTTAGTCAATGTTAGTAAGCAATAGTCAATTCCAAGTCCAAACAACGTTTCACGTGGCTTAGGGTCGATTTCAAGGTTTTAGATTAGTTTCAGGTTGACTCCATGCCCAATGGAAGTTATTAGGCCATCGATCACTTCATTCGACATGCGAGATAGCCCCGTTGAG
Organism: Taxus wallichiana var. yunnanensis; assembly: GCA_018340775.1. Taxonomy (NCBI): domain Eukaryota; kingdom Viridiplantae; phylum Streptophyta; class Pinopsida; order Cupressales; family Taxaceae; genus Taxus; species Taxus wallichiana. The sequence goes on along the minus strand of CM031239.1, from coordinate 946,527,273 downwards.
TCTTCAAATTTTAATCCAAAATTCCCCCTTAGAGGTAATTCTGACAACTTATGTTTTCTCTTGGCTTGGAATTGAGTTAAATGGAAAATTGGAGTAGTTAGAAAGATTTTACCCCTTGTTTCAAGATCATACTCAACAAAAAATTAGTTTAAAAATGATTAAAAATGGGTAAAGTTATTAAAAATGGATTGGGGACATTCTATTCATGTTTACATGGGCCCTTGTTCTTGAAAAAATCCAAAAATTGGCTTAGTTTGGAGAAAAAGGGAAAATTGGTGTTTTGTAGTGTATTACGAAGGTCAATATATGGTTATGAACCTTAATTAGGTCTATTTATATTGGATTTGAATGTCCCTTTGTATTATAGGGATATCGAATGTCATAAGAACAAATGGAATTGGGTGCAAGGGGTTAGGTTCCCACATGGGATGAATGCCCGATTTGCTAAAGTCGGGGTCAAGTTCATTGTTTGCGGATGGTTTGGTTGTCGCAGGCACCAAAGGCCTATTTGGAACTTGGGAAAAGTGGGGTAGGGTTCCATGCAGAGGGAATGACTTGAAATATAAATGGCGAAGTACCGAGTTGGCTCGGCGAGCTCAATGAGCCAGAGGTCTTTGGTGTGCGGAGGGAGACGGGTGCGAGGAAGTGGAGAGTGTAGGTAACTTGCCACAAAGACAAGGATGAGAACATTTTAGTAGGGGATTTTAGGGGTTTCAAGCCCTGGAGGAACTAAGGGCCCAATTCCTCCTTAAACACGTTCCCCACATAAACCAAACCCCCGATAAACAATGGAAAATGGTGGTGGGGAGCAAGAAACAATGGATTATGAAAAATAGTGGCCGCGAGGAAGTGGGCCGGGGAATGAGGATATTAGTTCCACGGGTGCCAAATATATCCAATTCACATGATTCCCAAAGGAAATAAAACAAAAAGGACCTCTTTTATATGCAATGGCCATCCACTTATGGAAAAGACCGAAAATCTATGTTTTGAGTAATTTCAAGGCCCCAAACTCACATGGGCATCTATCGAGCTCAACTTATCCAAATTTGAAAAAAATATATCCATGGATTTGGAATTTTATGTACTACAACATGGAGATAAGAAATCGAGAAGATTAGGTGGTGTGGGTGGGCTAAAAACTTTAAAAACATCTCCCAATGCAAATGATTGATTACATGTCATTCAGGGCATTTAATGAAGACATGGGTGCATTTCCTTCCTCCATAAGCAAGAGTACTTGGTCACATGGGTTTTGTAGGGTCTCCCATCATTTTTTCAGGCCATTCAAAGCCATTTTTGGTGGTTGAAGAAGGAATTCGAGATCTTTCTCTTTTGACCCAAATATTGTAAAAAAACTCATTTGTTCATAGTTAAACATCTCCATTTTGCTCCTCTCCTTCTTCACAAAGTTGTTACGTGTGTTTTGTGAGCTTAGGCCTTATATTTTGCAAGATTTTGTAAGGATTCTATGCCTCTATATCACATTGTAATGAACATTGTCACTTATTGAAGCAATAAAATCAAGCTTTATGGTTATTTTGCAACCCTTTTCTTGTGTTTTCTTTTATTATCTAAGCTCTCGCATTACATTTTAAGATATTTTTGCATTTTAATTGTTCTTGCATGTTCTAAAATAGTTGTGTTCTCGAAATGGTGTTGTGAATGTGTGTTATAGTCTGTGAAGTTATAAACATCCTCTCTATCTCCATTTTACTCCATTTCAGTCTTGGAGAGTGTTAGAACTACCCTTATCTTGGTACCATCACCTCCTTAGTGTAGGATTTATTTATTTTTATGTTCTCTCCCTCTCCCTAGTCCCTTGGAATTGATAGGATAGGATTATATAGTAGTTTTTACTTCATTAGGAGTAGTTTTAGCATTAGATTAGGAAGAAGAAACAACCTTATCGGAGAGTTATCTCAAGTTCATGGTCCCACACCGAGAGATAACTCCATGTTACCTAGCCTACACTATTTTCCCTAGTAAGATCACATGCTAGCATTCAGGGGTTGTGTAATTTGGTACTAACAAGACTATCTCGCCTGTAAAAGATGAAGTGTATGGAGTTCTCAGTAGACTATGTTGAACTACCAATCGATATATAATTGTCCACTTTGGTCACGGGTATCTAGAAAGACCATTATATTTCCCCATAGTCCACAGGCATCTAGGAAAGACCATTGTGATAAGGACCCAAGTCTGATTCTAAGCCTTGTTTGAAACTAAAAGGTGTGCTATATAGGTATTATATTGTGTATAATTTTGTATGGGGTGACTAATTGACCCATATGATTCCCCCTTGTTTGGGGTGCATACGATGTCGTTGAAGGAGTATGTGGCCCAAAATAGGACCAACCATTGTGTTGAAACTGTGCCCTATAGGAAGAATGGAATGTGCTTGGTAGAAATCAAGGTAAACACAAACAAGTGTTAGTATAAGAAAAGAAAAAAACAAACACTTGTGTAAAAGATGAAATGTAAGTTACACTGACAATGTGTAAGCTAAGATGTAAGTAGAAGAAAAATTAAACCATGAAAAGTGGGTTGCAAAAATGGGACATCACTCACGATGTCGCAAGAAAATCAAGGCCGTAGTGGTCAGTGCAAGCAATCAAAGCACAAGCAAAATATAGGAAAAGCCCGCAACCAATGACAAAAAAGGAAACAATGAACAAACAATGTAATGACAACCATAGAAGCAAATAGTCTTGAAAAACAAATTCTACAAATGAAGCACCCGTTATCATGTTAGAAAGATAAAAGTATGTCAAAGCGTGTATAAGACAATAATGTAAAGTTATAAGTATAAAATGAAACAATAGAACTTGTAATGTATGAAATTGGATGCCCCCAGGAGCCTCTGTGGGACTGGTAATAGGCATTGTGCCAAGCATCCATACTATGTGTAATGGACCTATAAAATCTGCGATCATAATTAGAAAGCAAGTGAATGGGCATGTGTGTATGATGAAGATAATCATATAAAAGACACCTATATAACATGTGTAATAAGATGAACATGTAATAAGTAAATGTATGCAAGATTACATGCAACCAAGATATGCAAGTATGATGTGAATGAGGTGGAATGGAATGCATATTGGATGATAGGGCAATGTGCCCCCGAGTGGATGTGTATGTATACAATTTGGTTTATTTATTTATGCCCTCTCAAGCGATCGAAGAATGAATCGTAAATGAGTGTGCGTCATCGGGACATTGTTTGAGCGATGTTTTATATGTAGAAAGAATTAGTGAATGAAGTGATGATGTTGAATATGACATAGGGATGCTAATTTTAGATGTGTGATGATTTATCCTAAAGCATATATCACTATGTGGATGAGTAAAATGCTAGTACGCATGATGATGTAGCACAAGGCATACATCACAAAATAGATGAACATGATAATGATAGAAAATTTGATGATGTAGCACAAATCATATATCATGAGATGTATGGATATGATGCAGGAAAACATGATGATGTAGCACAAAGTGTATATCAAGAAATGAATGGATAGGAAAACTAGAAAGGGGTGATGATTTAGCTTTAAATTGTATATCATGATATGTGTGAAGATGGGGTAGCTAGGAATGTCGCATTATAGGATGAAAGGGATGATTGATTGAAAAATGGTGTAAGTATGATGCGGAGAGGTTTAATTTTATTTAGACCCTCAATATTCAAGTATGAACCATTGGACTAGAGTGTGTCATCGGCAGTCGAGTGTAACATGTATAAGTAGATGGGTAAGATGCATAATATGTGTAGTAGGTGTGTAGATTGTGTAGTTTCTAATGCAAGATGTGTAGATTGTATAAGTGTGGGAGTGTGAAGTGTGTTTTATGTAAAGTTTATAATAGTGTAATATATAGTATGTGTATGATGTATAAAGCAAAAATATGAATGATGCATATTAGATGGAATAAAATGATGACGTGTATATACAAGAGTGTAGGATGTGTAATGTGTATTGTGTAGTGTGTGAGGTTCATGTATATAGGATGCCCTCAACAGTCAAGTGTGAACCATAACACAAGAGTGCATCATAAGGTAGTGATTATGCTAGAGCGTGGATGTTAATGATGTGAATGTGAGATGCATGTTGATGTTAAAAGGGGGAAAATAAGCATAATGCCCCCAAGTGTTGTTAATGAATGAGCTATCCGATAAAAGTAAAGGATGAAGGTCCTATACCCGATCGTTGGTGGCGATGAAGGTGTGTGACCATGCTCTAAGAGTGGTGGTATATGAGAGAGATGTTGTGCAAGTGAGTGAATTCTATGTGCATGAGAAATATGAGTATATTGTGAGCACCTTAGTGTAACAAAGTGTGTAGGTGATAGAGACCTATGTGAAGTAGAATGCGATGATGATGAAAATTATGTGGAACAAAACGAGGTGGTGAAGTGTTTCTAGATGTAGAAACTTTTCTAGAAATGGACCTATCTGATGTAATGGAATAACAGAATGATTAGACTACTTAGTTCGTGTGAAAATAGATGAACTAGGAGTAGATTATGCTTTAGGTTCTAGAGGTAGTGACATACTATATGGACTAGGTGATGTATTGGCTGTAGGAGGAGATGTCAACCATGGAGTAGATGGAGGAACACCATTATTAGAAATGACTTGATTGTTATGAATGAATTTGGGATGAAGATGATTCATAGAGATGATATATTTGGACCATCGAATCCAATTGAGCCCTAAGAGCATGTCACACCCTTCAATTTCTTGTTTAAAAAGGAAGGGTACCAACATAGTGAGAGGACCGACTATAATGTGAATCTTGAAATGCCATAAGAATTTTTCATCAAATACGAAATTTATGAAAGTTGATAGCCAATAAAACAAGAAGTGGAATAGAACATACGTTGACGGGCATGATGGATCAACCTTGGTGTTATTAATAGGGATAGATCCAATAGAGGAACTAATGTGTAAGTGATTAGAAGATAATGTTGCATGGTGATCATGGTCGAGAGAAAGAAATGATTAGAGGAGACATCTCTATATTAAAACTAAGAAATAAAGAGCCCCGATGTAGGAGGAGACACCGCATAATATGCATGATTAGTCAAATATTCAATAACTTTCTTGTCATGTTTTTGGCAGAGGATTGTTAAATATTTTGAGCCTTTGATTTTCATTGATAGGGGTAGAAGCCGGAGGTTTTGAAAGCTCAATTTTACCATTTTCAATCAGATCCTGAATGAGAGTAAGAAGCCCACAATAATGATCTATGGAATGCCTTATGAATTGATGATAGTCGTAATGGGAGATTGCATCATAATTACGACCTTTTGGATGAGATGGATCTAATTTGAGTAGAGGAGGAAGTTTGATGAGATTACTTTTGACAATTTGTAAAAGAAAAATATGTGAAAAAATAGTTAACTTTGTGTATGTACACCGAGGTGGTTGCGATTAAAGCTCTTTGGTGGTTGACACTATGTTGACTACGTTGACACTTAATTTTCATCGGTTGGTTTGGTTGCCATTGGTTTGAGTTTTTACTTATTATGAAAAAGCGTGGAAGATGATGCTTTCTCTTGATATTTAAGCTTACCTATAGATAAGAGTTTAGTTTCGTGAAGCTTGAGGGTATGGCATAGTTGATTAAATGAAGGAGAGGTCTCAAAGAGAACACTCTCCTAGAGAAGTGGTAATAGAATTTTAATGAATAGGTCCTGAAGCTTAGAGTCTGCAAGAACATTTGACATCTTAGCTAAGTTATTTTTGTATTGCAAGACATAATATGCTAAGTGTTCATTAGATCCTTGTTTGAGCTGTGAAATTTGAGCATAAGAGATCTTAGAGCCAATGTTGATAGAGAAGTGAGTGAGGAAAACATCGGCTAGATCCATGAAAGATGTTACCTGAGTGGACATGTAGGTCATGGAACTAATGCATCACATAATATTGTAAACTGCGGGGAAAGAGATTTACTATATGGTATGGTATCCACATAGTTGACGCATGCTACATGAAAAGCTCAAAGATGCTCTTATAGGTCACCATGGCCTTTAAAGATGTGAAATCTAGGGAGATGAAGTTAGGTGGTAATGGATAAGAGGAAATGACGGGTGTGAAAGGAGTGTGTGAAATCAAAGTGGAATCCAAAGATGGTGATACACGAGAGGTAACAAGTTAGAGCTGATGAATTTGTGTCTGTAGATCCTGATATAAAGAAGTTAAATCAAGAGTATTTGAAGAAGAGATAGGTTGTGCATTGGGAGTGCTAGGGTGAATGATGGGAGCGGTAGTGGTAGGAATGGGAGCTGAAATATAAAGGGGTTGAGTGGAGGCCATGGGAGTTGAGGAGTGAGCAATAAGAGGCGTTGAAGCATTGCGATTGTTATTAGCAATAATCAAAGCATGTAGAATATGTGGAAGATGAGTGGGATTACTTCACAAAGCTTGTCAAAAATTAGTGAGTGTGTCTAATTATTCTTGGTCAACGTTGGTATCTTCATCGTATGATTTTTCACTATCAAATGCTTCTATTTCGTTAAGAGGAACATTGTGAGAGTTATCCAATGGATTTTTCAGTTGTAGCCATGGATGTGGAGATATTAGCCATTGATTTGGAAATTCTATGGAAAAATGAAGGAAGCTCACAATATTGAAAAGACCCAAAATGACCACTATGGGTGACAGGCATAAGAAGAAGAAAGCTCTAGAGAGAAGATGGATTCAAAGATCGGGTTCACCAAAATGATTAAGCTAAAGTGTAATTTATAAGCCTAGTATGAATGCAAGATTGAAATAAATAGATAGATAATGAAGTCTGAAAAAATCTAAACAATTAAGCAATAAAATATGAAACCCTAATTACAAAGAGAGGGTAGAGAGCCTTAGCTGATTCATAGAGTTCTAGAAAGTGCATAGATCGGGAAAACAAAGAAACATGAAGTACTAACCATTACACATGATCTAGTGAAATTACGGATCTAGAGGATTTGATTGACTAGGTCACCTAGAAAGGGACAGTGGCGCCCATGGGTTCCCTAGGCATGTTTGGGCACCTAGTCTCACGGAAATTACGTAAACCCAAATTCTCAGGGTCACAAGATGTTTGCTGTGCATGCATTTTGTCACTATAAATTCACACAATGATGGACGAGGTTGTGGGAAACCTGCAATAAATAAAATACCTATAAAAACCTCAAATAGACATCAAATCCTAAAAAATAAAGATGTAAAATGAGGGTCCAGACTATCCTCAGTTGCCACAATGATGGACTTATAATTGAGCATTGCACTACATCTTAGACCCAATGTAGTTTTATGTGTGTGCATAGAAATTGTGCCCTAGGTTTCTCTTGTGCATGTCACACTTGGAATAGTGAGCAAGTAGCTAGATGTAGAATGTAGTAAATGTGTGCATGGAATAAAATGAACTTACCTCCTATGAAGTGTGATGTAGAAAAAAACCCTTTTGTCCCTTGTGATGGAGCTAGATGGATGCAATGGAGCTCTTATATGCCTTGATGGATGTAACCTTAGGTGGTGATAGATAGTGCTTAGTGCTTGGTCCCTTATTATGATCACATAAATTTATATTTATATGATTCCTTCGCTTGAATTTCGTAATTAACCCGAAAAGGTGACTACTAAAAAGATAAGATACTCAAATGGGTAGAAAGGACCTAAAAAGTGAGAGTAAAGTACAAAGGTGACAGGAGCACTTAGAGCGGAAAAGGGCATCTGGTGTTGGTGTCCTGGCTGGGCATAAGTATCCATGATGTATAATGCCGAAGAGTAAAAAGACAGACTGAGCAAGTAAGGGTGCAATACTAAAGGTAACAAGATAAAGAAAAGAAAGGTGGCCAAAGACATGGGTTAATTAGTAATTTTCTTACTTAGAATCATATGAATGGTAGTATGTAATCTAGACTAGATAATTACCCAAGGTGTGTGATTGTGTGTGTCTACAAATATGACACTTGTTTCTTTTATTAGCATGCTATATGAAAACAATGTAATTTTATAGAATATATTAGCGATATTGTTATGAATGGAATGCATTATTTCATTGGTTCCATGATGTATACCATATTGTTGCATATTGATGAAATGTACTATTTCTTACGTAGTTGTACTTTTACATGTTTGACTAATTCCACACTTAGTCGTATTTCAATATATTTGGTTAGGTAAAGGAAGTTGATTGTATCATGTTGCATTGGAAAATGATGTAAGAGGATCCTTTTTATTATATTTGAATCATCAATAAGAGAATGAAATTGAGATCCTGTTATTTAAAAATGTTCATACCATCATAATTTTTGGATGTGATTGTACCATTAAAATGAATGATAGTAACTTTGGTAATGGCGTAATTCATCTATCTAATAGTGATATATTGACCTAGAAATCTCTTAGTCTTGATGAAAAATATAACAACTTGCATGTGTGTGTTTCCATTTTGCGTAAAATGACAACCAAACTTATAGATTGAAATATCAACCCTTGGGGTATGGAATGGTCCCATTAAGGTTAACTGGTTCCTTGTTTCTATAGTGTAACCGAACACCTCTTGGGACATCACTACGCCTTAGGAATGGAATTTTTTTCCTTAGCCTTTGATTATAAGAACACCTTTGAGTTTTTGGAGGTCTTGGGGGATTAAGTTGTTGAACACTAGCTTTGGCCCGTGGTAGGGCGTAGATACCTTGGGGTTTTCACAAATAAATTTTAAAAAAATCCTAAGACCTTTTAGAGGGTAATTTGTGGACATATTTTGGTATTTAAACCTTAACAGATGGGTTTTTTAACCATAGGATGTTGACCCATTTGAAATATGAGAACTATGACTTGTTCCTTACTCCTTGCTATGTCTCCATTTTCTAAATTTAAGGATATTATGAAATATATCCTTCGAGAACATGATATTCTAGAACACTAATCTTTGAATTGAAAATAAAACACATGTGACTCTTTTATATCTTATAAATGATCCCAATCATCTCTATCTTCTAGATGTACTGCAAGCATAAGATTAGCTTAAGATTCTCCTCTTATCATCATGAGATATTTTCCCTTGCAATGAAAACTATGTAAAATGATGAGTAGCCATGCTCCTTAAGAAACAAACCCATAGTCCAAGAACATGTGTTGGGTGGTGTTTATGTGTTCAAAATGTTTGGAACTAACATTGGGTTTTGCAAATTAATGGCAATTGAAATGTGAACCAATTAGTGTACACTTATTTTTAAGATATTCATGATGTGTAATAGAGTTTTGAAGTTTTGAGAAGAGGGGATTCTCACCTTGCATGTTAATTCTCTTCAAACCAATGTTAACACTTTCATGTGATTAAGTGTACTTGTTATAAATTAAACCCGAAATGAAATAAATTTAATGTGCATCATTTTGAATGAAAATACATGCTCTCATGTTTATGGATTCAAAACCTATAAGGTTAAATAAGGAAATGTAGATGGGAGTGAAGTGGAAATCATATTAAAGTAAGTGTTAAACAAATTAAGGGAAATGCAATCTAGAGAAAAAGGAAAATGTAGGTTTTCCATGCTACATGATCTTCAAACCTTTAAGGAAAAATTTTATATTTTTTGAACATGACAAAGATTGAACCCTAAAAATATGATAGTGTGGAGGGTGCCAATTTTGTGTTGTTCATGTTGTGATTGTGTAATAGTATCATACTTGCTCATTTATCTAGGTGTGATGTTGGATGCACATTTTGTCATATTGAATTTTGTGTGTTACAAGTTGGTGTAAATGTTACATGTGGTCTCGTGAAAACCCTTGCGACTCTTTTGGTGTCACACAATTATATCAAGTAATATGAAAGTAAAAAAAATATTTTGTTATGTTTGGTCTTGTGTTTAGGTCCCACATGGGTGGGTGCTACATGTAAGGCTTGAAACAATACTTATGGAGGGAAAAGAGGCTCCAAAATCCACCATATGGTCAAGATATTACAAATTTTTATCGACTTCTCCAAAAAGGATTTTTTAGTGATAGTCAAATGAACATAAATTTAAGGTCAAAATTAAATATGAAAATACTCACAAACATTCTAGTCCACCAACACCCTCCTTGGCTATCATTGTAGACTTCCTCTTGACTTAATTATAATAACAATGCTTCGATGGCTAATGGTTGATAGGTGGTTGCCAAATTTAATTGATTGTTATTAATAAAGAAATGAATTATTTATTTTTACTAATTACACCAATATGCATCCTACAATGAAATTTGAGGGTGGTGATGGTGGATTGTAATTTTTGTGAGTTGTTAACAATTAACATAATTTAGAACTTAAATTTGACGTTTTTTTGAGTGTTAGAGGATTTTTCTTTTATTCGAGATAAGTCAATTGAAAAATTGTAATATCTTGGCCATTATTGGTGTGAGTCATATTCCACATCATTAGGCAGGTCATCTCACTTAGGTGAGGTCATAGGTATAGGTGTCATTTTAGGGTCATCATTAGATTCCCTTACACATCAGTGCATCATATGTGTCATGGGAGTTACTTCTTATTCTGGGAATGTAACTCCCCTCTCCACTTTAGAGGTCATGATTATAGAAATGGGGGCTACAAAAACCCTCTATATGTACACCCCTTCATATTTATGAGATCGAGAGAGGAGATTTTGAGCTTAACGAGGTTCCGATCAATTTTTGAATCCTTGCACGCACTTTAGTTGATGCTCACTCTTCACTAGATATCATCACACTAGTTGTTTGTAATTTCATTGATGTTCACACTATCCCTCGTGATCCTCATACTTCACATTTTCACATTCTCCTCATGGTATCGGAGCACATGTTGTGTGGATCTGTCCCAAATATTTGGTTTTCATGTTTTTTGATCTCTGTCATGATGATATACATATTTCATGTGTTCTTTGTAATGGTGATTCCGTTTGTGCTCTCCTTTACACTCGATTCATGATTCAAAACTTGTTTTTGGGTGCTTTGTTCGTGTTTGTGGTTCATGTTTTCAAGTGTTCGTGGCTCTTTGGGATTTTCATGTGTGTTTCAAGGTGGTTTTGTAGTTTAGGTTCAGAGTTCAAAATTTTAAATGTGCTAGCTATTTGGATTTTTTTTCGTGGTCCGAGCTTCCTTGAGCCCAACTTGGCCCTAGCTCACCGAGTTGGCTCACCCACTCACCCTTCCATCCTTCAACTTGCCTATGCATCAGGTTTCTACATTTTTTTAGAGTCTTTGTCCATCGAGTTTGATCCTACCCGCGCATTGGTATTCTCCAACTTGTATTGCATCGAGCTTGTGCAACTCTTGATTGCGGGGTTTTACTCTACGTTGGAGCTTTGTTCTCCTACCCGTGCTTCACCTTGTTTCTCTACACCTTTGTATTGGTTCATCCAATTGCTCGTAGTGGATAGCCTATGTGCCTCGTGCTTTTTGGTTGCATCCACTAACGTGGGTTCTTCCCCACCCATCGTGTTGTTGGTGTTCTATGCCTTTTCATTGCTTGCCTTTGTGTGTTACTACTCTATCAAACCCTGGTGTGCTCAAATCCTATTTTCCACCTCGGTTGTGTCCCTTGTTCAAAAGATTCCCTAATCTGCTTTGGCTCTTCCAGGTTCCTTGGGTCCATACATTACCTTGGTTCCCTCACTCATAATGTTTCTCAACACCGATTCGACATTACACTCTAGCATCTGGTCACCGTCGATGATCTTCTTGGTCAAAGCTTCTACCACACCATCTCTCCACCACGTGGACCCTAGTTTAAGCCTCCACGTGGACCTCCATCAACACTTGGTAACCTTCGACACAACTCGGACTACCCGAGACCTGGTGTTCAAATATCTCGACTCGACATATTCTTTATTCAACTTGGGCCTCGCTCGACTCTCTCTAGCCGCAAGTCCGTATCCCAACTCACTACAATGAGATTTACTAACTTGTTGAGCTCTACCTCCTTTCCATCTTGTCCAACTCACCAAGTTTTCTACTCGAGATGGCCATCCCTCCGCTCACCATTTTCTCCCAAGACCCTTTCTCCTCCTTTATTTATTTATTTCTTTTTTTCTCCTTTTTCACATTATGTAAACATTCGAAAGGGGAAAACAATAAAAATTCATTGTGATAAGCGGGGGAATATTTTTCTAGGCTCCACATATAGGGTTATTGGGCTTTCTGGGCCACTTTTCTCGGCTCACTTCATGCATTGTAGTGCTCCTCTTCACTTGCGGATAGTGAGCATGTTCACCACATCCTTGGAAAGAGAGCCTTCTTTTTATTGTGAGATGCCCTTTTTATCACATTGAGTATTGTACCCTTACGTTTCTTTTCTCCTTTTGTGCTTGATTGTGTGTGTTCCTCTACTTTTGACTAGGAATTCATTGTGGCCTCAAATCTTGCGTGACTTGTCACCTACTATGAGGTGAGTGGTTAACTATTTGACATCACATAAAAACACCCTATTATAATCACGTACTACTTATAAAGTGTCGTAGATAGGGGGTTTATCATTGTTCTTCTCCGGTTTTGTGTTGCTTGTAGATGCATTATCGGTTGAGTCGACATCTTACATTCTTGCACCCTCTTCTTTTTGTGCACCTTGCACTTATTTCTTCCACTTATACATCATGGAGGATGCTCTTTCTAGACTTGAGTGTTGCATGATTGCCTTATAGCCTCCGCCACTTCTTCTTGGGAGAGAGAACTACACATCATGGTGTGCTTCCATGGAATGCTACTTCACCTACAAGGGTCTTACACACTTCTTTCTTGGGCTAGTTCTTGCACCCACGATTCTAGTCATCTTGAGGAATTTCGACACTTGCAACCATGTCATTGGTCACTTGATGTTTTTCGTCACCAGACCTCTTCGCATTCACGTGGTAGACTCAGATCCTCCCCACTACATCTGGAGAATCTTTTAGTCTTTCTTTGGAGCCCCTTCACATACTGTCACCGTTTTTTTGTTTTGTTGATCTAGTATTATCTCTTCTTCTTCTTCATGTGATGGTAGTTCATTAACATGACTCGCTTGACTCTTCTTTCCGATGAAGAGAATCGTGCTCCTAGTTTTGATGATGAGAGTACCACAGAGTACTCTCTCCTCCTTCTCTCCATATTCTAGAGAGTGTTGACACATCCCACATGCATAAGACATTGAGGAGTCTCTATCTTATCCTCTTACGGTCATTGCACTAGCCTCCTTTCCACTTCCATTGTGTGATACCCCTTCCACTCCCCTTCCTTCATGCATGGATGACTTATGCTAGTCCAACATCGCTCTTCTATTTGTAGATCCCCCTCATTGGGATGAGTATATTCCGACCTTGGTCATCTTTTACAAATTTCACTTGTGATTTAGTACAAGTTCCTCATCCTTCTACAAGTATTTCAGAGGAGTCCATCATCTCCTTTTTGGGAGTGACCCTTCTGGGACTCTTATAACTTCCACCTTTCAAAAGACCTTCAATTATCTACCCTTACTTGTGGATCCCCTTTCAATCATGGGTTTTTTATGTTTCCTTCACATCACTTGAACATCCTTTCTATGGTTGTTCCCTTTTTTCAATATGAAATTTCTACGCACGTGGAATTACTATTAGTTCCTTAGCACTCTATTGCTAGACCTATGTCACACTTCCATGGACTAGACTAAGAGTTTTTCATGCTGCTACCTCCGGTTTCCTTTACGGAGTGGGTGGAATTCCAACACTCCATTTCTGTACTTCCTAAGGGAAGGAATTTAGTTTGGTGTGTGGGTGGCTCTTCTTTAGTCCAGGAGGCAGAGGACCACGCCATCGACACTCTTTTGGGAGACTTCCTAGAGTCAGTAGAGTTAAGATCTATCCATGGATTATTTCCGTGCTCCACTCATCTTCCTATTTTCAAGAGATTGCCCCTTTGTACATGGGTACCTTATCAGGATCCTTAGTGGACGAGACCCATTTTTGGCATCTTTCTTAGATTAGAGAGTGTTTTTCTCTTGTGGTGGATTTTTTCCCACTAGATTTTCCTCCATTACTTGAGTTCCTTATGTGCATGGGTACCTCATCGGAGCTTTTGTCTTTGTGTCGGGACCCATTTCTCTTTTTTGACTTTCTACCTCATCCTAAGTTATGATGAAGGGGGGTGTTGGTGTGAGTCATATTCCACATCATTAGGTAGGTCATCTCACTTAGGTGAGGTCATAGGTCTAGGTGTCATTTTAGGGTCATCATTGGATTCCCTTACACGTTAGTGCATTAGTGCATCATATGTGTCATGGGAGTTACTTCCCATTATGGGAATGTAACTCCCCCTCTCCACTTGAGAGGTCATGATTACAACACTAGGGGTTACACAACACCCTTTATATGTACACCCCTTCGGATCTATGAGATCGAGTGGAGATTTTAGCTTAACGACGTTACGCCCATTTTTCTAATCTTTGCATGTAATTTAAGTTGATGCTCGCTCTTTATGAGATCTCATCACGCCGCTATTTACACTTTTTTTCAATGTTCACTCTATCCCTTGTGGTCCTTGTGATTTGTGTGTTTTCTCGTTCTCCCTCATACATAAAATAGAAGCTTGGAGCCCATTTTTTCAATCCCAACATAATGGGATAACTAGATTAATGCTATTTATTATCAACCAATAGAAAATTTATAGGAAAAATAATGAAATTATTAATCAATGTACTATATAAAAAGTTTAAGACAAGAACCTTGAGATTGATATCTATCAACATTTTTAATTTAATAATATTTTGTATTAAATCAATTCTAAGATTCATTTATTATCCTACCCAATATTGTCTTCACACAAAAATACTCATTTTGATCAGTTTCAATCAAATTGTGCCATGTGTATTTAAATGACATTGTACTAAAGTTTCATGTTGCAATTTTTTATTTAGGCTCCACCTTATTGGTCGAACCCTTTATTTGTCCTTTTGGGGAAAGCCATTTTCTTGGCTTGCATTTATTGTATTCATTGTGTATGATGCAGGTTTAGTTACTTTTGTGCGGCTCAAGGTAAGGAATGTTTTCTATTTTCTTTCACAATGCCATCGAACTAGGTTTTGAAGTTGTGCGACCACTTCACCGGTGATCAAAATAAGATCTTACTGAATTTTTAATTGGCTATTTACATTTATAGTATGAGATCTTACTTCGTTTACTAGGGATGGTTAAAGTAATGCTCGAATCAAATTGAGATGGAAATGCAAAAATGGTGAGGATTTTTTTGTAAGCTTCAAATGTATGGAAAATAGGGAGGAATTTTTGAAATTTTAAGACTTAATGTTGGAGAATTAAGTAAAAACCAAGCTCTGATTCAGTTATTTATTCATGAATTGGTTCTAAAATGATCAAAGCAAGTAAGAATCAAATGCTTTTCATAACATGAAGAGATATTTGAATTCACAGCCTCAGGTTGCAGAATTAATATTGTAAGAGGGAAAATAATCTATATTTCATTTATTTACTCGTGGTTGGATTTGTAATGCTAAAAACATAGTAATATTTAAGTGTTTTTGAAAATAGGTAGATGTATTTGGATTTAAATGCTTCAGGTTGCAAAATCAAGTCTCTTAGAAGGATTGACAACTCTGCAAAGCGTGATTCTAATGCTATGAAAATAGATTGAAGATATCTCAATTTAAATATTGGAAGACAACATCATTGAGTTTTAAGAAGAGACAAGGTGTTTTAATTTGGTCATCTAGCGTGAAAGTTAATTTAATTGTATTTGCAACCCTTAAGCTTCAACAATGACGCAGAAAAATCTAGTGTTTGATGTCGATGTGTAATCCGTAGAAATTATCATCAGTAACCTTCCAATAAAAGTTTAGGCTGAGTAAACGGTTTCTTTTGGGGAGGGAAAAAATGACACTGGAACATGGTTTCCGTTGTGGCTGAGATGGAAAATCCTTCATTTTTTGTCAATATCTTTGAATTTGCATCAAGTTTAGAGAGTCTTTTGGTGGTAACGAAATTTCCATTTCTATGCCCTCTTCAAGTACGAAGTCTAGTTTGATAGAGGTGGATATGGTAAGTGAAACTGAGATGAAGGAAAATGGTTTCCATAGTACGAGGAGAACCAAGCTTATGTGTACTATTGGCTCTGCTTCTTGTAAATTTGAGTAACTTGAAGCACTCACGATGGATGAGATGAATGTTTGTAGGCTTAATATGTGCCATGGTACTAGGGATTGGCATCACAATGTGATTAGAAATGTGAGAAAAATGAATGAGGAGAAGCGTTATGCTATGGCTATTTTGATGGATATTGAAGGGAGTGAGATTCATATGGATGATTTTGGAGGTGTTGTTTCAGTCAAAGAAGAGGTTTTTATTCAGTCCTTTTCTCTACTTTGATTTTTTTCTTTTTCTTTTGTTTCTTATGGAGAACAAAACACATTTTTATTTAATAGCCACCATGAATTTGAGAACAAAGGAAAGCACCTCTTCCTCTACTCGTACCTTCATTTGACCTCATTTATATCCAATACAACTATATCCTTACTCATTTAAATTTTATTCTTGTTAAATATTTTAAAATGTCGACCTTGTACCTATAACCCACTTCTTCACTTGACAATGAGCCTTTAAGAATCTTGAACAGAAATTTGAATGGATATAAATTGATTAAAGGTTTGAATTTTTTAGAGGGAAACATTTTGTAAGGAATTTTAGAGTGAATGACTTGTGTACTATTTTTGGAATTTTGATGGCTTTGTTGTTGAATGGTTATAAATTTGTTAATTTGGTAACACTAAGATTTGCATTCTACTATAATATGCCATGTTGTAAGCAATTTTGATGTGCACCTTCCTCCACTTTAATAGGATTGCAACCACCTTGAGTTGTTTTGGAGGAAATTAGACACATCATTGTCTATCTACACCATACAGACTAATTGAACAAATGGGGAAGCTACATGAGCAAAAATCTACCCAACAACCCAATACATATCACCCTTTGCATAAACTCAGATAAAATTAGGAGTAGAGGTGAGTAGAGCGAGCTGACCTCAAACACTCTTGGTCCATGCTCTGGGATTCTTTATGCCTCAAGTTGACACATGTTTCTTACTTACTCCCCTCATTTTGGTAATAGAGATGTTCATGGACCACATATCTTTCTTTCATCTAGGGAATAACTAGGGTGCTCATGCTTTTTCCTTGTAGATATTTCTTTCTGTTTATGATGTCTTTGGAAAGATTTTGTAGATACCTCAACAATATTAATTTTTGAAACAACTCTTACCTTATATGCACCTAATAGTGTACAAAGAGGGTCTTGTCGGGCTGATTTTAGATCACTCATGAAAATGCAAACCCAATTCTACTTCATTGAAAAAAACACTGATTGATGGAAATGACACTTCTAAATCTTGATTGTAGAAAGGAAACTCCAATCACTACAAAAAAATAAATCTAGTTCTTGTAGCATTCGGTGGTTTTAGGTCTAGAGTATCAACTACTCTAATCCCATTAGTAATAAAATATTTCAGATTAGTTTTTTCTCCATCCCAATGTAACATCATGAGAGAATTTTTAGACAATCAACATATATTATAACCTATGCAGCCCATCAATTGTTATCCATTAACTTAGGCCACTTCCCTAAGAACTAGATTTCAGTTTGCTAATAGTCCTTGCTAATTTCAGAAAACTGATTTTTCATAAGCAAAATAATTTCTTTGCAATCATCATGTGTTTTGGTTTCAACAATTGACATCTGTAAAAGTAGATGAATATTGTGTTCCCAATCAAAACTTTGTTTACATAACATTGTCGAGTGCTTGAAGAACTTGGTTGCATCTTTTATTTGAATGTCATTGCAACACAATTTTGTTGCTTCAATGGGGTGTTTGTTTTCTATTGTCTCATCTATTTTATCTTTTGCTTTGTCATCATCATTGCTGAAATTTATCTACTTGGTACTTTTATGTCATTTCTTTGATGGGTTTTACATTAGATTTTGATTTAGGAATTCAGATGCTTTGTCGTTTGTTTTTCTATATCCTTTTATACTCATGGCTTTATGTTGTTATGGAAAAATGAAGCATTTAGGTCATACACTAACCTCTCCACCAACTTACCATACTATTTGGAATCATGGTAATTGTGTTGAATGTATAGAGGCTGGTGATGGGAAAATGGGTTATGTTTTTTAAGATCTTAAAAATAGAGGAATAATGATTTATTTATAGGTTTTATACAGAGTAGATATTCTAAAGGGTTAGAAATGACGATGGCTATTCAGACACCACTATTAAACCCTTTGGGTTTTATGGGTTGGTTGTGTGTGAAGAATTGATGCTCTATACTCTATAGTAGATCATAATGTAGATTGATATTTAAAAAAATGTGACTCGAGACCCATGTAGTTCTATTTCTCGAACTAGAAACCTTATTCAAATCATGACGTTTATTAGACAATATGCAAGTGAAATTGTTTTTACTATCTAATTTCACTATACATCTCCAGTATGCAAATGATTTTGTTACATGGTTGTAAAATTTTTAATTTATGTGATCATGGAGGATGTTTATTATGGCCATTTTTTCACCAATTGGCTAATTTTCACAACATATTTGAAAATTAAAATTTGTATTGAAAAATAGATTTTATTCTTCTCTCTCTTTCATGTGGGTCCTTTTGACAACTCCATGTCCCATCATGCCTTAAATATTTCTACATATCTTTACGCCTCTTTGGAGTTGTCATTCTTTTGTGGCATGTGCAAGATGATTGTATGATTGTATTCATAATTTTTTACCTTAAAATCTAATCATTTTTTAAAAAGATAGTATCCCAAACCACAAGATTTTTTAGTGAATATAAAAAAATTGAAGGATATTTGATAGGATATATATAACTTTATATAATATATATTTATTCTTTCACTTTAGTACATGAGAAATAACCACCATGGAAATATTCCCTAAAGGGTAAGGTGAAGCCTAAAGTTTAGCCTCTCGGATTGGGTGGAAAGAAAATTGGAAACATGGCTTGATTACCTTAGTTAGGGTATAAATGGACTTTAATACATAGGACAATTTGGTACCAAATACTACATGTAAGAAGACATGCTATTTGTTCTTTTTCTAGTATCGTCTACCGAGAATGCTCTCGACGTGACTAGAAAATGCATCCTCATATACAACGACATTTGATGCTCTCAAGTGACATTAAAATTTTAGTTATCCATGTCTACATCTACAATTTTATATACTTTGTGTCAAATTCAATACATTTATTTTTTACTAATTTCGGCAACTGAATTTTTCGTAGCGAAACATTTTATTTACAACCATCATATGTTTTGTTCTCAACTATTAACATCTTCAAAACCACATGAATTTTGCATTCCCAATGAAACCTTTTTTACATAACATTGTGGAGTGCTTGAATTGATAAATATCCCTCACCTCCTACATTTCACTATTTCTTCCTCCCCCAATGTCACAAAACACCACCTTCGGCAGGATTTGTCATATCATGACCTTGTTTTTACTAGTATTTTTGTATTAAATCAATGCTAGGATTCATTTATGTTGTATTAAATCAATTGCTAAACCCTTTTAAATATAAAATGATCAAACTTCATAAGTTAAACTATGATCCCCACATACATACTATCTTTTTTAATTGATGTAAAGTTAAATTTTTATATGCCTTTAAATATCTCATATAACACTCTCTTTTGTTGGTGTCTCACTTGGTATATGTACCAACCTTTAAAGAATCTTGACCACCTTCATATCCACATAGCCCATATTGCATGGATTATTCTTCTAATGGCCAAATATTATATATATAGCATGGACATAAAGTAGTCCCTTCATCATAGTTGATATACAATAAAGTTCATAAATTTATTTCATTGGAATGTGTTATTATTTTAATCAATAATCAATACAAGATGGTTATAATAAAAAGGTCGTTGGAAAGAGTCGCAACTAGATCTTCATACTATTTAAAGAACACTATTTAATCACAATTCAAAATTCCATGAGTGAAACCAAAAGATTGAAATCACATAAACAAAAAGAATATAGTGCTTCAACCATAACAAAATCAATAGGGGAGGTAACAAATAATGCTTAGTAGGAAGAGCACTAAAACTAGAAAGATCGTCTATTGCAGGATCTCGGGTGGGTTGCTTGTACAAGGTATGTAAATAGTCTAGTATAACCAATGGAACCATAATTTCCCAACCAGATGGTGGATAACCCACAATAGTAAAGCTACCTTGCACTGAGAGAGGATGAAATAAATGTACAAGTAACATACTTACCTCGTGGTTGATTAACTAAAATTATATAACTATGTAGTGTATGAGGATAATTAATCTAAGTTATGGATAGTTGTAATAAATTAAATAAATGTAGTAGATAAAGTATATAAATAATTTAATTAATTACGTAAAAGGAAATGCTAACCCTAATGTGTAAGGAAGGAAGAGGAAAGAACTCGGTTGAATAACAAATGTTGGAAGGTGTGTATGTCATGATGATGAATGAAAAATATGGAAGCAAGAACGACTATGAAGAAGTCCTAAAAAGGATAGATATGGAGGGTCTAGTTGAATCTGGAGAACACTGGGGAGGGGCCTGGGGTGTATATGGGTACTACGGCCTATAATTTGGGCACCCTAGTCTTTGTAGAAGCTTTAACCGATCTTTAGTGGTTTGACATATGGTCTAAAACCCTCATTGTCATTGCATAAAATTTGTTGTGCTCCTTTAGATGTCATTGATTAACCAAAAAAGGATTTTCCTAGATGGCCTAAGGGGATATCTAGGGTATTAATGTTAATCTAATTAGGAGGACTAAAACACTATAAATGAACTAAAGCAATATGAAATAAATGTAAATAAACTATTCTAGATGAAATAAAACCCTAATGTGTAA
This sequence comes from Taxus wallichiana var. yunnanensis, assembly GCA_018340775.1. Taxonomy (NCBI): domain Eukaryota; kingdom Viridiplantae; phylum Streptophyta; class Pinopsida; order Cupressales; family Taxaceae; genus Taxus; species Taxus wallichiana. The sequence goes on along the minus strand of CM031239.1, from coordinate 946,506,390 downwards.
GAGAAGAGTAAGGAAAAGACTCAATTGATAAGTAAGATCTGTCACATGTGTCAAAGATCTAGAAATAAAATTTGGAATTGTAGACGAACCCTCAGAGACCATGCGAAGGGTAGATATGGACTGTCTGAGATGACACAAAGTGCTTAAGAGTGTATTAGGGCACCCTAGGGTGCCCTGGTTTCCAATTTGAGCACTCAGAACACTGCAAATCCTCAAAATCTGAATCTAGTATGGTCACTAAGTGTCTTCGAGTGTTTCTTTTCTATTGACCTTTGGATTTTCGGATGGCTGGAGAATGAAACACAATGCAAGGAGAAGTATCAAACCCTAGAAAAATGAAAGATGCATATGAATGGGTTGGGTGACCTTAGCCACGAGGAATTATCACTACGATCCTTTGTACTACATTACGGACCCTGATTTAGTTCTAGTGTGTGTGTGCATGTTGTGCCCTAGGTGCTCTTGTGTCAGTTGCACTTTGTGAAGTAGCGAGCAATAGTAGCTATATAAATGTAAGTAACATGTGTGCATGGGAGAGAATGGAATCCTTCCCCCTATGAAGTGTGTGTGATGTAGATCACCTAGCTTGAATGCATGACACAATGTGGATGTAAGTGATGTAAAGGATGCAACCTAGATGGAGTGATATTAGTGATAAGATGCAATGACCTAGGACCCTTATTATGGTCTTATAACTTTATATTTATAGGGCTCTCGAGCTTAATTTCGTAATTAATCCCAAAAATTCGACCGAGAAGAAGATACGGATGACCAACATCTAGAAGTGACCCAAAAATAAGAAGAGGTTGTGCATAGATTGGGGCACCCGGAATGGGACCAAGGCGCCTCAAGGTGCCCTAGTATAGGTGGGTGCCCCGATTTGAGGACTAGAATGTCGGAAAGGTCATGAAATGGGCTAATAGGTATTGGGAAATACATGGGAAAGATGAAACAAAAGATAAAAAAAAGGTGGCAAAAGGTGGGATTAATTAGTACTTTGCACACTTAAGAACCTTCTAAATAGTAGTATAAGACCGGGTTAAATATTGTCTAATGTTCAATATTTGTGTTTACATTTGCCCCCACTTTATGTTGGTGAGTGGAAAGCTCGGTAAGATAAAGTAGATAGATATGCATACCTAATAAGAATGTAGATTGTAGAAGAATACGTGCTGATGGACTAGACTCAAGTGTGGAATGACAAAAGGAAAAATGTGGAGGAGCGTGGATTCTAAAAAATGTGTATAAAAAGTGATGAGAGTGAACCTAGGGTGAAACACATGTATAGTTCTTTGTTGTGTGTAGTGTGCTTACATGGTTAGTAAGGCAAGTACCACCGCGGTGTGTTATCATTTTCATCATCATTATTGCCCCTAATTTGAATGCATGTTTTCATACAACAAACTGCATAAGGAGTAATCAACCAAGTAGTCAAATATGTATGTATGTAAAAATGTTGTGTAAAATATGCAAATGTAAAGTATGCTAGAATAAAAAGTGTAAATGGAAAAATGGAACATGTGCACCTAATCCATGTCGAGAAAAAGGGTGTAGAAGGATATCTTGTAGTGTCATGAGTTTTTGGGTGATCTCACGCCACCCTAGATGAAGAACCGTATGGATGAAATCTTTTGTGTCCTCTAACTCTAACTACTTTCGCTGAAATTTGTTGAAGAGATCTCTGTAATGTCCTAGTTTTTTGGGTGATCCGATGCCACTGGACGAATAAGTGTAGAGAGGCACACCCACTGTAACCCCTCGACTGTAACCACTCCGTAGAATTACCGAAGGACACCATGTCCTGTTAAGGCTGTTGTGTATGGAGTTTGTAGACTGGTCTAAACTCACTCGCTATGTGTGAACCTATGTAGATACGTTGTGTTAGTAAAAACCTTAATGATTCCCCCTCTTTGGGGGTGCATGAAATGACCTTAGAAGGAGAATGTGGCCCCTAAATAAGACCAACCACACTCTGACTTGTAGAAATCTACCCTGCAAGGGGAAAGGGAAATGTTTGGTAGATACCAAGGCACACACAAAAGGGGATGGCTAGCCAATACAAGTGTTAGTCCAAACACATGCATACAAAATATGACAAGTGTAGAATACACATACAATGTAAAACTACTAAGAAAAGTAGTGTAAACACACAAGAAAGCAAGAAGACCACACAAAGTGGGTTTCAAACATGGGACATCACTCACGATGTTGCAAGACACGTAAGGCCATCATGGCAACAAAAATAGTCAAGTGTGCACACAAGTAAAGGGAAAATATCGTAAACAATGGTAAACAACGTAGACAACTAAACATAAACATGTAGTTAGTCCTATAAACAAGTGCTACACATGGAACACCTATTAAGATGTTAGCGTGATAACCAATATGTCAAAGCATGTAGAAGCAATTAGTATAAAATGATATGTACAAAATGAAACAATAGCACATGTGTGAGATGAATGTGGATGCCCCCAGTGACCAGTATATAAGGGTAGAAGGTGAGCATCCATGCTGCATGTAAATGTCCTGTATTTGCTATCACATTAGACAAAGGTGTGAACATGCATGTGTGTATGATAATGACATAGAAGAAAGAAATGTAACAGGTGTACTAGAATGAGCATGCAAAACACTAGTAAGTAAGAGTAAATGCTACCAAGACAATGTAGTATGCTGTGGATGGATGGAACGAAATGTAATATGGAATGATAGGAATAATGTGCCCCTTGAGTGTATGGAAATTTATGCGCAGCGAGGTTCATTTTTTGTTCCCCCTCGTAAAGCAGATCAAAAATGAATTATAAACGAGAGTGCGTCATTGGGAAATGGTCAAGCAATGTTGGTTGTATCTAACGCACTTATGTGATAAGGATGTGTATGGGATGGTGATGAAATGTGACATGGGGATGAGATGTGTGTGGACCCTATAGCCGAAGTGTATACCACTACTTGTTGGATGAAGGAGTGATGATTTAGCCCTAAGCGTATAACACTATAAGATGAATGGATGGGAATGCAACATATGGAAATATGTACGTGGACCTTATAGCCTAAGCGTATACCATGACTTGGTTGAATATATGAGTGATCATTTAGCCCTAAGCGTATATCACTACATGAAGGAAGAAGAAGGTGAAGATTTAGCCTATAGAATATGTCACTATGAGATGGGTGATGAGGTTGTATGAAGCGTATATGAGTAGGCAATGGATAACGGAAGGTGGTGATTTTAGCACTAAGTGTAGACCACTATGTGATGAGTAAGGCGAAGGTGGTGATTTAGCCTAAAGTGTATACCACTAAGTGATGAGTAGGATAAATGATGAGGTAATAGAATGACGTAGAATAGGATAATAGAATGTGTGATGATATGATGCAGGAGGATAAAGTAGAATGGATGAAGGGAGTGGTGATTTAACCTAAGGTGTATACCACTATAGGATGATGGAAGGTGTGATAATGTAATGGAATAATTTGGAATTGAGAAAATGTAATAGGAGGAGATAATAGCAGATGATAGGACATAATAGGATGATGTAGGAGTGATGAAAAGAGTGGTGATTCAACTAAGGTGTATACCACTAGAGTAGTGATGTGTAATGGATGTCATAAGCATATTGTAAATAACAACATAATATCAACTTGTAGGGGTAGCAATACATACACTCAAAATTAGAAAAATTTATAGCATCTAATCTAGTTTCTAAAATACTAATTTTTTTAAAAATGGACAAGATTAGCTATATTAAACACTCAAAATTCAAATGTGGTATGATGACATGTCACATTTTTAAAAAAAAGGCCTATAAAATTATAGTCCGTTTGCCCACGATTTGGATGACCAAAAATTGATATATATTTTCTCCTTTGGTGAGAAGTTAGAACACCACTATCTATCTTGGGATGGATTTTATTTTTTATTTTTGAGTAATATTTTATTTTTATGATTTTTTCCGTGAAAGTGGTATGAAAACATAAAGAAAATAGAGCACTTTCCGTTTGCCCGCCATATAACTTCATCAAAAAATATTGAAATCAAATAAATTTTTTTTGAACATGTATATAATTTCACCATGGTTGGGATGGTATAAGTTTTATCACATTACGATTAGTGAAAAAAATAGTCTTAAACTTGACATAAACATTCATGGGAAAAAGTGTCTTAAAGGTAGTAAAAATTATAAAATGACAAAGCTATGATGTATAGTGGTACCATTTTTATGACATAACTTTTTGGATGGTTCAAGTATGGAAGACTAAATTTGATGTTTTGTTGTTTTTAATGTAAAATTTAGGATTTGATGTCCACTTAATTGTCCCCCAATGGGTGCACTTACCCCAGCGTGTGACGATATAGCCTAGAGCATAGGTCACTATATGCTGAGTGTGGTATGATGACATGTCACATGTAGGTAAGGTCCATTTGATTAGTAAACCCTAAACAATGAAGAATGGACGAGAGGAAATAAAGTGTTTCATAGGGTGGTGAGTGTAACATGTAGAAAATGACACAATGTAAATGACCCAATAAAGGGTATGCAAATTTGTGGTATAAGAAAGAATGTAGATGTAGCATGTAAACATAAGAAAGGCCCTAATAATATAGAAATGATATGTAAAGATGGAAAGACCCATATACAATGGAATCTAGTGTAGTATATAGAATGTATATGATGGATAGATGCGCTATGTAATGCAGGATGTGGATATAGGTGTAGATAGAATATGTAATGATGATAGGTAAATCTAGACCCATAGATAATGTGACCTAGAGTAAATAGAGAAGGTAAGGATGAAATATGAAACAAGACTCATACATTATAATGACTAGTGTAATGTGGGTGAGACAAGAGGAGGAATGTAGGATGTAGACTATGATGATATAATGTAAGTGTGTAAGACCTATAGTGCAATGTGTGGGGTTTAGTGTAATGGTAATCCCTCAACAGTCTAGTGTGAACCGAAGCACAAGGGTGTGTCATGGGTGGTGAGGGTGTGATAATACGTGAAGGGATATGTGGATATGTGATGATGATAAGTGATAGAGATGAAGTGTAGGATGTAAAAGTGGTACAAGAATGTGAAGTGAGGGGGGTATGTCATGTGATATGCCCCATAGCAGTAGTGTGAGAAGAGGTTATGTGAATTCATCAAGGAGATTGTCATCCTCTAGGTCAAATTCAAATGGCTCAAGATTAGCAACATGGTAGGCTATAGTGTGAGGTTGATCATGTAATGAGCCAGTAAGGTGTAGACTATACATGCCCATAGTGTATTCTTCATCAGTGAAAGGGGATGTGGGAAACCATGGGCATACCAACAAGTGTAGTTAGGTGAGTAGCCAAGGAAGGAACTATTGCAGATTAGGACACGACCAAACGACATAGGGAATGAAATGTTGGTGTGACTAGGGTCCAAAGTTCTACCAATGTAGGTAAGCCAAGAATCTCCTAATGTGAGTGGAAAGGAACAAGGTGTACGTGGTAAGTAGATGAGGAGATGGAAGACATGGTAAGCTGTAAGTAAGCTGTAATAGTGATAAAGCCATAGTATAAATGTGGAGCATGAGTGGAAGGCTGAAGGTCCTCAAAAGTGAAACCAAGATGAGTGAGGCTAGCAGGGGAACATATGGTTTCATCATGGGTGGGATCAAATGGAACATGGTCCCAAAATGAGTCACGGATAAAGAGTGTACATGTGAAGGGTGGGTGCATGGGTGATAATGGTAAAGATGGGATGATAGTGTTCATGGAGGGGGGGTGGCTGATATGGAACTATGGCGGTAGGAATGGGTGATGGAGGGGGAATTACATCTAGTAAAAAAATAGCTCCCTCAAGTGGTGGTAAATGTGGCTGATCATCCAAAGGTTGAGGTTCATCAGTGAGTGTCAATGTGAGGAATATGAATGCTAGTATGAGGGTCATGGACACAATATTGGAATGGATCACGATCTTAGAAGATAATATACTCAACACGCTCATGTAAGAATTTGACACAACAGTGGACGATAGAAGGAAAAAATTACATGGCGTGAAGCCATGGTCTACCTAACAAGCAATTATATGAGATAGGGAAATCAATGACGAAGAAAATAGTAGGGAGGGTCTTAGGACCTGTAGTTAAAGGCAAGGTAACGTGGCCTAGACATGACGAACAAAACCATCGTAAACACAGAGTAAAATGGAAGAAGGGATAATGTCACAAGTAGAAAAACCTATGAATTGGAGAAAGGACATAGGGCATAGATTAATCTCATATCCAATATCGATAAGAGTACGCTCGACATCAATAGTGTAGATGCGAGATATGATGTAAAGTGGTAGGTCATCGTAAAAGGGTGGATGACAACATGAGGATTTCCCGGAATGCTATATGTTGAGAAAAGGCCTCGGAAAATGTGTCATACAGGGAATCCAGATGCATGTTGGCAAAAACATCGGTAGTAGCAAAGAGGGTTTGAACACGATGAAGTAAATCAGGGTGGGTAAGTAGGTATTCAAGTGATAGAGATATTCATGGTGGTGGAATGAAAAATCCCTAGGAGGTAGAAAGAGACGTTGGGTTCACCAAAATGATTAACAAAAATAAGGATTTTCCTAGATGGCCTAAGGGGATATCTAGGGTATTAATGTTAATCTAATTAGGAGGACTAAAACACTATAAATGAACTAAAGCAAAGTATGAAATAAATATAAATAAGCTATTCTATATGAAATAAAACCCTAATGTGCAAGAGAAGAGTAAGGAAAAGACTCAACTGATAATAGAAGATTGTCACACAATGTCGTAGATTTGGAAATTAAATATGGAAGTGTAGACAAACCCTCAAAGAACTGCGAAGGGTAGATTTGGAATGTCTGGGATGACATAGGTGCCTCTGGGAGTGTCTTGGGTGTGCCCATGGCTTGGCCTTGGTCTACAATTGGGTGCTCAGAACACTGCAAATCCTCATAATCTGAATCTGGTATGGTCACTTTAAGTGTCTTCAACTATTTCTAGTCTATCATTTGGATTCATCGGATGAACTGGAGAATGACCCATAATGCAAGGAGAAGTATCAAACCCTAGAAAAATGAAAGATGCATATGAATGGGTTAGACTAACCTCATCCACCAAGCTAGTGGACTTATCATTAAGTGTTGCACTACATTACAGACCCTGATGTAGTTCTGGTGTGTGTGTGTGTGTTGTGCCCTAGGTGCTCTCGTGTCAGTCACACTTTACAAGTAACGAGAAATAGTAGATATAGAAATGTAAGTAGCATGTGTGTATGGAATAGAATGGAATCCCTCCCCTATGAAGTGTGTGTGATGCAAATATCCTAGCTTGAATGCATGGCACTATGTGGATGCAAGTGATGTAATGGATGTAACCCTAGATGGAGTGATAGTAGTGATAAGATGCAATGACCTAGGACCCTTATTATGGTCTTATAAATTTATATTTATAGGGATCTCAAGCTTAATTTCATAATTAATCCCGACAAGGCCAAATGAGAAGAAGATAAGGATGACCAATAGCTAGAAGTGACCTAAAAAGAAGTGGAAGAGGTTGTACATAGATCGGGGTGCAGGAATGGGACCAGGGTGCCTCGGGATGCCCCAATATAGGCTAGGGCACCCTGATTTTAGGATAGAATGTCAAAAAGGTCATGAAATGGGTTGATAGGTATCGGGAAATACACGGGAAAGATGAAATAAAATATAAGAAAAAGGTGGCCAAAAGGTGGGATTAATTATTACTTTGTACACTTGAGAACCTTCTAAACAATAGTATAAAACCGGGTTAAATATTGTCTAATGTGCAATACTTGTGTCTATAGTCACCAATAATCCAAGATGAAAGAAAGACCTACAAGACCCTAAAACAAACATCAAACCCTAAAAAATAAAAATGCATATGAAGGGGTTAGACTGACCTCAACTACCATAATGGTGGACTTACTAATTGAGTGATGCACTACATCTCAGACTCAATATAGTTCTATGTTCTAGTGTGGGTGAACATGACCTAGGTTGCTCTTGTGTCAGTCGTACTTTGTGAAATAAATAGAAATAAATATGTGTAGAAAATGTAATAGAATGTGTGCATGGAATACAATAAAATCCCCCTATGAAGTGTTATGTAAATGTCCCAGCCTTGTTCCTTGATGATGGAGCTATGTGGATGCAAGTGATCTCTAATGCAATAGATGGATACAACTCTATAAGTGATAATAGTAAATGATGCTAGGTCCCTCATTATGGTCTCATAACTTTATATTTATAGGGTTATCTTGATCTAATTTTTTAATTAACCCTGAAAAGGCCAACCAAAAGAAAGATAAAGATCTCAAACGGCTAGAAAGATCCCAAAAAGAGGTGGGAAAGTGCAAAAAGGAGAGGGGGTGCCAACGGGTGCCCTAGTCGAGGCTAAAATAACACGGGATGATAGAAGATGACTGGGAATATGGGTGGAAGAGTTCGAAATGACAAAATAAAATTAAAAATATGGCCAAAATATGGGGGTTAATTAGTACTTTCTTCACTCAAGAACCTTCTAAATAGTAGTATGAAACTGGGATAAATAATGTCTAAAGTGCATGATTTTGTGACTACATTTTTCCCTCACTTTATGTTGGTGAGCGGAAATCTTGGTAACATAAAGTAGATAGAGATGTGTACATGATTTCCATGAAGAGTGTAGTATAAGCATGCCAAAGGACTAAAAAAGTGTGGAATGACAAAAAGATGGAGGAGCGTGGAAACTAAAGATGAAAAATGCGCAAAGAAAAAGTGATGAGAGTGAACCTAGGGCAAAACACGTGTGTAGCTGCTGCGGTGTGTGATGTACCTGCATGGTTAGTAAAGCGTGTGTTGCATAGAGTGTTGTTGTTTTTGTTTTTGTTTCCCCATTTGATTGCTTGTTTCTCATACGGCCGAGACCTACAAGGAGAAAACAATCAAGTAGTCAAATATGTATGTATGTATGTATGTATGTATGTATGTATGTGTAAAAACACAATATAAAAGACACATGTATATGAAAGCATGTAAATGTAAAATATGCAAATGTAAATGGAAAATGTATATGGAAAATGTAAATGGAACATGTGCACCTGATCCATGTCAAGAAAGAAAGTGTAGAAGGATATCCTATACTGTGAGTTTTTGGGCGATCTCACACCATAGGCCGAAAAATTATAGGGAGGAAATGATATGTGTCCTCAAACCTTTAATTTATTCCTGAATCTCTGTACATCCTACGGTTTTTGGGTGATCCTATGCCACTTTGGGCAAAGTAGTGTAAAGAGGCATACCCACCTTTGTAACCTCCAAGCCTGTAACTACTTCCCAAAATGCTAAGGACACCATGTCCTGTAAAATCCATTGTGTATGGGGACCGTATATCTTGGTTTGAACCGATTCATTGTATATAACTAAATCGAACTAGTGTATAATCTTTGTGTTAGTATGTAAAAACCCCCGAATTATGCTCGCCTATTGGGGGTGCATGCGATGTCCTTGATAGGAGAATGCAGCCCCAAAAGAGGACCAACCACACATATCAGTAACCATGAAAAGTGGATGGTAAAACCAAGGCACACATAAACAAGAAGGCTAGCCAAAGATAAGTGTAAACATGCATGCATATAGAAAATAATGTGTAAGCTATGAAAATAGTGTAAAAGATACCAAGAAATGTAGTAATGTAAACACAAAAGAAAATAAATTAAGCAACACAAAGTGGGCTGCAAAAATGGGACATCACTCATGATTTCACAAGACATGCTAAGGCCATCATGGCTGCAAACAAGAAACAAGTTTGCACACCAAAAAAGGGCAATGCCCACAAATAATAAAAAATAATAACAAACAATGTAATAATTAAGTATGGAAACAAATAACCTTGCATAACAAATGTTGCACATGAAGCACCCATTAACATGTTAGAAATATGACTAGTATTTCAAAAGCGTGTAGATCCAAGTAATGTAAAGTGCTAAGTACAAAATGAAACAATAACACCTGAAAGAGATGAATGTGGATACCCCGAGAGACCAAAGTGTAGGAAGGGTAGAAGGTGAGCACCCATACTGTGTGTAAGAGACCTATATTTTTTTTATCATAACTAGAAAAATACATAAATGCACATGTGTGGATGGTATAGATAAATGACATACAAGTAATTAAGCTAGAAATTATAATAAAGTGACCATGAACAAGTGAAAGTAAGCAAAAATAAAAGAAATAATAATATGCAGTATGATGTGGATGGATGGAATGAAATGTAAAATGGAGTGATAGGAGCCACATGCCCCCAGTGAATGCAAATGTTTCATTTTGTTTTCCCCCTCGAGTAGTTAATAATGAATCATAAATGAGAGTGCATCATCGAGAAATGGTCGAGTGGTGTGTGTGTTGTCTAGTGCATTATAATGAATGTGAAGGTGTAGTGATGAGATGCGACCTAGTGACGATGTGTGCATGGAAACCTATATCCAAAGCATACATCATGACTAGATGAATGTATAAGTGATGATTATCCTAAGAACATATCACTACATGATTAATAGAAGGAGTGGTGATGTAGCCTAAAGTGTATACCACTACAAGGTGAATAATAGGGAGTGGTGATGTAGCCTAAAAGCGTATACCACTACAAGATGATAGTGTAAGTGACAATTTAGCCTATAACATGTGTCACTATCCTAGAAATGTTACATAATGAAAGGTGGAATGATAAATGTGTGATGAATGTAAGGTCCATTTTATTTGTAAACCCTCGATAGTCAAGTATGGACTGAGGAACTAAAGTGCATCATTGGGTAGTGAGTGCAACGCGTAGAAGAGTATGTAATAAGTGTGATAATAAAAACCATGTGATGAGTAGAATGTGTAAATACGCTATGTGTATGATTTAAATGCAATATTTATAGGACATGTAAAGTGGCATGTACGTAGATGGGCTAGTAATGTATCATGTAAGATGATGTAATGCTAGACTCGTATGTAATGAAAACTAGGATGATATATGATTTGTAAATGTGCAAATGTGGAAATGTTGTAAACTAAATGTTGAATTTATTATATAATACACATAATGTGTGATAAAAACAAGTGTAATTCCTATAGTGCAGTGTGTGGGGTTCATGTGTAGTAAGCCCTCAACAGTCAAGTGTGAACCGAAGCACAAGAGTGTGTCATCGGGTAGTGATTGATGCTAGAACATGTGATATAAATTCCTATATGAAAATGCAAGGATGATATATGTAAGGATGAGTGAGGGGGCATGTGAATACTATGCACCCAATGCATGTGTGGTGAAATAGACTATCATATATAATGTCATCTAGAAGATCATTTCTCTCAGGTTCATAGTCAAATGGGTAAGCATTGGTGACTTGATAAGCAATAGTGTCGGGTGGATCGTGTAATGAGCCATTAAGGCGTAAGTTGTACATGCCCATAAAATACTCCTCATCGGTGAATGGAGGAAGTGGAAAATCATGTGCATACCAACGAGTGAGATTTTGAGTGTATCCTAGGAAATAGCTCTTGTAAATGAAAATACGTCCAAATGACATAGGAAAGGAAATGTCTATATGATCAAGATCTATTGTACTTCCAATATAATCAAGCCATTATTTTCCTAATATAAGTGATGACGAGTGATAAATACGTGATAAATAGACTATAAGATGAATACACGTAAGCCATAAGCAATATGATACAAATAAAGCCATAATAAATATGATGATCACATGATGTAGGATAGAGGTCCTCAAAATTAAACCTTAAGCGATCTAGACCCTGGTGTGTACATATAGTGTCATTTCATGTAGGATAAAATGGAATGTGTTCCTAATATGAATCATTCATGAAGAGTGTGCAAGTGAATGGTGGGTGTGCTAAGGTAGGTGGTGCATGTAAAGACGGATGTGATAGAGTGACGTCCATAGATTGGACATGCCCCTGATAAGAAATCATAGCAGTAGTAGTAGCAGGTGGCATAGAAGAAACTGAATCTATCACACAAACAGTACCATCAAGTGATGATAGGTGAGGTGGTTCTTTGATAGGTTGGGGCTCGTTGATGACATCTGTGTGTGGAATAGGAAGACTAGTACTAGGAGCCCGATCACAATATTGGAATGGATCGTGGTCATGAAAGATGATGTACTCAATGATTTCATGTAAGAATTTTACACAACTATGTATAATGGATGCAACAACTTGCATGGCATGAAACCATGGCCTACCAAGGAGACAGTTGTAGGAGAATGGGAAATCAACAAAAAGAAGATAGTGTGGATAGTATTTGGACCAACGGTAATGGGTATTGTAATGTAAGCAATACATGGACGGACATAACCATCATAATAATGTAGTGAGATACTATATGGGCTAACATCACGAGCGGAAAGACCTAAAAATTCAAGGAATGACATAGGACACAATTTAAGCTCAGATCTATTATCAATCAAAGTGCACTTAAAAACTACATTATGAATACGAGACATGATATGAAAATGTGGGTCATTATCAAAAGTGTGAACATCACCGGGAATGTTAGACTTGATAACTAGGTGTGAAGAAAATGCATCGACAAAGGCTTGATAAACCGAATCAGGATGCATGTCAACATGAATGCGAGTAGTAGCAAGAAAATGTTGTATTCTATGTAATAAATTAGGATTAGAAAGAAAGTAGTCATTGATTGAGATATTCATGATCACTAACCCTAGTAATGAAAAAATTAGAAGCGTGAATGATCAAGTTGAGTTCACCAAAATGATTAACTAAAATTAACTATTTATGTAGTATATGGGGATAGTTAATCTAAGCTATGAAATTTTTAATAAAGTAAATAAATGTAATAAAGAAAGTATGTAAAGAATCTAAGTAACTATGCAAAATAAATGCTAACCCTAATGTGCAAGGAAGTAAGATGAAAGACTTAGTTGAATAATAGATGCTCATGGGACTATGTCGCAGTGATGACTAGAAAATCTGGAAGCAAGAACGACTATGAAGAAGTCCCAAAAAGGATAGACCTAGAGGATCTACCTAAACTAGAGTTCCTGGAGAGGGATTGGGGTGCATATGGGTGCTTTGGTGTATAATCTCGGCACCCTCATCCGTGTAGAAGCTATGAAACCGATCCTCTTTGGTTCGGAAGATGGTCTGAAACCCTCACTATTTGTCACATCAGATTCTCTATGCTCCTTCAGATGTCACCAATAATCCAAGATGAAAGAAAGACCTACAAGAACCAAAAGAAAACATCAAATCCTAAAAAATAAAAAAGCATATGAAGGGGTTAGTGACCTCAATGCCACAATGGTGGACTTACTAGCCCGAGCACTGCACTACATCTCAGACCCGATGTAGTTCTATGTGTAAGTGTGTGTGAACGTGCCCTTAGGTTCCTCTTTGTGCCGTGTCGCACTTTGTGAAATAGCAAGCAATAACTATGTGTAGAAAATGTAATAGAATGTGTGCATGGAATATAATAGAATCCCTCCCCCTATGAAGTGTGATGCAAATGTCCTAGCCTTGTTCCTTGATGATGGAGCTATGTGGATGCAAGTGATCTCCAATGCAATAGATGGATGCAACTCTAGATGAGTGATAGTAGTAAATGATGCTAGGTCCTTCATTATGGTCTCATAACTTTATATTTATAGGGTTATCTTGATCTAATTTCATAATTAACCCCAAAATGGCCAACCATAAGAAAGATAAAGATCTCAAACAACTAGAAAGAGCCCAAAAAGAGGTGAGAAAGTGGAAAAGGATAGGGTGCCCCCTGGTGGGACCAGGGCACCCATGGGCACCCTAATTGAGGCTAAAATAACACGGTATGAGAGAAGCTAACTGGGCATATGGGTACAAGAGTTTGGCAATGATGAAATAAAATAAAAAATATGGCCAAAAGATGGGGGTTAATTAGTACTTTCTTCACTCAAGATCTTTTTAAATAGTAGTATGAGACCTGAGATAAATAACTTCTAAAGTCCATGATTTTGTGACTACGGTGGTGATGGTGGGCTCCAATACCTTATTGAGGTAGTGGTGTAGACACCTAAATTTGTTCTACTACATTTTGGGGGCATTAGTGTTGTATGAATGATCCTCCTACTCAAATTTTGACAACTACATCATGGTACCCATATTTAATTACATCGTTTGGAGATGTTTTGTATTTTATGGGGTGTTTTCATAGTTTGCAAAAGGAGTTTGTGATGCAGCCTAGAATTCAACAATACAAGCCCAAGCACACTTTGGCACATCACGTAGCCTAGCGGCGTAGAAAGGTACCGAGGTCCCTCTTTAGGGTTCTTATTGCGAGAATGTTATCATGATGAATAATTTAATCATTCAGATTTATGACTAATATATCCTTCTACAGTGCTTATTCAGATCTAGATCTAAAACATAACAGACTTAACAGATAACCATAATGGAATCAAACATGAAATACTAAATTATAACCATGATAACACCTTGTTTCAGTCCATAATCCCCATTATATTAATTGTAGTAAATACACAAAAGCTTCCTTATAGTAACAATAGTATACGCTTTTGCACGTAATAGATCTAGCAACATAATATCACTATAACCAGTTCTCACACCTATATCTATGATATCTCTGTTACATAGTTCAATACATATTTATAAGGGTGGGGAATTTCTCTTCACCGCTTATCTAATCCCAAAATAGGTCACATGCTATTATCAACCACACGTCGTTACATTTAAAAATAGGCTTACATGCAAGAATGCTAACAATAGATCTCTCTTAGTCAACTATCAGTTCGTCATTCTATCTTTATCCCACATTCATGCAAAGTGCTTCATAACCGATCATCCAAAAATATCCAATGCATGTCGCGCAAGTCTCCAATCGGTTTGAGTGCTCGCATGCTATCTCCAAAAATAGATCCTCATTACGAAAATGGCTAAGTCCCGAACCTATTTTTATTTTGCACACGATCCTCTCCGATACTCTCGCACCTTTAAATGTGCTCTGCTTTCCCATGTGAACCTTCTATATTTTATTCACTAAGTGCCAGGTTCTAACTGATCAACATTACCCCACACTAGTGGCATTTTTGCCCTCAATGGTGGTTGTCTCATAAAAGAATCAAAGAATAGAAAGAATTTTGATGAATAAAAGAATGTCTTTAACTTGTAGTATCTTCTGCTGCAACCTAAATAATCAATTTGGGATATTATTCTTTTATGTCCACCTCTAAGGTTTTCCAGTCATTGAGCGTGACCTCTGCTTTCTCTAGAATATCCACTGCAATTGACTCTAATTCATCCCTTGCAATCTCTCCCTTCTCATTATGTAAGACCAACACAATGTTAGACATGCCAATCATTCTCCCTTCCAACAAGTCCATATTTTGAGCGATGAGTTTCCCAAGCTCATCAGCCTTTCCTTGTGTGGTTCTGAGCTATTATAAGGGCCTTACACTTCTTAACAAGGGCTAATCATTCTATACAGATAATGTCTCATCTTTCATGGCCTTCAGGACTTCATTATCTTCTAAAATGGTCTTGGTCCTTATAATGGCCTCTGGCGCTGTATAAATATTTAGCACTTGATCCACCTTCTTTAGTTCCTCCTGTAAGCTCTAAAGCAATCCTTCATATGATGTAATCTTCCACATCATTGATGTCTTTTCTGCTCTACTTCTGTGTTGGATCCTTTTGTTAAGGCATGTGTAGAGGTTCATCTTCAAGCACTAAGTCCACCAATGTACTGACATAATGTATTGCCGAAGGAAACGTCTTGGGTACCTTTGGCTCTAAGTGTGGCCTAGCCTTCATGACATTGCCACCAATCTCCTCTGCCATGCTGATAAACACAATGTTATTCTTTGGGCCAAGTTTGTTTCCTACTTTAGGTGTGCTATTTTCTCATCCTTAGTCTTGATCTCCTCCTTAGTGCCCTAATTGTGGCAGCTTTATCCATATTTCACCATGCCACCTTGTCGAGACTTTCACCAAAGAATTTCTCACTTATTCATCTGACATAACAGTAGGCTTTACTACTATGTGTCCGGCACGAGGTTAATTTTTCAACCTTCGTGACACACATGAATCCTCACACACATAAAAGTCTGGTTCATCCATGTGCGTGTGCATTGACCATGAAAATTGCTTCCTTGTGTGCACACTATTGCCATATCTTCATCCATCAACTCCCAACCATACAACTCCTTTTGTGTCATTGTGCTTTGGAAATGGGCACAAAAATTTTACTGTGTCCTCGGCATAGCCCATGGCTAGTGGAATATACTCCCCACTTGTTCTTCTTGATCTAGGCTACTTAGGAACTTGGGCTTCAAGATTTGGAACTTGTGCGGCTATGTCCTGAGTAGTTTTGGTTGTTGTCTCTTTTGTCCCTTTTTCTCCCTCTTCTCCATCCTTCATTTCTTTATCTTTTTGTTCTTCCACGTTCTCTGGAGGTGTAGGATAATTGGGTGCACTTTCCTTAGACTCTTCCACTTCCTCATTTAGCTTCAATTTCCTTCTTCTTTTCTTAATTATTTACTTTTGTGGAGAGAGTCGAGGTGATCTACGCACTGTTTGCAGAGTAACACCTTGAGTCCTTGTTCTCCTAAATACTCTCTTGAAACAATGCTCTCCTTGGAGTGCATCCAAGTCCTCATCATCTTCCTCTTGTGGCTGAGGTGGTGTAGTTATGCACTTAGCTTTATCCTTATTTGGAGGCTATCTTCTTCCCCGTGCTCCAAACCACCACTATCTTCATGCTCTTCCTCTTCATCATCTACTTGAATTGTTTCTATGGGCTTAGGTGTTGGAACATTTTCCATTGTATGCTTACCCTTTGGTGGCCCTGGGAGCGTGAACTCATTCTCCACATACTTAGTGTTCTCCAAGCTTGGGTTTGAGTTACAGGTACACAAGCGCTACTCCGGTGTCCCCAACTACCAAGCTTATAGGCTTCATGCTTATAATATATGAAATAAGTCTTTCAATGTATGCATTGTGCCCTGGATATACATACTTCTTCCTCAAAGTGTGGTAGTTGCAATCTACCTTATCTATATTGAAGGTTAGGTAGCACACATATGAAAATTGGTGAACTCTAATTCCTAGAAATACCTTTTTATGAAGGCATACGAAATTTACACCATGGGATCCAAGCTCCGTCCTTTATCGCAAATTGTGTGATGCAAAAATGTTGGTATACAGAAACTTGAACTATCTTACCCACCACCAAAAGCAAATCCTTGGGTAGGTGCCACTCTTCTTCGAATGCCGGTGGAGTCTATCATACCACATCTCTGCCCTCTACTTGAATGGTCCACTAATTGATCCATCACACAAGTACTTGCAAATATTTCCGCAGGTGACTTGTGTTTTGTGGGGTACTCCCAAATATTCTCCTTTGGCCCATCAGGTACCCCAATCTCCATAAATACTAAAGACAATAGTACAACACCAAAAATTATTTTGTCACTTGTCCATGCTTCTTCAATGATTTTCTTTGCTATGTGATCTATAATATTGTAGACCACTCCTTGAGACATTTTCTTTACAACGTGCAACCACATTGTATTTACCTGCGACCACCTTCCTTGGTCATTCAACTTTGTTACAAGATGTGCAGCTTCTTGCACTACTGGGTAATTTTTCAACTTATCAATGTCCATGCCACGTAGACCCTTGGTATACCCCATATCCTTCCTCATTTCTAGGATTATGACTTTATTAGTTAAATCACTATCCATATCCAACCCTGAGGCCCTTAGTCCTGTCACTGTTGAAATCAAAGCAGCTGTGATTCTTACCCTCCATCCAACGAAGTAAAAGAAGTCCTCATGGACTCTACTCATCAACCACCAATACAATGGTTCATACTTTCAAAAATATGGTAGCTCATACAGCTGGTAGACTCCATTTTGCTTCAACAACTTTTCACTAGCATCATCATATACCGGCATATCCTCTGTCGTGCGCTTATTCATTTTCATGCTCAACAACACATCGAGATCCTTCTTATTATCTGATGTTTGATGGTTGTAATCATTGATTTTACATTGGCGGATATGGGAATCCCATTCTTGTCCCACAATCACACCCTCTAGATACTGCATTTCTAAGAAATTACTCTCGGGAGAAATTTCTTCTTCCACTTCAACCTTCTTCTTCCCTTTATCTCCTACTGCGGGTGCTTTCTTGGTGCCATTTGAAAAAAATATCTCTTTTCTTCCTTTTGTAATCAAGCAAGTCAAAACCCTAGCTTAAATCTCCATGCCCTAGTGGAAATCGTGTGCCCTAGCTCATTTGTAACATGTCTTCTTTGCTCAAACCCTTCTCTTATGGGAACACAAGCTTCTCCTGCACACAACCCTTCTCTCCATGTCTGGTTTCACACTCTTCGCACCTCAACACAATTTCTTAGCTTGTTCGCACTTAACCCTTTTCAAATTCTCTCAATTGCAATGGTAAAAATGAACTCACATCCCATCCTTATATAGAATTTCAAAAAGTTAGTGCATTTATTGCTCCTCCACCTACCAATAATCCTCTCATTAATTGACCATTTTCATTATTTTTGTGTGGTACATCTTCGTGCCCAAGCTATAACCTTCTAGTGTGCCCTCCTACCTTTTGGTTGCAGACTTCTCTTTAGTACACTTCCATGCGCTTGAGTACCTCATCACTGCGCCTTTTGGTAGTAGTCTTCGACCTCTACTTACCTCGCATTATACTTGTTTCTCTATTCATCTCTCTATGTTGTCTAGAAGAAATCTCTCTTGTTTTTTAATTCTCCACCCTTGAATAGCACCCGTAGATAGTTCCTTTCATGTGTACTTATTTTCAACAATCTTGTACCTGGATATCAACAACCTACCCCACACTAAGGGTATGTGCAGTCCTCTGCACATAAAAATTCTTCAAATAGTAATTATCTTCTAGTGCGTAAACACACTTATTACACAAACACACCAACTGAATTGACAAAGCATAGCAACAAAGAAGGAAACACATTAAGGGAATGCAGAATTGAAAACCTAATCTAAATGGAAACACTACCTTATTACAAACACCAAGAAGACTTATTTATAGTAGGGCTTCAACCTACTCCCGTTGAAGTATCCGAGTAATCGTATTCCATCAAGTGCCTCTAACTGATAAGTTCCTGATTTGAGTATGTGAGTGATAACATACAACCCCAACCAATGTACCTTGAGCTTTCTGGATGATGTAAAAACTTAGAATCATAAAGGAGCTCCATCTATCCTATCTCCAACTTTTTATCCCTGATGTGCTTGTCATGCCATGCTTTCTGCCTGGCCTTCTCTTGTTTTTGACTCCAACATGTTATGGCTCATCACTCGTCCAACTTAATTAAGCTGTTCGATCCGTTCTTCTAATGCTTGCTCATCGCCTAGACCTCTAACACGCGTAATACACAAAGAAGGTAACAAAAATTCCATAGGAAGAAGCCGCTTCATGCTAAACACAAATTGAAATGGTGTGGCTTTGTTCAACCTTTTATATGTTGTCCAATATGCTCAAATTACTACAGATAATTTATCATCCCAATCCTTTCTTCCAACATCACAATTTTTTTCAATGTCTGGCTCAAAATTTTGTTGAAAGCCTCAATAGTACCATTTTCCTAAGGATGATAGGGTGTATTCTTATGACTTACAATCATGAATTCATCCAATAAAATTTTGATTGTCTCATTAAGAAAATGTGTGCCCCTATCACTGGTCAAAATTAAAGGACATTCATACCTTGTAATAATATTGTCCCAAAGAAACATGGTCACATTGTAGCATCTATACAATCCTTTGTAGGTACTAATTTTTCCCACCTTGTTAGATAATCTATGCAAGTTATGATGTAACACAATCCATTTCTATGCACAGTGGTGAAATAGGACCCACAAAATCTATATCCCATTTCTCAAACGGTTTTGCACTAGTAATGGGTCTTAGATGCATTTCATCTCATTGACTGGTTTCCCAAGGTGTTGGTAATGATCACATTCCTTACAAAATACCTTACAATATTTATACAGGGTCTCCCACCATAATCCAATGAGTAGAATCTTGCACGGTGGCATCACCTGCATAGTGGCCACTTACAATACCACCATGAGATTCTTCCATAATATCTATGTGCTCATGTTCCAATACACAATGATGTAATACTTCATCCTAGCTTAGTTTGTACAGGTCACCAGCTAATTAATATATAGGGAGCTACATGTATAGAAATTTATTTCTTCTCCAAGGATTTCATTCCTTCTAGTAACATCCTGTTCGTGGAAGGACATCAATGTTCTCTAGTTCGATGGCGCTCATTGTAACTTTGTATAACTATGAATCGGCATGGTATCTTCAATTACATGTGCTTATTATCCCGATTGTATTCTTAATAGATGGTTTGGTCCATAATTACTTTTCTTGGTTTAACCACTGTTGTGAAATCAAATTCTTGAAATAAGAGCACCCATCGACATATGTGCCCTTGTAGAATAGGCTTGTTTACCAAATACTTCAATGCTATGTGATCTCGTATAAAAGACGAATGGTGTAGCTAGTAGGTATTGGTAGAATTTATGTAGCACATAGATCATTGACAAATCTTCATGCTCTATAGTTGTGTAATTCTGTTCTACAGGAGTCACTTTCTACTAGAAAAACAAATAGGATGATCTACAATACCTTCTCTAGGTTGAGCCAACACCACACCAATGGTCATGTCCAGAGGCATCAACATGTACATGAAATGGTTGGTCCCATGAAGGAAAACACAAAATAGGTGCGGTAGTAAGTTTTTCCTTTAATGTCTCGAATGCACACTGTTGCGGTTCTCCCTAGTAGAACGTACCTTTCCCTTTTAGTAACTCTTCCAATGGTGCAAAAACTTTGGCATATCCTTTGATAAACTTCTTGTAATATCTGTATGACCCAAAATCCACATACCTCACTCTAACTAGTAGGCTCCCTTAGGCCTATAATGACTGCAACCTTGGTTGGATCAACCAACAAACCTTCCTTACAGATTATGTGTCCTAACAAGTATCCCAAACGGTGTAGAAAATATGTACTTCTTGATGTTCAATGAGATACTCAACTATCTACATATTTCAAACATTAAGCAAAATTTTCATAATGATCCTTAACTAATCCATACACCGTCTAATCATCTAAATAGACCTGTAAGAAGTTGTGAATAAATTCCTTGAATGCTTGAACAACTATGCGTGAAAATACAACAAGCGCATTTTTCAGACCAAAAGGCATTATAGTATAGGCAAAGCTACCCCATTTAGTAGTAAATGTAGTCTTTTCTTGATCCTCTTGGGCAATCCGAACCTGATGATACCCAGAGAACCCATTTGTAAATGAATAGATTTCACACCCTATAATGCCTTCTAGTATTTCCTCGGTGAATGGCGTGGGAAAGGGATCAATCACACATGCAAAATTTAGCTCCCTGTAGTCCACGCAAATCTTGATCCATCCATCCTTCTTGATACTAATCACCATTGGACTAACCCATTCTGAATCATCAAGGGGCTTGATAATTCTAGACTTCAACATTTTTTCAATATCTTCTTTGACCTTTTTGCACAAGTTGGGGTTCATCCTGTAGGGTATCTTTCTAATTGGGCACACACCCTCTTTAAGCTTTATCTTCATCTCCCCTAACAATTCATGCACACCTTTAAGTTCATGGTACCCCCTAGGGAATAAGTCTGATAATCCCTTAGTAACTCTATGATTTTTTCCACTTCAGAGTCTGACTAATAGTCCCCAATTATGGCTTCCTTTGGCTCAACATCTGATCCAATATTCACCTTCCTTTTCTTCATAGGTTCATTATAGGTGCACATGGTCTTATCTACACTATCCAACACCTCACCTACCTATTGAATGGTTTACATCCAGATTTTCTACTTCTTCATCATCCACTAAGTAGACCATTTTTCCTTTTTCTTTCTCAAGGAAAACACGTTGAAGTAGTGTTGCATCAGCCTTTGTTTCTTCAACAAGATGCGCTCCTGAGTCCCCTTCATCCAATAAATCCTGAAGGAGTTCTTCATCCTTAGCACTATCTCCCATAGTTAAGTGCTTTATGAATTTTAATGCTTCTTCCATCGGAGGCTTTGTAGAGAAGAAGTCAAATGTCAGGCCATTCCTGCAATTAAATCCTACCAATTTCCAGTCTCTTTATGGAGTTCTTGATATACATACCAAACATGCGTGCATACATGTAAAGTGGAATAAAACTTGTGCACCCATAGCGAAGATGGTAAATATTCCTGCCCTTTTGTCCGAGTCTCTCACACTTCCAAACGTGGTTGAATAGGTTGATCACCATGATAAGTGCATATTTGAGTAAGGGAATTACTCTGAAGAACCTAGTAGCAAGAGAAATCCTAATTTCATTCCATCCTACAAGATTATCCTTGTGGGCCACCCACCAACATGTTGCTGTCCCACATAGTGTATATGCTAGCATATTTCTTCTTTCCAATGGGTCTATCCACTATTCTTCCATGGCATGCAGGAATACCATAGGATCTCCTTCTTTGGTGTAATAAGGTACCAAGTTGTTACCTATCCTCCTGACATACCGTGGTTTGCTTCCTCTAGGAAATATGCTCTTTACTTTGTGCCCTACCAACTCATAAGTGTTATGAGCCCAATTATCACAAGCAACACTTGTAGTATTGCTAATAGAATGTGCATCCTCTCCTTTGAATTATTTTGTCTTTAGATGGCTCAAGTACTTATGGATTTTGGATGGCACGTACATAAATCATATTTAGATCTTCTTCACTTAAGGGCTCAACATAGGGCGCATATTTTCCATCTGTTAAAGGGATAATAACTCTCTCCTCCTCGTTTTCAAAACTGATATAACCCTTGTTGAACCGAAGATTAGCATTATTTACATAGCACCAAGGACACCCCAATAGAGATGGGAAGCTATCCAAATCTGCTAGTGCTAAAACCTCAAAGTATCTAGTGAGCTTGGATCCTTGTATGGTAATGGATGCATCTTTAAAAACTCTGATGGGAGTGGCCTTAGTCCGATTAGCCATGAACAATATATTAGAGGATGGCTGCAATGGGGGCCTTCTCGTTTGTCCCCATGCATCTAAGGTAAGAACATTGACTTCCACGCATGTATCAATCAGTATATTACTCAATAGCCACCCATCCACAACAACATTTAGAGTTATTTCCTTGTCATAATCTAGGCTATGAGGGGGAAGATTCACATGCAGGATCTACCGTTCAGTCTCAATACCCGCACACGGAGTGTTTCCTTTAACCAATCCCCTAACAATGGAATGATATTTTCCTGGCGTAACATTTTACACACTTCTCTTAAGTCATCTATATCAGTTTGGACCATCTATGATACTTTATTTTGCTCCATCTTTCGTGATTTCTCTTTTAAGTATTATATCTCACCTTGAATATTCCTAAGAACTTCCATGGTTTCCTGATAAACCTCCTTCGATGGTTAGGATCTAGGTACTTATGCATATAGAACCTCCTCCATAGTGATAGTAGGATTTTTCTCGTAATGCTTCTCTGGCGCTTGTCGCCTCGGTGTGGGTCATGATATTTACTTGCAACACCTAGGACTTTCATTCCACCTTAGGCATCCACTAATTTTTAATAGTGTGTTGTATCCTAACCATCTATGCCCCCTTGTTTTCTTGTTTATGCTGCTTACTAAGATGCTCATACAAGTCCAGGGAACTCCTCATAGCTATGGTTCTTTCCACAAAAAGAACATGTAATATTCTAAGGACATTCATGCTTGTAGTGGTTAGGAGATCCGCATGTATAACATGTTTCGCAAGGGAACTCACTTCTTCCACTACCACGGCCTCATCCTCCGAATCCACTATGGTATCCTCGACCTCTACCATGACCGCCTTTAAAACACCCTTCATTCCGATCATAGCGCACCTGATTGTGATCTCGGTCCTGATGCTCATTCTTTCCCTTAGAGTTATCTGAAACTCCTGTCTTTCATACACCAATATCTATAACATCATGGATCTAACCAATCAGTCGGTAGTCTTCCATGTCATGAGTCATGGACCTGTAGATTTTACAGTAGCTTGAAACGTTCTTCCTTATCATGCATTGTAATAATGGGTAGCGGCTAACATCATGGTTTAAATGGCATATCTCACAATCCAACAACAACGAGCATACTGATCTGCAAGGAAAAATATCCTTTGTGTGACCTTCTACTTCATAATTTGTGCACCAAATCCCTGTGCGTGTCTCGTGTGTTGAATTTGCTAATAGTTTCTCTAACTGTTTTTCCATAGATGCGATCTATGCTTCCAAAAATGGGCTCACCCCAGTATCTATGCTTCCAAGCTGCCTCAAGACATAAGGCTACATCTTCAATTACTTCACACGGATTAGTGTATGTCTTATGTGATAATGCCCTCCTAAAAGGGGTAATTATACCCCCAATGAACCACTGTGCATGTTGGCTTGCATGTATGTCATAAGAAAGCTTAGATAATAGTGTTTTAAAATGGGCATCATACTCTCTAACACTTTCAAGTAGTGCCTTACTTAATATCCTTGAGTGCACTTATACTCTTCTGTTCAAACTCAGGGATGTGAAACTCTTTAAGGAATGCATCTTTTAAAGTTGTATAGTCTATGCAAGTCTGATCAGGGTCAAAATTTCTATACCAGTTGTGTGCGTACCCTTGTAACGTAGTAGCAAATTGGCTTGCCCTACGCTCAAAAGCCATGATTCCTTTTGCACGCCACAATATTTCACACATATGCACATGTTCGAAGCATCTTATATGCCCCTATACTTTAGAAGATGAAGAGACATCTCCATGTAAATATTCTAGGGTTGGTGCGGACCTTTCCCACCTGATCTAGAACCTCCTGTGTTTTCTCTGCCTCCCGGACCAACCAGATCCGCCGAGCTAGAGCTATGTAACCCTCATGATCTCAAAACTATAGCTAGGGTTAGACAAAAAGATGTGCTTCCCTATGTCCCAACAATAGAATTGAATTGTACCCGATAGTTTGTGAAGCGTATCACTCCCAAAAGATAGTCCAAAAATCTGCGCGCCTAAATTTTGTGAAGATTCTACACTTGAAAAGGTACTCCCATATAACAATGAATTCATTTTTTCTGCCATCATTGTGCCTCTTATAAGACTCACTCCTACTCTACCACTACTTGAGTTAAAGCATATTTGTGTGTTGTACTAGATGTTGGAAAAGTAAGTACAAGGGCAAGGTTGCTAGGTGGATCCAAATGTGCGCCCATGGTTTAGGTCATCTCTACTTGGTGCACTTCTACATGAGACAAAGAAGGGTTTCTATCATGTTCTCCCAAATGGGGAGTTTTGAGGCTAGGTTCCATGTCTTCGGCGTGAAATTCCACTCCTTCCCGAATTATCTTCCTCCACAATGCCATTTGTTCCGTAACCTCCCACTACTTCTCTACCTCCCCGATTAGGGGATCAATCTTGAAAGTTCCATAAACATCCCTAAATTATGTCAATATAGAAGGTCATCTCAAGATCTTTCCAACGACTATGAGAACATGACAAACGGACATCGGAGCTCTAGATATGTCCGTCAAAGTTCGACAATAGGAAAGTCAACTCTAGTCTACTTGATCAATATTGGACCAATGGCACTGTGGCACATGGTGAAAAGGAAAAGGGATTCGTTTTCCACCACTCATCAAATTCACTCTATTTTCCTATTGGGAGACGAATGGTGGACTACATGCTATTTACCAAGTTAATTATTTCTATGCCACATTACATGGGTCGAAAATATATTATCTTAGTAAGTCCACTTACACACCAATTTCCAAATGCCACGCATTATGTCACAAACTACTATATATTAATGTTTATACATTAGTATAACCACATAATCCTCCACTTACCTACTAAACCGCCAACTTGCAAGGACCACGTGGAAGGGAGAAGGTGAAGCAGTGGTAGGGGAAGCTTATGCCATGCGTGTAAGCTTCCATGTGAGGAGAAAGAGGTGGGGGCGGTTATGCCCAAGTGGTCCCATGACCACCTAAAATGCACAAAGGCTTTAATAAGCCTAAAACCTTATCATTCCACAAAATTTGGGATTTAATCCCATTAAACATGCTAATCCGCTCATTATTGGGAATATTTTATCCCTTATCAAAATGCTACGGGCTAAGGTTTAAAAATAGCCTTAGGATATTTTTTAATTGCATTTTTTAAGGGCCCTAAATTTGTATAAATAGGGAACCCATGCTATTCTAAGGACACCGACACAACGGAGAAGCTCATTGCTAGAGTGTGGAAAGGTGGACACACATTAGAATGAGAAGCTTATTATTTTTAAGCTTATTTGTGAGATGTGTCAACAAATATTGTCTATTGGCCTATTAGTTTAGGCAATATTAGATGGAATATTTGTGGCTAGGAGTTATTAATACTACCTAGTCGGCCCATAGCGCCACACCAAATTATTGTGATCCATCTCGTAATGTGTTTAGGTCATTGATTTCTTCTACAATAGAGACCTTTGAATCAAACTTGGATCTCGAGAGATCTTGTTGGAGCTCAAAATTGTACCATGGATATGATCACGAAGGACCAGGAATTATGAGGCAACATGGGACTATCTCTCAGTTGTGGGACCTATGAACTTAGAAAATCCTTTGGAGAAGGCTGAATTTCTCTACCTATTCCTACTGCTAAACTACTCCTAGGAATTAAAATGCAACTATCTAACTCTACTCTAAAATTCTAAGGGACCAGGGTGAGAAGGAGATGCATAAAACAAAAACCTAAACTAGAGAGGTGATAACACCAGAAAGAGGGGTGGAGACACTCAAACAAGTGAAAAATGGGGAGAAAATGATGAAGGAGAGGGCATAAAAGAGAGACACAGTTCCAAACAACATTTGAACCACCATTTCCCATGGAGCACAACACATTTAAAACCTAGCGAGGAGACAAGAGATGTAAAAAAACTTACAGATGCAAAGGAAGGCAAGAAAAATATAATGGAACAATGGTAAGGCAAAACAATAGCCACAAAACGAGTGATTTCATTGATACAAATACACATGAGTCCATTACATTAGAGGAGAAGAGGAAAGGATCACCATGAAAGATTTTCAAACATGAGGCCTACAACTCACAAGTGTTCTGGAACCATTTTGTGAGTTCCATTAAAAGAAACTCCCCTCAAAAATGAGAAGTTTTTACAATATATAGAAGTGATGAGAAAAGAGAGAAAGAAGAGAAACTCAGATTTCTACTCCCACCCACCAAAAAATGTCATTGAATGATCTAAAAAATGCATGGGAACCTCTAAAACCCATCCCCCAATGTACTCTAGCTTCTGGAAGAAGAAAAGAGGACCATACTTCATTAATGTTGGTAGTTGGATGCCTAGAACTCGTGCTTTTAATGATGGATATTTTTCCAATTTTCATATTTATAACCTCAATAAAATTAAGAAATATAATTTCTATGTTTAATATGATGTTAAGACATTTCCAACGATATAAATATCACAAAAAATGGAGTAGTGGGTTAAAATTTATGGCCATTTTATCTTCGCGTGAAAAAATTGTCATTTTCCTTTATTGCGGTTTTCCGGTTTTACATAGATTTTCCAATGTTGCATGGATTTTACAACTATGCACGGATTTTATATTCTAGTGTGGCATTTGTAGTGTTGCACATATTTTTTAGTTATGCGTAAATTTTATAGTTTAGCGTGGCTTTTCCAAAGGTGTTGCACGGCTTTTACGATTATACATGGATTTTGTAGTGTTACGTAGCTTTTACTGATTATGCATGACTTTTCTAGTTTAGAAAGGATTTTCTAGTTTTGCGTGAGATTTTCTATTTATGCGTGGATTTTTCAGTTTTGCGTAGATTTTCCAATTATGCATGGATTTTGTAGGTTAGCATGGCTTTTGCTCATTTTTCATTTTTCACCAAGTATGGATTTCTTTGAGCTGATAAAATGGAGATATGCATCCAAATAATTCCAAGTGCCCAAAACATGAAATTTACCCGTTATTACAAATTCTTCACCAAGCTCTCATGAAAGTGTCCAAGTATAGAATTCCCAAGTTTTTAGTTTTTGCAAGGGGTGTAAAAATGGACAATGAGATCTCAATACCTTTAGTTGTGTTAAAATTCATTACCTTGACAAATTCTACCTTTGAAAGACCCCATATGATGTCATTCATTTCTTCAGACTTGTTTTCACTAACCCCTTTTCATGTTGCATCAGTTGGGGGTGTAGGAGGTGAAGTGTATCCATCAACCACTGATTTTCATATGTCAAAACCTAATGAAATTAGATAGGTATTCATTCTAATGCTCCAAAATGCATAGTTAGTCCCATTAAAGAGAGGATCCTTATTGGTTAAGAAGCCTCCTTGAACTTGACTAGACATGCTTGTTCTTTTATGATCTACTTTAAGTTATTGTTCCTACTCAAAAGGACCAATATCTGATACCAATTGTTGGAATCACAACTTCTTTGGGGGTGAATAAGCGACCTTACAAAACTTTCTTTCAATAATGTTTTACCATTCAATACATATTAACCATAGTGATCTTATAATTCATAAAAAACCATTCACAAGAACATGAAATGAGATAGAAAACATATATATGAGTGGGAAAAGCTCAAGGGGAATAAAACCACTAATAACTATGTAAATGGACTACTATCCTATAAATGATTACAAATACCAAATTCGGTTGAGCACCCACTCAACTTGGAGCACCGAACCCGAATAAGTTAAGCACTTACTTAAGTAGGTTTTAACAAACACCAACTTGCAAGGAAGCACCAAATACCTAAGTGACTCAACAAAAAATTAGCCACCTCTTTATTTTTTTCACCTTCTTAACCCTCTTTTATTGATCAACAAATGATGACCATCTTTCTTCCCTTCTTCTCTTGATCACTTTTCAAACTGCATGTTATGCTTCTTCGCTCATCAATCTTCTTCACCTTGATATATACATGTATAAATTGAAATTCATAGGATTCCCACCTTCATGATATTC
This sequence comes from Taxus wallichiana var. yunnanensis, assembly GCA_018340775.1. Taxonomy (NCBI): domain Eukaryota; kingdom Viridiplantae; phylum Streptophyta; class Pinopsida; order Cupressales; family Taxaceae; genus Taxus; species Taxus wallichiana. The sequence continues at coordinate 946,477,283 of CM031239.1, read as the reverse complement.
AACACAAAACCTATAATCATGCTCTAAAATAGCTCCTACTTCTTAAACATGCATTATATTTCTCTCATTCACATGCACACTTAGGATAGGCCTAAAGCTGCCTTGCATATATACATGATTCATGAACATATACCACTTGTTCATCCATACACACCTAAAACCACTTAGGTCAGCCATATAATAGGTCTTAGAACATATTATAAACATGAATTAATCAAAACTTAAACCTCTTTTGGTCTTCCACAACTCAATTAGGCCCTTTTCACCTTTAGGTCTCATGAAGACCTAATTGCATTAGGTATACCTGCATAATGACACATTATGATCACACACAAACTTCACCAAAACTCAAATTTTTTCAAATAATTTGTATTTGAAATCTACTAACATCTTCCATGCTTGATTAGCTTTGCACCTTGCATTCATGCCATGAAATCTCCTTAAGAACAAAACTATCAAATCACCTTAAAAACTAGTCATGAGAAATTGAAATCATATGGTAAATTAGAGGATGAAACCTATCCAGAAACCACCATAGAAATGAATAATGGGTCTCTAAAACCTTATGTCATCTATTTATTCATCTTTTCCAATGCAAATTTTGAGAGCTATAACAACTTCTTACCGTACCTACACATTTTCTCAATCATTTGACTAACCACCAAAACTTGGAGGTACCAAAGAGATTTGAATACATGATCTTATAGTTTATTTGGAATTTTAAATCCATTCTGAGATGTTTTGAAAAAAATATTTCCTATCGAATCCTTATTGGGGTTTTAGGGAGGTTTTTGACGAGTATTAGTATTATTGATTGTTCATAAAATACAAGACTTAGAATCCAAAACCAATGCTTGGAATTCAAATCTAAAACACTTCCTCAATTCTCCTAAATAGATTAGGTTTACATGTAGAGGTTTTTGCATGCCTATGAACACCTGAATGTTCTTCTCAAGTTTGAAACCCTCATTCTATGAGCTCAAGAAGGCCTAAAATGCACTTTCTTGAAAAATCCTTCAAAACATGAATTCAAACTGCATCAAAATACCTAAAAACGTATCTTACCTCTTTCTAATCTCACACACGCATTCTTTATCTAAAAATTTATCATCATGACTCATTAGGTCAGGAAGGGTTTAGGAGTATTCTAGGTGTTGATCTATAATGGAGGTTTTACCCCTATAAGTGGACTCTGAGTGACTTTCCACCTCACTACCATGCTCAAACAATGCTAAAAATACTTCACATGCATGTGATAAAAATACCTATCGCTTCTCTCTTCATTCCTCATGACTAGGTTTCCCATGCACTTGACCTTGACAACACTTCTTCAACAATGACCTGCATTTTGCAAGCTAACCTTGACAACCTTCAAGTTGTCTTTAAATTATCTCTCAATTTTCTTCAAATTATCTCTTTCTCCTCAAGATGACATCATCAACCTTTGACATTAATGAATCATAAACTTTTGACATCAACAAGGCACATCATTAACCTTTGACATCAATGATAATACTCAACAAAGTGATCAATATGATGATAACCTAATACACTCTTATATATCCTACTATGTTATGCAAGACATTAAGGTTGACCTACCAAGCATAAATAAATATGATATGATATGTTAGGAGATAATATTAGCCAAATTTTGGTTATACACATCCCGATATATGATTAAGATTAAGGGCATAACATGTCCCTCCCCTTTGAGTAACATATTCCCATTGTTTGTAAAATTTGATGTTACTTTCTTAATTCTTCTTCTTCCCATGTTGCATCTTCAATGTTAAAATTATTTCACTTGATCGGATACCATGTGATGACCCTTTTCCTCAAATTATTAGTGTGTGTTTGTAGGAATCTGTAGGATACAAGATGATTCTCCCCTCCTCATCAAACTTAGGTAACACTGATTGAGAAGGCACCTCATACGCCCAATGACCTTCTTCAAGAAAGAAACATTGAAAATTAGATGGATTATAGTGATTGAGGAAAATCCAATTTATATACTACACACCAATTTTATGTAACACTTGATAAGGGCTATAGCATTTAGGTGAAATCTTGTTATCTTATTTTTGCTTGAGATAGAGGGAGAGAGAGTTACTTATATGACACATTTATAAAAAAAAGTCTCCCACTTCAAATATTCACTCACTATGGTGTTGATCAAAGTTTTGCAACAAAATGATAAGGGGCGATCAATAATAAATCTTGGTAAGTGTATGAAATTAGGTCCACATATTCCAACATATTAGGAAATAAGGGATAAAATATGCGAACAATCCCACACGAGAATCACAATAGTAGAAAATAATATGCACAAAATTACGAGATCTGAAATAAAAGCATAGAAATTAAAATAACACAACATCGAGACAATATTTAACGTGGTTCACCCAATTTGGGCTATGTCCATTAAGAATCACTTGCTCAAATTTTATTATAAGCCACCTATCTCTTAATACAATACCCAGATATGTTTGGAGCTATGCTTAACAAACTCTATAGAATTCACACTTGAACTCACACACATCGCAATGTTAAATAAACCCCGCCATATATAAAAAACCACATAAATAGGTAACTACTTAAAGCAATTTTTACAATACCGTGGGTACCAAAACCATGAGCTAAAACCGCCCCATAAACCTATGGGTCAAAAATACTACCCATATGAGAAGAGAACATTTCTCGAAATATTGGGCATGTTTTTCGAGGCCAATTTTTTTTTCGGGGCTACATCCACGAACCCCCACTATTGGGGGCTGCCTCCCAGATCCCCACTCGAGGCTCGGCTCGGCCCCAAACCTCGGTGAGAAAATTGTGGATAGTGTATAGTACTTTTAGTGTACAATATTCAACACTTCCACACATGAAAACATGCTCCACAACATAACAATCTCCCACTTAGAGACTATTTTTCCTCTAAGAAAGCTTCTCAACCCTTCACTATCATCCATGAAGACCAACCAAAGTTGAACACAACTTCATTTTCTCCCTTGTGACCACCTTGGTCATCATATCTACTCGATGCTTTGATTGGTATGAATATTTTCCATCTTTAACTTCTCTTCCTCCAAATTTTTCCTAATGAAATGGTACCTTAACTGTATATGTTATGTCAAGAGTGGAAAGTAGAGTTCTTATTTAGGTGTATAGCAATTTTACTTTCACCATGCAACTTACCTTCCTCATGCTTATGCCCCAAATCCTCAAGAAATTGTTATAACCAAATCATCTCTTTGCTTTCCTCTATGACAGCAACATACTCATCCTTCGTGGTTGACAAAGCCACAAGCTTTTGTAGTCATGAAATCTAGCTCATTGTTGTCCCACCTATAGTGAAAATATAACATGTTGTGCTCCTCCTGTTGTCTACATCTCCATCCATATCTAAATCTACATAACCACGCAAAGTGGTGTCCGATCCACTGTAGCACAAAATTTTCCCCATGGTCCCTCTCAAGTACCGAAGGATCCACTTTATTGCCTATCAATGATCTTTACCTAGATCACTCATAAATCTACTCACTGCTCCCAATGCATGGGAAATATCAGTGCACACCATGACATACATCAAACTTCCAACCATTGATGAGTAAGGTACCTTGGACATATGGTTTCTCTCCTACTCTATCTTGGGACACATCTCCTTTGATAACTTGAAATGGCCTGCCAAAGGAGTCCCAACTGGTTTAAAATCCTACATATTAAACCTCTAACACTTTCTTAATATACTCTTCTTGAGATAAAGTGATCTTTCATTCATTCCTATCATGAGATATCCTCATACCAAGGATTTGTTTGGCTGCCCCCAAATCCTTCATAGCAAAGGAGTCACTTATTTGCTTCTTGAGTACTTTTATTTCCTACATGTTTTTGTCTGCAACATCCACATACAAGCACATGATAATACAACTACCATATTCAAATTTATTTGTATATGTAGACACCATTTTATAGTATCGTTCCTCCCCTTCACCCTATGTTTTCTCTACTTCATTACGCTTACCCATTTGAATCCTTCCACCCTAAATTTGAATAAATCCCATTTCCCACAAAAAATACATATTCAATTAATCAATTTCAATTGGTTAATTGATCCCCTTTAAATCCCCAAACCTCGTTATATGCTAATTTAAAATTAATAATTAAATATTCCAAACTAATTCATATCACCCCACCTAATAATTAAATACTCCAAAATCATTCAAATCATGCACCCCACTCATGAATTAAATAATGCAAAATAATCCACATGAAATCCATTATTTCACCTAATCATTCAAATCATGTCACCCCCATAAACCTAATTAGGGTTACTTTTTCAAACCAGGATTACCTGATAACCCTAAATTAACCCCATCTTCAGGCTATAAATACAAGCCTTCCCCCCTCTTTTAGAAAAGTTAGAAGTCATAGCAAACCTCTGATATTATAGCTCCCCACTTTTCATTATATCACCACAATTCCCTTGTGATGCACTTATGTCACCATAATATAATCCTCATGCCCTTGTGGTTCTCTTAGTTTGGTTTGCTTTACATTTATCTTTGATCAGATCAGTAGCTCCTTTATACATCAGCATTTTCAAGTTATATTATTTATCAGTTTCTACATGTTATCTATCTATCTTTCATTTATATCATTTTCTCTTATCTAATGGGGGTTGACATTCGTGAAAGGAAGGTAACACTTCTTGGAACCAAATTCGTTAGGAATCCCCCGCATATACCATATAATCCATTTTATCTTAGTTTCCTTTTTTTGCAAGTCTATCCAACTCACAAAAAGGACATTCACTTTGCACCCATCATTTGTCACCATCTTCTCTCAAGGTATCTTAAACCCTTGCATATTTGAGGTTGTTTTATTTTCTTTGTTATCTAGCTCACTAATCTGGATAGGGATGAAGAAAAATTGATCAACAATATACATGAAATGGTCAAAATGGCATCTAATATAACCTTACTCCTACATGAAGCTATTAAAATTCTTATACCATTGACGTAGAGATTGTTTCAGGCCATATAATCTCTTCTTCAGTTTGTACACCATCTCCTCTTTACCTTTTACCTCATAGCCCTCTAGATGTTGCATATATAGATCCTCCTCCAAATTACCATGGAGAAATTTAGTCTTTACATCTAGCTTCTCTTTAAGTGCAAGTCTTCTAACTAGTTATTCTAAGAATGATTCTAATAGAAGTCATTTTTCTACACGAGAAAAACTCTCATCAAAATATATACCTTTTTTATGTGTAAACCCCTTGACTACCAACCGAGCCTTCTATCTTTTCTTGCCTCCTTTCTCCTCTTTAACTTTATAAACCCACTTGTTTTGCAATGCTCTTTTTACTTCAAGTATCTTCACCAAATCCCAAGTCTGGTTATCCATGAGAGCCTTATGCTCCTCATTCATGGATTTCTCCCACTTCTTCTTGAAAACTACCCACATTTTTTTATCAAAGCTCTCTAGCTCTACACGCTGTCAGTGAGTAATAAATAATAAAGAGAAGGAGAAAAATGTTTAGGTTCTCTTCTTATCCTAGAAGACCTCCTTAATATAGGAGTTTGGGGTTCCTGTTGAGTAGGTTCCTGAACAGATTCATGTGTCACTTTCCCATCCATAATATCCTCTGCCACTACATATTCTTTCTTGTATTCTTCCTTGTTTTCCTACAACTATTGCTTATACATAACTTTCTCATTAAAGACCACATACCTAAATCAAATGATTTTCTTATCCTTAATACTTCAACATTTATATCCAAATTCATCACCACCATAACCAATGAAATTTTATTTTTCTCATTTAGCCTCTAGCTTAGTCCTATCATCCTTGTCAATTTGAAAAAATAACTCACATACAAAGACTCTAAGAAATGAGTAATCAACTTTCTTACTATATGAAGCCTCTCTTAGGTATGACTCCATCCAAGGCACTTGAGGTTCCTTTTTTTATCAAGTACATAACTATGATCACCGCTTCTACCCAAAAAAAGAAAGAGGTAGTCCCTGCATGTAGCCTCATGATCCTAGCACATTCCATTATTACTCTGTTCATCTTTTCGACACCCCATTCTCTATGGATTTCTTGGAACTGTCTTTTTCTTGTAGATTCCATTCTTAGAAAAATAATCATCAAAATCATTGTTCTGATACTCCCCTCCATTATCTGACCCAAGACATTTTAACTTAAGACTTGTTTCATTCTCTACCTAGGCTTTCCATTTAACAAAAAGTGTCAAATACATCAGATTTATTTCTAATACAATATACCCAAACTTTCCTTGTTGCATCATAAATAAAATTTACATAATAATTTGAACCCCTAATGGATGATACCTTAGTTAACCCCACACATCACAATGTACCATCTCTAACTTACTCTCTTTCTTCGTAGGTCCAAACTTGAGAAAATTTACTCACTTTTGTTTCCCATATACGTAGTTCTCACATAAATCCAAACCTATTTCTGTATATTTGGGAAAATCCTTCTTTATGATCTCCATGCCCTTATGGATCATATGACCGAGCCTATAGTGCCACAATGTTGTATCTATGTTTGAAGCCACAAGATTACAAGCATTAGTGTTATCAATGGTTAAATATAAGGTTCCAACCTTCTTACCTCTTGCCACCACAAGATCACCCTTGGTAACCTTCCAAGAGTCCACTATAAATATCACAATACAACCATCACTTTCTAGCTGCCCCACCGATATTAAATTTCATCTTAATGTAGGCACATGTCTGACATCCTTCAATAGCCATGTATTCCTATTCTATATCTTAACTTGGAAAAACCTTTTTCCAAATATGGTGCAAGGCTAATCATCACCAAAAAAACATGCCCAAAATTTCCTTGAACATAATCAACAAAATAATTCCTATGTGGAGTAGTATGGAAAGAAGCGCCTGAATCTAAAACCCAAGATTCAACAATATTATGCAAAGAAAGAATCAAAGCATCCTGACATACATTACTGTTGCCACATTTTCCTCCTTGTTTTCTTCCTATTTTTTCTTCTTATCCTGAAGCTCCCAACATTCCTTCTTTTACATGCCCAGACTTTCCACAGTGTATACCATATTGCTTTTGGATTTTTACCTTGCCCAATCTTTCAATTTTCCATGGCTTCCTTTATTCTTCTGTCTCCATCTAATTTCCACTGTCAAATCATTCCCTAAAGTAGAAGATTCCCTAGAGATTTTTCTTTGGATTTCCTCACTTAGAATCACCCCTACAACATCCTCAAACTTCAAATTTGAGTTAGATGGAACCGATTTGCTTATCGTCATTACAATTTATTCCAACTCTTAGGTAAAGAACACAAAATTAATAAAGCCCTAACTTCTTCATCAAATTCTATTGTAATCAAAGCTAGCATATTCAAAACCATATTAAAATCATTCAAATGATTTTCTACTAAACTATTCTTAGACATCTTCATATTAAACAAATTTTTCATTAAAAATATCTTGTTAGAGGAAGAGGGTTTTTCATATAACTTCCCTAATGCATCCATCGGTTCTTTTGTAGTCTATTCCTTTGAAACATTAAATAATACCGAAGATGCAAGACATAGCTAGATTGTCCCAAGTTCCTTCCTATCCAACAAATCCCATTCCGCATCGTCATGCTTGAGGGTTTGGTCCCTTTTCAGACAATAAAATATAAAGATCCTTTTGATAAAGGTAATCTTCCATCTACATCTTCTAAAGACTAAAACTTTTCCCGTTGAATTTATAAACCCTTTATCTTCCATCATCTTCCATAGCTCTCATTTAAGCTAAAACTTTCCCTGTGTTTCAACACTTCACCAAACAAAACTAGGATCTGATACTAATTGTAAGGAAATAAGGGATAAAATATGTGGAAAAACCCCACAAAAAATGCAATAGTAGAAACTAATATGTAGAAAATATTACAGATCTGAAATAAAAGTGTAGAAATTAAAAGAACACAACACAAAGACAATATTTAATGTGGTTCACCCAATTTGGGAAACATCCACCAAGAATCACTTGCTTAGATTTTGTTCAAGCCACCTCTCTCTTAATACAATACCATATATCTATTTGAAGCTATGCTAAAAAAACTCTATAGAATTCACACTTAAACTCACACACATTTGCAATTTTACATCAACCCTAACATATGTAAAAACCACAAAAATAGGCAATTGCTTAAGCAATTTTTACAAATCTTGTGGGTACCAAAACCACGGGCTAAAACCACCCCATAAACCTATGGGTCAAAAATCCTGTCCATATGAGAAGAACACTTTTAGTCTATAGTCTTCAACACTTTCCACACATGAAAACAAGATCCAAACATAGCACAACACTCTACCCTCATATTGACTATGTATCCCCATGACTTATAAACAATATTCAAAAGCGGTTTGTTCCTAACATATTTATGAATATATTTGTAAAGAGATTTCAAAAATTATAAATATAATTTGCCATTGTTTACAATGGTTTGAGCAGGTGCTCAACATGCAAGTGAAATCATATTTAAACAATGAACATGAGAGAGTTTGAGAAAATTTACGAACACAAATTCAAAAAGGAGATAATAATAGTGGTATTAAATATGAATTTAACAATGTTCCTCACTCTCACTTTTTCTTGTTGATTTATTGAAAATAAAATAAAAAATCAAGTGAAAAAATATATAAACCATATGCAAAACAGTGTTCCAAAATTTTAATGAAAATTTAAAATATGAAGAAAAATATCATGCAAAGCGTCAAAGAGTCCCTAAGCTGGTAGGGAAAAACTTTCAGTCCCCATCACAACAACATTAAACGTTTTTGGTTATTAATGTTGGGATGCTACTTTACAGGGAAGGATTCATTTTATTACTATAGCTATTTTTCCAATTCCATGGGACCAGTCTCCCAATAAATATAGGACATGAAGCCCCTTTGATGGAACTACATTAGGAGTAAAATAATAATGTATGAGAATTATTATTTTCCCACCGAGACTGGAATATATGTAACCATGGGAGCTCATTGGCAAGGATTTAAATTTTACATTAAAATATGATGGATCCTTACTCTAAATTGATCAAGAAAAATGTGGATTTATCTATGAAAATTCTTAATTTAATTTTTATTGTAGCGAGTAAATAAATATGTAAATAAATACAAAAATAACTCAAACAAACTAAGCTATAAAATGTGAAACCATACTTTAAAAGAAGGGATACAATGACTTAGATGTTTCATGAGAGATTTTGAAGATGCACAGAGCTGGAAAAGTGGAAAATATGAAGCACAAACTATCGTGATGAAGCTCGAGAAAATTACGAGATCTAGAGGAGAAAGTTGGACATGGGCGCCTAGAAAGGGGTAGGGGTGCTTGTGGGTGCCACAAACTGGTAATGGGTTCCTTTAACTATGAAATGATCAGAGAATCATTTTTCACTAGTTGTAAGGTGTTCATTTTCCTTCACCTTTGGTCATTAGTATGTCGTACAATGATCACCAAGGTCGTTGTAAACCTGAAATGAAATAATGACCTGCAAAACCCTCAAAGAGACATCAAATCCTAAAAAGAAAGATGCAAAATGAGGGGCCAAATTATCCTTAGCTATCAAAATGGTGATCTTATGATTGAGCACTGCACTACATCTTAGACCCTATGTAATTATATGTGTGCATGTGTTGAATCATGCCCTAGGTGTCTTTTGTGTGTATTGCACTTGATAGTGAGAAAAGTATCTAGATGTAGAGGAATGTAATAGATTTGTACATGGAATAGAATAAAATTCCCTCTTATGAAGTGTATGTAGAATAATGCAGTCCCTTTTCCTTTAATGAATGCTAGAAGTGATGTTTGAATTCTCTTGAATAAACTTTGGATGCAATCTTAGGTGGAGATAACTAATGCTTAGTGTTTGGTCCTTTATTATGATCACACAAATTTATATTTATATGATTCCCTTGCTTGAATTTCATAATTAACCTCAAAAAGTATGACTACCAAAAATATAATATTCTCAAATGGCTAGAAAGGGCCCAAAAGATGTGAGTAAAGTACAAAGAGGTTAGGAGCACCCAGCGGGGACGGGGGTTCACGATCTTTGGCATCTTGGCTAGGCGTTTGTGTCTAGACTCGAGAAAAATCGAAGGGTCGGAGGTCATAATAAGAAATAATGTGTGAAAGGCCAAAAATGGGAGTATAAAGAAAGAATAGATGGCCAAATACATGGGTTAATTAGTACTTTTCTTACTTAGGAATCATATGAATAATAGTATGCAATTAAGACTAGATAATTACCCAAAGTGCAGATTTTGTGTCTACATTTTCCCCACTTTATGTTGTTGAGTGAAATATCGATAACATAAAGTAGATAGAGATGTGTACCTGATAACCATGTAGATCAATGGCGAGAAGCGTCTTTGAGAGACAAGGAAAAGCATGGAGTGATAAAAAGGTGGAGTGTGGAGACTAAAGATGAGAAAGTGCAAAAAGTGATGAGATAATGACCTAGGGTAGAAACACATGTTTTAGATGTCATAAATGTTCCTTTTTTTATGACAATGCTAATGTGTGTGGTGTTGTTGATGTAGGATGATGTTGACTATCACTTCCCATATGGATGGACCTGCAAAAGAGAAGAATGAACAAGTAGTCAAATACACATGTATATGTGTAAAAAACATGTAAGGAAGTATATAAAATCAAAAATGTGAAAAATAAACATGTGCACCTCATCATGATGAGGAAAAAAGTGTAGAAAGGATCCTATAGATGTTGTAGAAGACTGAGTTTTTGGGCGATCTCACACTAGTTGTGCCACTTGCACGAGTTTTTAAGGTGATATCACGCCGATGATCTAGAATAAGTGTAGGGATGAAAGTCTAGTGTCATCCTTTGACCTTTAAATGCTTCCTACAATATGGAACACCACTACATATGGTGTGTAAAAATCTGATCCAGTTTAATTAACTCCGATCAAATTTTGAATACTTTATGTATGGTGGGTGCTAAGGACTACTACGCCTTGTAAAATCCATTGTGTGGATTTTTGTAGAAAGTGGTGCCTTTGAAGAATTCTATGTAACTATCCCCTGGTCACAAGCGTCTAGGAAGGATCAAGGGTGCCCAAGCACTTCTTTCCGATCGAGGCACTAGTGTCTCAGTTGTGTCAAGGACTCAAGTCAGGATTTGAGCCTTGTCTAATGCTAATGTTTGTGTTGTACCGGCATTGTGTTTTATTGTGTGATGAATGTGGACTATTGTATGGGGTGAGTAATTCACCCAAATGATTCCCTCCCTTGTTTGGGGTGCATGCAACGTTGCTGAGCAGAATGTGGTCCAAAGGAGGATTGACCACTATGTTACAACTATGCCCTATAGGGGAGGGAGTGTGTTTGGTAGAAACCAAGGCACACAAAAACAAGTGGCTAGGAGAAAAGTGTTAGTACAAGAAAACATGCATGTAAAATGTAAGCTAGTAAACAAGAAGACAATGTGTAATCTAAGACGCAAGAAGACAACATGTAATAAGACAATTTAGACCGCAAAAAGCAAGTTACAAACATGGGACACCACCCATGATGTCACAAGATAATAAATGCCTCATAGGCCAAAAGTAGACAAGTGTTCACACAAGACAAAGGAAAATCCCACAAACAAAGTGGAAAATAATGACAAACAACAACAAATAATGTAACAAATATCCATGGAAGAAAATATACCTGTAAAACAAATGTTGCACATGAAGCACCCATTAGCATGTTAGAAAGACAAAAAATTATGTCAATACATGTATAATATGATAATAATGTGCTATGAAACAAAAGGAAATAATAAAACTTGTAGTGTATGAAAAGGATGCCCCAAGAGTTCTTTATGGGAATGGTAATAGGTATTGCACTAAGCATCCATGCTGCGCATGTATAGATACAGTAGATTCTATGATCACAACTAGAAAATAAGTGAATGTGTATGTGTGTATGGAAAAAGATAATGAAATACAATATATCTATCTAGCATGTGTAATAAAGTGTACATGTAACAAGTAAATGTAAGAAAGGCTAAATGTGACCAAGATATGCAACATGTTGTGGATGAGATGAAATGGAATGCAGAGTGAATAATAGGAACAATGTGCCCCTCGAGTGGATGTGTATGTATGAATGAGGTTCATTTATACATACCCCTCAGCAGTCAAGAATGAACCATAGAGCAAGAGCATGTCATCGGAAATGGTTTGAATTGTGTTTACTAGAAAGACGTGATCATCAAAGATCAAAGTGTAGAGTGTGTGAGTGAATGAGTGTGTGAGTGATTGATCACGTGAGTGCGGTGAGTCCATTTGATATGTATACCCTCAGTAGTCGAGTATGGACCGTGGAACTAAAGTGCATCATAGGGTAATGATCACAACATGTAGAAGTGGATGTTAAAAAGATATTTCATGAATGTGTAGGATAGGGGCTGTGTAAAGAGATATGAATGTGTAAAACATGTAGTGTAGTATGTAATGTGTGATGTGTAGTGTGTGAGTTTCATGTGTATAGGATACCCTCAACAATCAAGTGTGAACCAAAGCACAAGATTGTGTCATTGAGAAATGATGATACTAATGTATCAAGACATGTATGTCATATGTGACAGATTAGATGTGAGAGAATGAGAAGATAAAATGCATGTTGATGCGGTGGGGGATTAATAGTGTGACACCCCAAGTGTGTGATAATGAGAGTGATCAAGTAATGTCATCTAAGAGATCGCGAGTGTCATGATCAAAACCGAATGGTGAAGCATATGATACTTAATAAGAAATAGTGCTAGGTTAGTCAAGTAAGGAGCCATTAAGGCATAAATTATACATTCCCATAGCATATTATTCATTTGTGAAAGGTGGAAATGGAAAACCGTCCACATACCAATAATTAAGATTTTATGAATAGACAAGAAATGAGTCATTGCAAATGAAGATGTCATGGGGGATGATATACCGGTATGATCGGGTCTATCATGCCCCCAATGTAGTCAAGACAATACTAACCAAGTGTAAGTGGAGAAGTGCGAGGAGAACACACAAGAAATACTGCGAGATAAAAAATATCAAAGACCATAAACAATGTTAATGCAAACAAATCCATGGTACAAATGATGATCATGAGGTGGAGGAAAGAGGTCATCAACTATAAATCCTATCCTAGCCTAGCCAACCCATCATGTGTGCATATAGTATTTGAGAAAGTAGGATGAAATGGAATATGTTCTAAGTAAGAGTCATTCATGAAAAATGTGCATGTAAATGGAGGACTTGCTAATGGAGTTTATATATGAGAAGATGAAGGATATGGAATGACGTCCAATGTATGGACAAGCTCCGATAGAAAATCATAGCAGTAGTAGAAGTAGGAGGAGGTGGTGGTGTAGATGAGACAATATATATCCTGCAAATAACACCTTTAAGTGATGGAAAATGAGACGGAGTATCCATAGGTTGTGGATCATTAGTGGTATTAGATAGTGTAGTGTTGGAATCATGGTTGCAATATTTAAATAGTTGGATATCACTAGGAATTGTATATTCTATGCCATCATGTAATAATTTGATACATCGATGTACTGTAAAAGAAAGTGCTTGCATGGCATGAAGCCATGACCTACCAAATAAACAATTATATGGCTGGGAAATAAATGATAAAGAAAACTGTGTTAATATTTTTTGGCCCGAAAGTGATAGGAAAAGTAATGTGACCTATGCATGGATGAACAAAGCCATCATATGCACGAAGAGAAAGAGATGAAGGGCTAACATTAGCAGCAGAAAGACCCATATTTTCAAGGAATGACATAGTGCAAAGATTAAGCTCAAAGCCATTATCAACGATGGTGCGTTTAACACCCACATTATAAATGTGGAGCATGATGTATAAAGGTGGATCATTTTCAAAAATAGTAAGATTGGCATTAGGATTAGATGGAAAATAAATGTGCTGAGAAAATGCATTTATGAATGTGTTATATACTAAATGGGTGAATATCAACATGAATCCGAGTACTAGCAAAAAGAGTTCGGATTTTATCTCTTAATTCAAGATTCACTAAAATGATTAAGCAAAATGTGGATTTATTCTATGAAAATGATTAATCTAATTTCTATTATAGCGGTAAATGAATACGTAAATAAATACAAAAAATAACCTAAGAAAACTAAGCTATAAAATGGGAAACCCTAGTTGCAAAGAAGGGATAAAATGAAATAGTTGTTTTGTAAAGATTCCAAAGATGCACTTAGCTAGGAAAATGAAAAATATGAAGCATATATTGTTGCACTAAAGCTCATAAAGTTATAGATATGGAGGAGTAAGTTGGACAAGGGAAACCAAAGGGGCGGGGTGCCTACGAGTGCCTGCATGGTAGTGGGTTGTTTTGACTAAAAACATGCTCGAGAAAACCATCTTTCATTGGTCGCAAGGTGTTCTCTTTCCTTTTCCTTTGGTCACTAGTATGTCTCACAATGATCGTCGAGGTCGATGTAAAATAATGAATAATGCAAAACCCTCAAAGAGACATCAAATCCTTAAAAATAAAGATGCAAAATGAGGAGTCATATTGTCCTCAATTGTCACAATGGTGATCTTACAATTGAGTGTTGCACTATATCTTAGACCCAATATAATTCTACCTGTGTGTGTACAGAATTGTGCCCTAGGTGGCTCTTGTGCGGGTCACACTTGATAGAGAGAAAAGCATATAGATGTAGAGGAATGTCATAGATGCGTGCATGGAGTAGAATAAACTTCCCTTCTATTAAGTGTATGCAGAATAATGTAGTCCCTTACCCTTTAATGGATGCTAGAATGCTCTTAAATATCCTTTGAATGTACTTGGTCTTTTATTATGATCACATAAATTTATATTTATATGATTCCCTTGCTTGAATTTTGTAATTAACCTTGAAAAGGCCAACTACCAAAAAGATAAGATGCTCAAATGACTAGAAAGGACCTAAAGATGTGAGTAAAGTATAAAGAGGTTAGGGGCACCCAGAGGGGATGGGATCACCTAGCGCTAGCATCCTTGCTGGGCATTAGTGTCCAAACTTAGAGAAATTGAAGGGTAAGAGGTTAGTCTAAGCAAGAAGGTGTGCAATGCCAAAAGTGGTAGTAGAAAGAAAGGAAATTTTGCCAAATACATGCGTTAGTTAGTACTTTTCTTACTTAGGAATCATATGAATAGTAGTATGCAATAAGGACTAGATAATTACCCAAAGTGTGTGATTTTGTGTCTACAAAAATAGATGAGAATGGTGGAGGTTTACTATCGGTGGATTGGAAAGATCTAGTTTTCTCTAGAAGGTGGAGAACAAAGGTACAAAATATGAAAAATATCTAAGGTACATGGAAAAAATATCCATGTGGGAGTTAAATAGGTTAGTTGGCAACTTGGGCATTTGTTTTTTTGTAACCTAAAAAAACCTTATTAATATCGTTCCTTATGTGGTTCGAGTTACCCCGGATAAAAGATGACATGAATGACTATATTTCAAATAAATTACAAGCTAAAAATTTCCCTGGATAAAAGCTTACATGAATGACTTGATCCCAAATCAATTACACGTTAAAATAGGTCTAAGGCTAGCGAAAATTCTATACTAGAGGTTGAAGGTCAATTTAGAAATGAAGCCTAACCAAATATTAGTGTTAAAGATCTAGGTCATTGGTGGAAAACTACAATAAATTGTAGCCCTTGCAGAGATGATAACACAAGACAAATTCTTATGAATATTTTAAATGATGAAGTTTCAAATATCAAATCAATAATTATGCATGCAAAAGGTGACCGAGGATGAGATATTGACATGTGGTGAATGAGATGAGGTCACAACCTAAATGATCATCTTTCATGTGATAGAGAGAATAAACACATCACATAGTGAAGGTTAGACGTGGCATAGAGTAGTAATCAATTCGGATTTTGGGAAGTGTTAATCACGTTTTAAATTTAAATTTAAACTTATCCGCCCGAAAGTCCAACATTTGCATGCAATTTGTAACAAATTAAATTTATTTTGAGTAAATATAACTCTCCAAAAAATATTCAAATTATTGGATTTTGAAGATATTCTACCTTTAATTTTAAGTAATACTTATTAGTCCTGGCAGCAAGGCAGGGTAACTATAGGATCCACTTTCCTATTACTCATTTTTTTCAACCAATCACAATCAAATATTTTTTTATTTCATATGGTCTATGCAATAGTTTTAAAAATATATAATTTTTTATTCATTTATAAATACTAATTTTCATGTATGTGATTTGTTGATAGATTTTTCTCCTTATTCTCCTTATTACCATACAAAAAAATGAGAAAATTCAAAATCCTATTTTTGTGGAGCATTATCTCCTTTTGAGAGACCTTGCATGTTAATTGAATTTACCCCACAAATTTACTCCAACCCTTTATATTTGAAAACCAATAGAATTTTCTCGTGGAGCATTGTCTCCTTTTAGAGACTGCGCATGTTAATTGACTTTACCCCACAAATTTACTTCAGCCCTTTCCATTTGAAAAACAATACAAAATAAATAAATTATTTCAATCTTATTTACCCATATGGAGAGTGCCCGGGGAGAGTTTTTTACGAGGAAGGTAATCAAAATTTGAGAGAGGTTGTTTTAAGAAAATTGTAAAAATATTTTTAACGGGGCCTATTTAAATATCCCAAGGGTTATAGCTACCCATCAACCACCATAGTGGTTGAACATTTTATAGATAACTTTAACTTATTAGTCCCTGCCAATGCAGGGTAACTATAGGATCCAATTTCTTATTACTCAATTTTTTTCAACCAATCACAATCAACTATTTTTATTTCATATGGTCTATGCAATAGTTTAAATTTTTTTAACAAACACTTAGGCGGGGACTAGTTGCATTGTGACACTTGTTAAAATATTGTAAAAAGTTTAAATTTTCAATTTTTTTATTTGGATACTATTTAATGTGAAATTTCAATATTAATATATCATTTTCTTATAATATTAAATGTGTAAAAATATAATCGACACGTTAATTTTTTTAATTTGTTTTGGAATAAGAATACTTGATTTTCAATGAGAAAGAGTTGTAGATGTGAATTGTCTACAAATTATTAACACTTACTTAAATTTTGGAACATCCATAATCTTAAAAATGGAAAAATTGAATTACTTATAGAGACCCCAAATATATTCTACAATTATTTGAATTGTTGAAATTTTGTAGAATAGTTGTGGTAAAAAGAACATTTTTGTTGTATTGGTTATTGCTGATTTGTTGTTGCAAAGAGTCTACGTTTCCTCTTGTTGATCATGTTTAAGTTATGACACCACTCTTCACATCTATAGTGCTTGACATGATGTGGATGTGGTTTTTACATACTCTACTTTTGGTAATGAAATGGGGACAATGGTTTTCTTATTTGAGGCCCATGAAACTACACTTGAACTAGATTGAAAAATGTATTCAAAATTTCTCTTGGTCATCTAGGCTACATGCAAAATCACTCATCGATGTAACCAATCAACTTAAAATAATTAGATTGGGAATATAAAATTCCATGTACTTTTGTTCTAGCTATATACCTTAAAACTCTTTTTCCATCTTTCCAATGTGATTCCTTTAGTGACTCCATGGAATTTTTTATAATGCTAACTCCATACATGATATCATCCTTTATGGTTGTCAATTATATAAAGCGCATTAAATCTCTTGTATAAATTTGGATCAACATTGGACCCCTCTATCATGTTACTTAGCTTCATTCCCATGGAAATTGGTGTTGATGCTATTTTTTATTTCATCATTTTGAATTTTTTCAAAACATCATATACATATTTGGATTGAAAATTAAAAATTCCATCCTCTAACCGATTGAATTTGATGTCAATAAAATAGTTCGTTAAGCCAAAATTTATAATTTCAAACTCTCTTTTCATTACAGACTTAAACAAACCAACTGATAAATTTACATTAAAAATTAAATCATCAATATATTAAAATTTGATCAAAATTAGACATTGATTATTTATTTTTATATATAGTGTGGGCTTAATACTATATTGATGAATTTATTGCTTAATAGGTATGAGTCAATGTGACTATACTAAGCTCTTAGTGCTTGCTTGAGACCATATTGGGATTTCGTAATCTAAAAACATTTTTTTCGAACTTCAACTTCATAACCACGTGGTTGATGAAAATAAACCTATTCTTCTATAAATCCATTCAAAAATGTGTACTTAATATCCATTTGATAGATTTTCTAGTTGTCCGAGGTGTTATGGCCAAGACAATTCTTACGATGTCAAATCTTGCCATTAGGGAAAAAAATTAAGTGGTTAAATATTATTTAAACTATAAACTTGACAATTTATATTATAAATAGACCGTTTGTATTTTTAAGTAAAATATAATATATATTTTATACGATTAAATAAAATATCTTGTCATTTATATAATATTTAGAAAAAACCTCTTTTAAAATAATAATAGATAAGATTTTGAAATAATTTTTGTTTTGAAAAAAACTTAGTAAATAATTATTATATATAGAATTTTTATTCTTTTCAAAAAATAAATTAAAATGTATTTAGAATGATTTTTCAGCTTATAAAATTACAATGTTACAATTACTTTACTTCAATACAAGTTTTAAAAGGAAATCAACTTTCTTCATTCTTCATTTTCTTTTTTTTCTATTTTAGGTTTCACATAAACCACATTGCCTATGTTTCTCTCTCATTTCATTTAGTAATGATGTATGTATGATGTAGATTCTAGAAATTTTAGGTATAAAATTAATCATTAATTTTATGGTAGTGTTTTTTATGTTATTTATTATACTAATTTAAATGTTTACTTTTTCGCCTTGTAAAATTTTGTTATCACCAAATTAGAACACCCTCGATTTTCATATGTGTGTGCATGAAATACCGGTGTAATTGGGTAACATGGGACCATCTCTAAAGTTGTGGGACCTGCTACTTGAGATGGACCTCCAGAGAAGGTTGGTTCATTTACCTAATCCTAGCACTAAACTACTCCTAATGCAAAAAAATCACCTATTTAATCCTATCCTATAAATTCCAAGGGACCAAGGAGAAAGATAAATGGTAAAAGAGGGAAATCCTACACTAAAAGTGGTGATAACACCAAGAGAAGGGTGTGTTAGACAGTTCACAATGCTTGAAAATGGAGAAAGATGAGAATGGAGAGGATGGACAAGCATCACATACCAAAATACATATAATATACCATTTCCATTAAGCACAACAACATCCAAGCATGTAATGAGAACAATAAAATGCACAATATACCTACAAACATGAAGAAAGGCAAGAGAAAGCAATGAAAACTAATGCAAGGATAGAGAAATAATCACAAACACTAGTTTTATTGCTCCAATAGTTTGCACAATACATCATTGTAGAGGAAAGAGGCATGATTCCCCATTACAAAGCTCAAAAATGGAGGCTTGGAGCTCCAAATCCACCCAACAGCTGAGAAGAAGAGAGAACAGCATAAAAATATCTAGCTCATTTACAAATGAGCTCTCTTTACAATATAAGGAAAAAGAATGAAAGAAATAAAGGGAAACTTGTAATTTGCATTCAATCACCAAAAATGGCATTTAATGATCTGCAAAAATCATGGAGCACACCGCAAGACCCATTCCATCTTGTCATGTGCCTTGTGAAAGAAGAAATTACACCCATGTCTTCATTTAATGTTCCGAACTTCCTAGAAGTGATCATTTGTAATTGGGGAAGTTTTCACATTTTCTAGCCACCTACCACCACCAAACTCTTGATTTCTTGTCTCCATGAAATAGAGCATCAAATTATGAATCCATTGATATAAATTTTGTCAAATTTGGTCCACGGGAGCTTGCGTTATGGAGGTGTGTGTCATGGAGTTCTTTTTCACCAATTTCACTGTTTTTGGCAGTTCCCAAGTTGAGTTGTGATCCATAATATACTAGGGTTTAATTTTCATTTTTAAGTAGACCGGATGAGGGTTGGGAAACTTGGTGAATGAGAAACAAGGGCCTTGAGTGCACTACAGGATTGAAGGGCCCGAACTCCCCGCATTTTCCTCTTTGAACAACGACATCCCTATTCCAATGGTTTGCAGCTCTTTAAGTTACGTGGGGGAACAAGTTCCCCACACCCCATGGTTATCCACAGACATCACCTACTAGTAAAAAAATTCAACCTGGCTTGGCGAGTTCACCGAGAAAAATTCATTGACCACCGCCTCTTAACGTGGACCACCTTTTCGATTGGGAACTTAACCTCGCGTTACTGTTCCTTAAGGGCCTTTGTTTCCCAAAATACACCCCACCCCCGTATAATAAAAATCGACCCCCATGAATACAAATTGGGCCTAAGACCCTTTTGAGGAACTCGTTCCCTCTCACCCCATGTGCAAAATGTACCCTTGACAACTGAATTAGCTGAAATAAAAGAGAGTCGGCCAAACCAATGCAAATCGGGCCTAAGATTTGTTCTAGGAACCCTTATTCCACCCCATGATACACATCAAAACACCATTGTATCCCTTTTTCTCAAAACTTAGCCAATGTTTTGGGTTTTTTGAGAACAGGAGCCATGAAAACATGAATGAGATACCTAAATGCCATTTTTGACCAACTTACCCATATTTTGCTATTTTTAAACCAATTTTTGCTCCTTTTGTAGATTGAACCGGGGGTGAGGGCCCTCCAATGATCCAATTTTTCTATTTTCTTGATTTTTCTTGGCCAAAAGAGTTGTAAAAATTGAGTGAAGTGTTCCCAAGACCAATTTCTCATTTATATCCAATTTTACTTAAATTTGACCAAGTTT
The DNA here is from genome assembly GCA_018340775.1 of Taxus wallichiana var. yunnanensis. Taxonomy (NCBI): domain Eukaryota; kingdom Viridiplantae; phylum Streptophyta; class Pinopsida; order Cupressales; family Taxaceae; genus Taxus; species Taxus wallichiana. The sequence continues at coordinate 946,456,398 of CM031239.1, read as the reverse complement.
TGAGACTTTTGAAACCTAGAAGAGGAAAAAATACACTGAATGATCCCAAAATTCCTAGAATCACTATAAGTGTCCCAAAATCATAGAATTTTACCTAAAAACTCAAGATTTAGCCTTGAATATCTAGTTAAGTGCCCAAGTTCACTTTTCTCTAGTTGTCCATTTTACCAAGGGTTAAAAATGGATAACAATTTGGTGACTCATGGGGACATCTTCCTGTTAGATGGGATGATTAGTCTTAAAACATCCATTGGGCATGGATTCGACCTAGTGATCATAAAATATGAACATGAACACTAAAATTTCTACCCCGAGCCATGTGAAGTCTTTGCTTGAACACAGGCTGCTCTTTTTCTCAAATTTTCCAACTTTTATAAGAAAATATTGAAGTTTAGATCGAGTGGAAAATTGTTTTGAACTTGGAATTCTCTTTTTCTTTCCCTCTACAACCTGATCTATTGAGACAAGGATGAAACTTCCCCAAAATATGATTTCTTGCCAAGTATGAAGGACTAAAATTGATGATTCCTTGGCAAGGATGAAACATGCAGAGTTTAGAAACATATGTTGATTTGGAATGCACTTGGGACTGTTGTTAAAATTGATTCTCCCCATGAATATTTCTTGATCTGAAATGGATTGTGCAAGAGAAATGAAAACACACAAAAACTATGTAAAAAAGGAATATCATACATGCCCTAAGTGGAACATGAAGAGTGTGCACAAGCACTTATTCTACCTAAAGAAAACCTACCTACTCTACTCTAACCTAAGAAATGGAAAGCTTGAACAAATCCACGATTTGGAAAGGAGAAAAATCTTCCCTTGCTCACAAACTTGGACCATGTAACTGATTTGACATTGAACATGGTCATGTACAAGAGTGAAAAACTGACTAGAGGCTAATTTTTCACCCAATTCATCAAGGTATCAACTGGAAACAAGAAAAATACCTCTTTTAGTTGTTTACATTTGGTTTGGAGAGGTATTGCAACTGATCCTTGGAACTTTGAAACTCATCCTCATGCTCAGAAGTAAACATGACCAGTTGTGGCTCCTCCTTTGACTCCAATGAAGCCAAGTACTGATTGGGAAATATCGATCCTTGAAGTTTTCCCATTACTTTGAATCCCAACTTCAAGAATGAAGTCTTCTTGTAGACATTCCTAGAAAAGGTGATTATTTACATGTTGATTTGGTCCTTGTTTTTCATCTACAAACAACTGATTCTCCACCTTGATGACTAATTTGGAATTGGTGTCATCATTTTTATCCTTCACATGAAACTCCTCTATAACATGCAGCTCCTTAGTATTGATTGCAACATCTAATGGAATCACTAGTGAATCACTTCTACGACTGGTTGAATCTTGCTTTACTCATTTGGGAGTTTCTCTTCCTTCGTATGAATACCAAATTGATTTTGATCCTTGATTTCTTCATCCACCATGAATTTTTAGAGATCAAAATATCTCTTTGTTTCTTATGGGGACTATTATAGACAACAAGGTCTTCTTGGGTATCCTCCTCCATCATGGGTTCATCAACGAAATTAGACTCCACAAATGAAAGAAAGAAACTCTCAATGATGTCATCTTCATTCAAGGTCTCTGAATCTGATTTATTCTCCCCCATGTGCTCCTCTTCTTATGGATTTGGAGCTGATTTCTCTTCCTCTTGATACTACAACTTGTGATAGATCAACAACCTGTGAGAAGATAGTGCCATCATGCACACTACACTCTAAATAATTGTGCTTATAGGTCATCACTCTCTTATACTTCTTCTTTTGCAATATCAGCTTCAACCACTTGTTCTTGAACATGACCCAAATCAACATCTCTGAAGGTTTAACCAACAACGGGATTCGATTAATTCCAAACCTTGAAGGTAATTTTTTTAGAATATATGTGATTTCTTCTCTATTGATCTCTTTATCTTGATGCCCTTGACTAGTTTTCTGATTTTCATCTTCCCAAAATGGGTTTGGGAATGTAAGAGGAGGGGTTGGTTGGGATTCAACTATTTTTTGTAATTTTGATGGTGGAAGGGAAGGTTCAATTTATTATTTTTGAGGAGGGGAAGGTGTTTTAGAATATAAAAGGGTAGAAGATAGGTGGTGGGATGGAATGGAAGAAGATGAGGAAATGGAATCCACACTAGGAGCAATAGATGAGAAGTAAGGAAATTGAAACTTAAGATGAGATGGTATAGGTTGGGTAATGGGAAGAGGGTTGTGAGATGGTAATGTAAGATTTTCCCATTGACAAGATTGTATAACATTAGATTCGTAAGCCTCAATATCCTTAATCCAATTTGCAAGTTGTGGAAACATTCCAACCATGAAATCAAGCTTCTATTGAGGGTTGTAATATCTTGGCATGGGGCCAACCCATGGATAATGGACACTAAAACCAATTTTGAATGCTTTCAATTGATATGTAGCCATAGTTTGCACTATACTTTCCTTCATTCTTTGAATTTTCTTCGCAAATCAATATATGCTATAGAATTACCATCATCTCTTGCATAACCCTGTTCTTGATAGATATTTTGGTTAGGAAAATGACCACATTGCTCATTTGGGATTGGATATATAAAGGATTGTTCATGATGAGGTTCATAAAACTGATCTTGAAGAGTATATTGGAACTATGGAGGTGAAGTGAGCTGGTTCTATTGCTACAAGTGATAATTCCATGATGGAAATGAATTCATGATTGCACAACTTCATGGATGGAAGAAAAATGAAAGATATGGAAAGAAAATGGATGGAAATGGATGGAAAGAAAGGTCTACAACTTAGAAAATGGGTTGTTTGGATTAGTGGAGTCACTAGTTGTGCTTGGACATGCCTCTAAAGGCGAGATTTCATCAAAAGCACAACAAAATTGATGAAATAAAAAAATAAACCAGGATACACACCTGCTAAAAATGATGACCTCTTGTGCTCCCCCGGGTGTGTGGAACTATTATCAAGTGGTGGAGGTAGCACGATGGATAAGATATTGCAATGGAACACTTGTGAAATCTATAGCTTTCAATGTTTGTCCCACCAAGTGTGCTAGAATTGTTATCACTAAATTACAACACCCTCTGATTTTTCATGTGTGTGTGCATGAGATACCAATGTAATTAGGTAACATGGGACCATCTCTCAAGTTGTGGGAAATTCTAACTTGAGATGGACCTCCAAAGAAGGTTGGTTCCTCTACCTAATCCTAGCACTAAACTACTCCTAATGTAAGAAAAACACCTATCTAATCCTATCCTATCAATTCCAAGGGACCAGGGAGAAGGAGAAAGGGTAAAAAAAGGAAATCCTACACTAAAAGTGGTGATAACACCAAGAGAAGGGTGTGTTAAATAGGTCACAATGCTTCAAAATGGAAAAGGATGAGAATGGAGAGGATGGGAAAACATCACAAAGACCAAAATACATACACTATATCATTTCCATTAAGCACAACAACATCCAAGCATGTAATGAGAACAATAAAATACAAAGTATACCTACAAGCATGAAGAAAGGCAAGAGAAAACAATGTAAACCAATGCAAGGATAGAGAAATAATCACAAACACCAGTTTTATTGCTCCAATAGTTTGCACAATACATCATTGTAGAGGAAAGAGGCATGATTCCCCATTAAAAATCTCAAAAATGGAGGCTTGGAGCTCCAAATCCACCCAACAGTTGAGAAGAAGAGAGAGCAACATAAAAAATGTCCAACTCCCTTACAAATGAGCTCTCTTTACAATATAAGGATGAAAGAATGAGAGAGAGAGGGAAAATTGTAATTTGCATTCAAACACCGAAAAATGGCATTAAATTACTTACAAAAAGCATGGAGGACCCTGCAAAACCCATTCCATGTTGTCCTATGTCTTGTGGAAGAAGAAATTACACCCATGTCTTCATTTAATGTTCCATGACTACTTGGAAGTGATCATTTGCAACTAAAGATGTTTTTCACATTTTATGGCCACCTACCACCACAACACTCCTAATTTCTTATCTCCATGAGGTAAAGCATCAAATCTTGAATCCATTGATATAATTTTTTTCAAATTTGGTCCACGAGAGCTCGAGTTATGGAGGTACGGGTCGTGGAGGTCATTTCCGCCCATTTCACAATTTTTTGGCCAGTTCCCAAGTCGAGTTGAGTCTACAATATACTAGGGTTTCCTTTTCGTATTATGCATATCGGATGAGGGGTTGGGAATTTGGTCGAACGAGGCACAAGGGCCTTGAGTGCGCTGCGGTCCCGAAGGGTCTGAAATTCCCACATTGTCTCCTTTGAACTACGAAGTTTATGCTCCGATGGTTTGTGGCTTTTTAAGTTTCATGGGGAACTTGTTCCCATAAGGAACAAGCTCCCCACCCCATGGTTCACCACATATATCACCCGCCCGCAACAAACTTCTCCCTAGCTTGGTGAGCTCACCGAGAAAACTTCATTGACCCCACTTATTTGTGTGTCCCACCTTCCGATCGGGGAACTTAACCTCATGCAACATGTTCCTTAAGGGCATTTGGTGCCTAAATTACACCCCTCCCTCACATAATACAAATCCGACTCCCGCTAATACAAATTAGGCCTAAGCCCCTTTCGGAGAACTCGGTCCCTCTCTCCCCATGTGCTAATGTACTCTGATGGCTAACTTATCGAAATACAAGTGAGTTGGCAATGCAAATCGGGCCTAAGCTTAGTTCCAGGAACCGTATTTCACCCACAATACACTACAAATTACCAATTTATCCCTTTTTCTCCAATCTTAGCCAATGTTTTGGTTTTTTTCAGAACTGGGAGCCATGAAAACATGAATGAGATGCCCCAAGCCACTTTTGACCAACTTACCCATTTTTTTCTATTTTTAAACCAATTTTTGGTCCTTTTACTGAGACTAAACCATGGGGTGAGGGCCCTCCAACTGATCCGATTTTTCTATTTTCTTGATTTTTCTTGGCCAAAGGAGTTAGGAAAATTGAGTGAAGTGTCCCCAAGAACAATTTTCTTAGTTATATCCAATTTTACCCAAATTTGACCAAGTTTTGAGCCTTTTGAAACCCAAAAGAGGAAAAAAATGCACTGAATGATCCCAAACTTCCCAAAATCACTTGCAAGTGTCCCAAAATCATAAAATTTTACCCGAAAAACTCTAGATTCAGCCTTGAAGCTCTAGTTAAGTGCCCAAGTTCACTTTTCTCCAGTTGTCCATTTTACCAAGGGGGTAAAAATGGATAACATTTTTTTATAAAAATATATTGTGTGTAGACTAAAAGAGATAAACCCATTTATTGTTTATACACTCTTTTGTTGATTATTTGCTTTTGACTTCGAAGTTTTAAAGATGAAAGATGCATGGGGAGTCCTCATTATTACATAACATTGGCACAAAAGCTATCCTTCCATAATGAATCGTGGCAAGAAGTACAATAGATTACAAAATTGAATTTTCAAAATAAAATGTCATATAGATATGTGAAAATATCAAGTGACATATAGTTTTATTTGTGGGGGTGAAAATGATGCTTTTAATAAAAAAATATCTGAAATATAAAAGATGACCTTAAATAATGTAAACCATTGATTTAATATTCGGATGACGTGTAAAGGTTCCGACCTTGAATTAGGTTAAAAATGATAGGAATCTCGTTGTCCAAAATTTCCATGAACCCTTTGAAACATAAATAGAATATGTATGAAATTTATTTTGATAGTTTGATTAGGGAAATGAGGTTTCCTTTTTTTAGTACTTTCTATTTAGATGTTCATATAAATTTTAAGCATAGAGCACAATTTGTTCACATAACAATTTAACAATGGTAGTAAATAAGGCAATATTATTTGTGTTCTTTCTCTTTGCGCTTATAGTTTTTATTCAACTAAAGTGTTATGATGGTGTAGTAGAAGGTGGATATAATATTTCTTTGGGTGCGTAATTCATGAAAATCATACCATAATTTCAAATAATGACACTAATTGGGATTTTTGTCTCTATTGGAACCAATAGTTAGTATATTGGCATCTAGTATGCCCAAATATTAGAAAAGATTATTCTTTGAGTGGCTAACATGGAAACTCTAGTGAGATATATGGCTAGTTTTCCGAATCTATCAAGAAAAGGTAATCTAGAACTGTTTTTAAGGGTTGAGGAGGCAATATAACCATTCGAGGGCGTGATCTCAAAAAAAACACAACGCAATGATATAAATGAAATGATAAACACAAGATCATATAGAGAAATTTCTTTCTTTCTTTTATAATATTTATGGCACTTTTGTGATTTTCTACTTGCTTACAAAATACAAGGATGAACCTCTTATTTATAGAGGCATATACTATTATCACTGAGATGACTCTAACTTATTTTGCAATCTAATGGAATTTTTCGGATTTCATAAATGTCTTTGGAACATAGGGATTTTGAGGGGATAAACATGATTATAAAATATTTCCATAAAACTGGAATTGGCAAAATTTGTGAGTATTACAAGCTAAATCTTCCAAAAAGATATTTGGATTTGTACTGAGGAGGAAAAAAATAACTTGTTGTAAGTGGATGATATTAGGTCCAAAGATTCCAACACTCCCCCTAATCTTGAATACATATCTCGGTGACTCTAAACAATCTCTAAAATATTCAAAACTCTCATTTGGTAAAATCTCTATGAATATATATGTAAAATTCTAGATATAGTTTGCTATTTTTATAAGATCCGTGATGAATTGATACCTAATATCAATATAATTTCTTCTCTTGTGAAAAAATGATTCTTAGAAAATGCTATTATTGATTTTTGTTGTGAAAAATCTATGTTGTTTATTTTTGACCATGCATAAGGTCTTACAACACTCTCCACATATATATTTCTTAACATGCTATGGATGTGGTTGCCACATACTCTACATTTGCTAATGAAATGAGGACATAATTGGTTTTCTTATTTGAGGCCTATGAAAATACACTTGAACCAAAATGAAAAATGTATCTAAAATTTCTCCTATGTTCATTTATGCTACATGAAAAATCATTGTCATTGTAACCAATCAACTTAAAATAATCATATGGGGAATATTGAATTCCATGGCCTTTTGTTCCGAATGTATATCTCATAATTATATTTCCATCTTGCTAATGCAATTCCTTTAGTGACTCCATGAACATTAAGATAATTCTAACTCCATACATGGTATCGGGCCTTATGGCCGTCAATTACATCAAACTACAATAAAGTCTCTTGTACAAAGTTAGATCAACATTAGATCCCTTATCATCCTTAGTTATATTTTTTTCTGTGGTAGCTGGTGTTTATGTTATTTCACACTTGATCTCTCTAAACCTTTTGAAAACACCATTTACATATTTGGATTGACAAATAAAAATTTCATCCTCTATCATTTCAAACTCTCTTTTCATTACATAAACAAAACAAATGATAAATTTACATTGAAAATGAAATCATCAACATATTAAAATATAGTCAAAGTTTGACCTTGATTATTCATTTTGATATATAACGTGAGATGACTACTTGTTGAATCAATTAATTATTTCACACTAAGCTCTTGGTTCTTTCTTGAGACCATAAAAGGGATTTCTTTAATATATAATCCTTTTTTCTTGACCTTTAACTTCATACCCATGTGGTTGCCTCACATAAAATCTTGTATTATAAATATATTCAAAAATATGTACTTGACCTCTATTTGATAGACTTTCCAATTGTTCTAAGGTGTTATGTTTAAGAAAACTCTTACAATGTCACATCTTGCCATTGGGGAAAAAGTATAATTATAATCGAGGGCCCAAGTTTATGTGAAATACCCTTTCTGCAACCAACCTTGCTTTGTATTTCTCGAACATTTCCATCTACATTGTATTTGGTCTTATAGACCCATTTTACACCTATTACATATTTTCTTTCTAGAAAATTAACTAGATCCCATTTATCATTTCTTTCAATTGTCTCAATTTATTTGTCCATAGCCTTTAATTAATTGGAAACTTATTATTAAAAAAATACTCATCCGCTACGGTCCCATGTGCCTGACGGTCCCCCATATCAAACTTTGTGGTTGGGTACAATACACCTTACGTGGGCGGCCACTTATGCACATGGTCACGGTATAAAATCCCCGATGGTCACATCACCCCCCACACCCCCATAATGAAAAAGAAAAATAGCTACGTGTCATACACGATAAATCTACTAGACAAATCCGTCGAGGAATGGTGGTCATAAAGTCGAGGACTTCACTTTACTTAAAACCGCTAGCCACTTTTGGTGACTATTCCATGTTTGCGGTTATAAGTATCCATTTAACTAAACGCAAGTGGACACCGAGATTAGTTTGAGGTCGAAGATACTGAGAATGCAAAGTGGATGTCCTAGATAGACGTGTGATGGTACGAATCTGTTAGAGTCCCACCATGGTTCTAGCTGGGAAAACACCTTTGGCATAATTATTTTCCACTCATAATTTTTTTCAGCTTCAAGGTCATCAATTGAATGACATTTAATTTGGTAGTTAAGGTGAAGATATGAATGGAATGTTAGAAATTAAATGATGGAAATTACATACTTGCATGCCCCATACCTATTCAAAAGCTCATATTCTTCTAGCGTAAAGAGTATCTATTATTTACACTCCACTTCATAGTTTTTATCTTGTTTGCACTAGTCACATGAGTGCAAATGACATGTATAAGTAATTTTCATATCAATTTTTTTTTAAAAAAAATTTCATGGCATCAATGGAATGTTGGAAATTAAAAGGTTTGAATTAAATACCTATATGTCCCACACCCATTCCATGGATCAAATTGTTCCTACCCAAGTAATATTTGCTATTTGTGCTCCATTTAAGCATTTCAATCTCACAAAGAGGATAAATAAGACACAAACATGAATGGAATGTTGGAAATCAAAAGGTCTGAATTAAATACCTACATGTCCCACACCCATTCCATGGATCAAATTGTTCCTACCCAAATAATATCTACTATTTGTGCTCCATTTAAGCATTTCAATCTCACAAAGAGGACAAAATAAAAATTGGGAAACTCGAAAAGGTTAAGGGTTCAAAACCCAACCAGAGTGCTTGTGTCTTGTAGAAATTTGTAGCCTCCTTTACCAGTTGTAAGCTCAAGTAATTATGCAAACAACCATTAATAACCTCGAGAGCGAGTGGATATAACAACGAAAGACAAATTGTATCCATCAATCAAATTTGCTATTTATCTTTTTCATGCCAACAAGGCTTTATATATATATATATATAATTATAAAATGAAAGCAATATTATTAATGCAAAAATATATATATACTAAACAGTGTATAACCAAATATAAAATATATTCTATTTTGTTGTATATATTATACATTGTTTAATATATATATATATTGTATTAATAATATTGCTTCCATATATATATATATATACAATTTGAAAATTATTACCCTGAAAGGCGTTGTTTACAGTTGGGGAGGGGCGGGGCTCTGACTGGGGACAAGCTGATCGGCGGTCGACAGTGTGATGTTTGCATTGAACATATAATGGTCATATTGTTTTCTTTTCCTGTAGATGTGAAGTACTTTGGATTTCTGGAATCTGCTATGAAAGACAGTGACTAGCATATATATTTGATTTGGAATTTGACAGTTGTGCAGCACCTGTGCATCACCTTCCTTCTCGGAAGAATCACTGACACAGTTGCGTGAAAACTACAACTCGCCCATCCCTCTTTCGGCGTAACAATCTGTATAAGTTTTGCAACATCTAAGTATAATAAAAATCAAGGTACCCTTAAAAAATGATGTGACGATAAATAATGACACATCTAAATTTTTACACAAATAGTTCTGTATCTCTCACCCGAGCAACTTCAATGCTGGAGACGTGGTTTGTATCTCTCACCCGAGAAACTTCAATACCGGTGACATGTGTCTGTCCTGCTCGGCACATAAATTACATTGCAAGAAGGTAATTATAGGTGTTATTTTGTCTATTTTCATTGTCAAGATTTTTCTGTATACTCAAAAGTATTAATGTCAAAAAGTTTTTTTTTATTATTGTAGTGTCATGCTATTTTAAAAAAGGGTCTAGAAAGTAATTAAAATATTACTAACTTTCTCCAAAAATTGATTATGATCATTGCCCCCTTCATATAGTAGTCGTTGACATCCCTATCGTTGAGAAGGTATTCCATCACCATCGTCGCCTCATTATGACCTGGGCGATGCATTAATTTTTGAGTTAAAGGATTCATAAACTTGGGCTTCCCCTGTACATCACCATGCAGAACAATGAACTTTGGAGAAGCCCAAATTTAAAAGATGGTTATACTAGCCATGACATTGAGCTGTATGAATGGGGTGAATGATGGTTTTCTTGAGGTTGCTTCTACGCCAAATGTGGTTTTTATGTACCTAGATAATTTCAGAGAAATGGAGGAGTTTAGGTATGCTTTGCTTTTTCCCCTACGTGGCACTGGAAAGTAGTGTGGCTTCTGGAACAAAAAAAACACATGGAGCATGCAGACTTGGGTTTTACTCATGTAGACTATATACATACTATACGTGAGATTTTTTGTAGCCATGTATTATACTTGTTCTTCATATAATAGTATGAGGTATGTATTGTAGGGTTTATAACGTATATACTGAGGTTAGATTTTTGTGCAGCCGTATATTTTGATAATTACTTGTTAGCTTCAAGGATTTCACTATCAATTTAATTAAATTAACATTTTCTATGTGCCGAAAATATCTCCTACCAAAATTAATTTTATTTTAGTCATGTTTGAATTAGTGAAGGGAATGGAAATACTAAGGAAGGGATCATTTTCGCAAATGGTGGACAAGAGCCCCACCATAACTACTCAAAGAGTTTTCTCTTGAGAAACATTGGGGACAACTACTAGACACCCATGGTGGTCATGGAATTTGCAGGGGATCTCGACTAAAACTACATTACACTCCTCCCACAATCCACACCTATGACCCAATACTAGTGCTTTATGACCAAGGCTTTACATGTGCTCATTGCATTCTATAAGAATGTTTTTTGTTCCAAAAGCCAGTGGCTTTAAGGTGTTATTGATGAAAGGCTTGAGAATGTTTTCTATCACAACAATAAGGTTATGGAGCCAACTAGGAAGAACAAAATAGGGACCTATAAAGGACTTCTTATTTTCCATCTCAAAAACAAGGGATCCTTCTCCCTCTTGTGAGCAAGTGGTAGAAGACGATTAGTTGTTCATAGACCAAACATGAAATAATATTTGCACAATATGTCTTTTTGTGCTTCAAATTTAACAAAAAAATTCCTTGATTAGCTTCTCGTTGGTTTGATAGTTAGTATGTGATAAAATAATCCAACATGAGCTTAAATCCCTTTCATGTAGAAATCTTATACTGCCACCAAAAACATCTCAATATGCAAGAATTCTACGGTCTAAAGGATTCATTTTTTCACTTTCCTATCACTACTAGATCCTAAACATAGTGGAGGATTTTGGTAAGCTTGCTCCTTGCAAAATCCTAGACTCATTCGCAAAGCATATTTGGGATTTGTTTCCACAACAAATTAAAAAACAATACAAAATGTTTCATGATATCTTCTTTCATAAGGCAAATACAACTATTCATAGGTTTCCTAAATGAAAAATGGCATATATCTCATAATACTGCCAAGTAGCAGTCATTGCAAGCCTTGACATAGTCAATAGTATAACATGAAGCCTATGTCTCTCAATAACATCGACACTTGCTTCTCTTAATTTATTTTCTTATGCCTTATTATATTAGTCTAAATTTGACAACAACCTGTACTTGTCAAACAAATTTTCAGTGATCAAATTTTCAATATTGCCTTTCATAGTTTGTACAACAATGGTATTGTATAAAAATAAAAAAGTATTTTTTTTATTTTAACAAATTCAATCACGCACATATAACTTGTTTATAGATTTATATAAAAAGTGATAGTCATATTTTAAATCTGCAAGTTGGAAAAGGCTGCAATCTCAAATTCAGTTTCTCAAAATTTGCAAGTATTTTATAGTTTAAAACATGATAAAATGTGTACATGATTGTAAAATTTAAATCCTACTTAATCCCCTTTATTTTCGAGTGTTGTATTTTAACATTTTGTTTATGTTTTAGTGATTGTAATTTGGTCATAACACATAAGTTTATAAAAAAAAAAACTCTATTGGCAAAGGAAACTCGTTGATAATTTTCTCTTCTTTTACCCTACATCCAAATGAATTAAGGCATACAATCATATATAGTAGCAAAGGTCAAGGTTTGTAAATCATTGCATATATATATGGATGAGCTTTATTATTCCCAATAATTGCACCTATTCATTGCATACAAAACCTTATTTAGTACTCAGGAACAAGGACATCATTTTAAAGAGTATAGTTGGTCTATCCAAATACCTACAACAAAAAAAAATTATGGCCAACATTTATTTTTTCCTTCACTACCTTCTATATATCCTAATTCCATGGATCTTCCACATCCTTAGTAATGTGGAGGATGGAGAAGGTTATCCTCTTCGTTAATTTTTCTTCTTCCTTGGTGGTCTCAAATGTTTTGGCCAATGCTATATTCTCAAGCATGGTCTTCGTATCTATCAATATGTGGAAAGATCTATAAGGAAGTGTGCATGCATATAGGTTTTACAAACAATTGCCATGTCTTAAGAACTTATAGTCCTAACCAAGTTTCTTCTCATTTTAAATTCACATAACTAAATGTTTGAATACTTGGGTAGCCAACTCTTTGGGGTTTTTCCCTAGCAATGACATTGTGACTACGGTTTATATCATAGCTTATTCATGTTCTCCTCAATTTATGCTATGTGTTTATTATGTATAGTGTGCCAACACCACATTATCCTCAATTTGAATATTTAAAAAAACATGCTTCCTTTGTTCGCATCTATTGAGTATTATGCGATGACAGTGAAAATCATGACATCTTTGACATGATTTACATTCAAAGCATGACAAATTTGATAGCTTTACACACACAAAAGTTACACATTTACAACTTGACACACGAAAACTATCTATTTAGTCACCCAATAACCATTTCAACCCATGTGAACAAATATAGCCTATTGCTCATTCTTTAAACCTTTCCTACTCGAATTTTAATATTGTCATTCACCATCACTTTGAATAATAACACTGCAAAATACAAAATATGGGTTCGTACTCCTCCCAAATCGACCACTGAAAATATGTCTCAGAGCTCATAAAAAATCCACGTTAAATTATATTAAAATTTATATTCTAAATTAGGTCAAATTTGATGTGACCATTACAATATGTGCTACAAATTATTCTTAATATACCAATGCTTTTCCTATTCTTGGATTGCTAAAATTCATTTAAAATTCATGTAATTAAATGCTTGAATACTTGGCTAGCCAACTCTTTGGGATTCAACCTCAGTAATGACATGTGACTATGGTTTGTTAAATATTTTATTCACATTCTCCTCAATTTAGGCCATGTGCTCATTATGTATAGTGTGCCAATAACACATCATCCTCAATTTGAATATTTGAAAAAAATCATGTTTCCTTTGTCTACGTTTGTTCTTGGGTATTCTATGATGATAGTGAGTAAAATGAAATTTTTGATGATTTGCACTCATAGCATGACAACTTTGATAGCTTGACACATTAACAACTTGACAAATGTAAACATATATTTAGTTTCCTAGTGACCATTTCAACCCATGCCTCCACTACTAATTGATAGTTCTATATTATTTTATTTCCTTATCTCATGAAAATGGTGTTTATGTAAAATTGATCCCAGGAACGTGTGAATGGATATAGCCTATTTCTCATCCTTTGAACCTTCCCTTCTCCAAAATTTCTATATTGCGATTCACCAACTCTTTCAACAACAAAGCTTAAAAAAAAAAAAGATGGGTTCATACTCCTCTCAAATGGATTGCTAAAAATGTGTCTGAGCGCATCATAAATATCATGTTAAATTAGATAAAAAATACACAATAAATTAGGTGGAATATTTTTGACCCTTGCAATATGTGTCACAAATTATTCTTAATATACCAATGTTTCTCCTATCCTTGGGTAGCTGTCATTTAAATTTCATGTAATTAAGTGTTTGGTTACTTTGGTAGCCAACTCTTTGGGGTTCGGCCTTGGTAATGACATTGTGACTATGGTTTTTATCATAGCTTATTCACATTATCATCAATTTAGGCCATGTTCTCATTTTGTACAGTGTGTCAATAATACATCATCCTCAATTTGAATATTCAAAATAAAAATCATGTTTCCTTTGTTTGCAGTTGTCATGTATTCTGCAATGACAGTGAATAACATGATTTACATTCATAACATGAAAAATTTGATATCTTGACACATGCAAAAGTGACATGTTGACAACTCCACACACACAAACATCCATTCAATTGCTTTCTTACCATTTCAACCCATGCCTCCACTACTAGTCATTGTTAGATGTGTTTCATTGCCTTCTCTTGTAACAATGGTATTTATGTGGAATTGATCTTAGGTAAATGTAATGGATATAGTCTATTTCTTGTTCTTTAAACCTTCTATAATATAAAATTTCAATGCCACTTTTTTATTGATGAAAAGATCTTATATTATATTAAATGCAACATGATACAATATTCTCTCAACAAAAAGCGGGTGGTATGAGAGCATGCCCCAAAGCCACAAACACACTAGGCCATGCCTAGGAAAGAAAAAAAAACTAACTAAATGTTAAAAAAACCATTCAACGACGAAGGAACATAAGGACCAAGAGAACCGAAGGACCCCTGAGAAGCAGGAGCAACAAAACGCCCTTCTTCTCCTTATATTTTGTGACAACAGTCCATGGCGCCTGCGAGGGAGCCAATGCAAGCGGAGGGACTAGGTGAGGGCTATCCGGACTCGGGTCAGAACTAGAAGACTCAGAGACATGCGACCGCTTGGTACCACCACCGGTGGGAATCTCAACACTCATATTTTCAAAATTTTTGGGAGGAGAGCATGTGTTGACTTCCAACACTGAAAATGGTTGCCAGCCTTTAGGCCGCGGAGCATTCATTTTTTTTTTTTTGAGACTTATTGAGCATGCAAGCCTTTTCGCAGTCACCACATGTGACATAATCTACATCGGAAGGCTATGTTCTCATAATCAATAAGCTTAATCCATTTTAAACCACCATGTAGTAACTC
The DNA here is from genome assembly GCA_018340775.1 of Taxus wallichiana var. yunnanensis. Classification (NCBI taxonomy): domain Eukaryota; kingdom Viridiplantae; phylum Streptophyta; class Pinopsida; order Cupressales; family Taxaceae; genus Taxus; species Taxus wallichiana. The sequence goes on along the minus strand of CM031239.1, from coordinate 946,441,145 downwards.
AAACCTATCAGAAGCCCCTACCGAGGTGTCCACCTCAATGCAAATACGAGCGTATGTGAATAACCCTTGTTTGAACCGTTCACCATATGTCTTAATGAAATGACCAATAGAGTTACCAATAGCTTCAAAAATAACATGATGCCAAAAGGGGAGAGGAATATTAGGGAGATGGACCCAAACCAACATTTTGGAGACTGCCATAGTAGAAGGATCGAAATCCTCAAACCACGGAGTGAGAAAAATACCATCCCTACCCCAAAACCATGGGCCATCGGTAGCACTCGTTGATAATCACAGGAGAAGAGAACTAGACAATAAAAACCCTTTTACACAAAGTTGAATCTCACAAGCACTCACCCAAGTGGAGTGAATCCATTTATGGAGAGCCTCTGTCTGAGGCCAAAATCCATTAAATCTACATATAAGAGCAAAAGCTTTGAGGACAGAAAATAGAGGAAGCTACCTCGGGCATGGAGAGCTTAACCACTGGAGTGTCCTCGGATTTATCCACAATGTAGGGCATACCTGAAACATTTTGAGCCCCTGGAGAACCTTGCCCTACAACCGCAGCTAGAAATGATTTTCCTTGAGAAAGAGCCACAGGTTTGCATGCCGCGCCATGAGAAGCAACGAGAGGAGAAGGAGGGAGAGGTAGCCATCGGCGATAGAAATGAGGCCTACACGGCCCTACCCGAAACCCTAGCCGTGGTAGTTTTTTCCTTTCGCAGTGTATTTCCCTTGGTAAATCAATATTTTCTAAAATCTTAATTTCAAGTCACACACCATATCTTTAAATAGAAAAAATTTAAAAACAAAAGATGGGTTTGTGCTTCTCTCAAATCGACCTCTTGAAGTATGTGTCAAAGCACATCATAACAATCACATTAATTTATAATAAAAAATACACATTAAATCAAGTCAATTTTTGTGACCCTTACAATGTGTCACAAATTAATCTTACTATACAAATGTTTATCCTATTATTAAGTATTTTCTATTTCAAAATGCATTTATGGATTTATTTCGTTGAATTTGTTCAACCCTTACATTATTAAAACACATAATTTGATGTAATTGCATTAATCCAAAAAAGTTACAAAGGAAATTGTTCCCAAAAACATAGAAATCAAAATCGTAATTGTCACAAACCCAAAGGATATTGCATTCACAAAGTGATTAAATTGAAATAGAAATATTCAAGTGTAATCTAATGTTATGCAAAGCAAGTAAATGAATATAGTAAAATAAGTAAAGTAGACCCAAGCAATCTAAGCAATGAGATGTAAAACCCTAATGAGAAAAGAGGGTTAATAAGGCCTTAGCTGATTTACGAGACTTGTCGAGGACTATATTGTAATGAAGACCAAATGAAAGAATGAAGGAACAACCACACAAGAGCTCAAGAAAGTACAAATTTGGATTATGTCGGGCCTGGATTGGGGCACATGGAATGGGGATATGGGTGCATGGGGCACTCGGTCCGTAATTTGGGTGCCCTAGTCTCGTGAAAACTCTCTGCAAAGCTCCTCCGAGGTGTCTTTGTATGTTTGCCTATGTTCGCTTCTGCCGCACCAATGTTGTTGAACCTCACTAGATGTCACTACAAATTAGAGATGGAGGAAGTACATGCAAAACCCTAGACAAAGCATCAAAATTCTAAAAAAGAAAGATGCATATGAAGGGGTCGGGACTATCCTTAATTGCCAAAATAATTGGCATATAATCGAACGTTGCACTACATCTCGGACCTAATGTGGTTCTAGGTTGGTGTATGTAAATTGTGCCCTAGGTTGCTCTTGTTTCAGTCATAGTTTGTGAAGTAATGAGCAAATAACTAGATGTAGAATGTAGTAAATGTGTGCATGGAAACAATAAACTCCCCTCCTATGAAGTGTGATGCAGATGAACCACCTTATGTTCCTTGTGATGGAGCTAGATGGATGCAAATGTAGCTTTAGATGCCTTTGATGGATGCAACTCTAGATGGTGATAGTAGATGTTTAGTTCTTGGTCCCTCATTATGGTCTCATAACTTTATATTTATATGGTTCTCTTGTTCTAATTTTGTAATTAACCCCGAAAAGGTCGACCACTAAAAATATGGAAAGATCAAATAGGTAGAAAGCGTACAAAAGATAAGAGTAAAGTTTAAAGAGGATCATCATGCCCTTGAGAGGTCTAGGTCACTTGGGGTGCCCCTGGTCTTGGTTGGGTGCCCCAATCGAGAGATAGGGACAATGCAAAGTGATGAAAAAGACTAGGAAAGTACCTGTGGAAGGTCGGAAGTGACGATAGAAAGCAAAGCAACATGACCAAAGGACATGGGTTAATTAGTACTTTCTTCACTCAAAAACCATATGAATAGTAGTATGAGACCAAGACTAAATAATGACTCATAGTGTGTGATTTAGTGACTACATAGAGCTAGCAAAATGCCTCAATAAGTGAGTTTTGTTCTCCCACCATCTACTTCCCTACACTTTCTTGACCTTATAACTAGAAAAGGAGGCTAGAAATTACTACAAGATGAATCCTTTCCGGTTGGGTTTTAAACCCCGAAACTTTTCAAGTTTCCTCAATTTTCCTTGTTTCCTCTTTATGAGATTAAAATTCTTAAGTGGAGCATAAATAGAAGATAATATTTGGGGTTAAAAAACATATGCATGGAATAAGTCTGAGTAATGCAATCCAAAATCTTGATCTACCTTTCAATCATTATATGGCCAGTCATTATAAGGGATGAATTATCAATGCCCATCTGTGCATCAACTATTTCTTGCAATTACTTGAGCTTACAATTCAAAACAAGGGTTACAAAATTCTATAAGTTGTCATAGGGGTTGGGTCCTGAACAAGGAACCAATTGGATTTTCACTTTAAAAAAAAAAAATTGGCCCCTTTAAGTGCAAATTGATCTCATGTGAATAATGCTTAACCCTAATAATTAACCTCATAGCTAGAGAGAAACCCCAATCCAAAATTTTCATGTAATCACTACATTAGGATGCTAGGTCCACTCCACACCATCTTGTCTTTGTCATGTCCCATGAAATGTGCATTTCAATTCCCTTTATATTTACATATGTTCTAACTACCCAATAAATGTAAGGGTTGAAATTTCAAATAATTAGATGATTGAAGCATTGTTCGAACACTCCTTGCACTTTGATATATCTCCATAAATAGTTTCCTCGCCGTCTTCAAGAATGCGACATTTCTCCTTCTTACGATTGATAGACATGTCATGTGGTTCTCGAGGAAGGTATAATTTCGCATTTCCTACCTCATTCCTCTTTTCCTTCCCTTACAATTCTCCACCCTCAAAGCCCTTACTCTACGCCCTCTTCATCTCCCATTGTTTCTCTCCCTCCAATTTGCTTTCTTCTAAAGATCCCCTTTGGCATTTCCATCGTACATTTCGCGTGATATTACAGTCTCGCAATAATGACAAATCTCGGAAGGTATAATTTTGCATTGCCTATCTCATTCCGATTTGCCTTCCATTACAAATCTCCACCATCAAATCCCTTATTCTACGCCCCTCTTCCTCTCCCATTGTTTCTCTCCCTCTAGTTTGTTGTCTTCTAAAGATCCCATTTGGCATTTCCATCGTACATTTCGCGTGATATTGCAATCTCGCAATAACGACAAATCACGCTTTCATTCTCTAAACCTTTTCCTCTCGTAAACCCCTATTCATTTCCCTTCCCCACCCTTCCATACTACCATTCCTCTCTTCTTGTCTAGCTTCTCAGTCTACCCTCCTCTTTGACTGTCTATGGTTGACAATTGTTTTCTCCATTACTTGTACATATCTTACTTAATCTTTAATTTTAAAAAAAAAAAAAACATTTCTTTATCACCCCCATGCCCCCAAAATGATAAAGAAAAATAGCTATGTGCCATACACAATAAATCTACTGGACGAACCCGTCGAGGAATTGATTCTCCCAATGGTCATAAAGTCGGGTCTTCACTTTACTTAAACCGTAGGCCGCTTTCGGTGATTGTTCCTTGTTTATAGTTGAAAGTATTAACTAAACACACGTGGATGATCGAGATTAATTCGGGATCGATGATACAGAATGCGAAGTGGACTGCCTAGATAGACGTGCAACAATACGAAGAGTGAGAAGCCCACCATGGTTCTGGCCTTGAAAATGCCTTCGGCGTAATTATTATTTTCAAATAGTAAAAAAACATACTAGAATATTATGTTTGACAAGATATTCTATTTAGCTGTAAATAATATATATTGTATTTTACTTGAAGATACAAGCGGTCTATTAGAAGCTTTGACTTGCGACTAGTTCAAACAAAATGATGGGTATCACTATCACTATCAGTGTTGTCTCGGTGTGGTTGCATCAGCGCAGAGCTTGGAATTTGTGGTGTGTGAGCCTCCGTCTTCCCTTCCAACATGTGCAGGACTTGGGCCATGCTTGGCCTCACATTCTCATCTTTTTGAATACATAACAAGCTCACCAGAGTAGCTCTCCTCACCTCTTCTGCAACTGCATTATTTGCTATCCTTTCGTCGACAATATTCATCATGTTCCCCTTATCAATTTGAGTTGCAGCCCAGGCGGGAAAGTAATACATACTTGAATCTTGTGCGTTCAAGTCCAGATTTCTTCGGCCGGAGATTAATTCAAACAGTGTCATACCAAAACTGTATACGTCAACCTTTGGAGTGATTGGAAGACCAGAGATCCATTCTGGAGCCAAGTACCCTCTCGTCCCTCTTGTAGTCGTCAGAACGTGGCTGAAATCTCTTCCCACAAGCTTTGCCAATCCAAAATCGGCCAACTTGGGAGAAAAATCAGCATCCAGGAGAATGTTTTCGGGCTTAACATCGCCGTGAATGATGCGATCTCTGCACTTCTCGTGGAGATAAACTAACCCTCTTGCAGTGCCCAACGCGATCTCAAATCGGATCTTCCACTCCAATACCTTCCCTCTGCTTTTGGAATTGCGACTGAAGAGGAAAGAATTTAGAGAGCCGTTGGGCATGTAATCATAAACCAGTAACCTTCGCGATGCTTCTGCACAAAATCCTCGAAGTCTCACCAAATTGACATGCTGTATGTTTCCGATAGACCTGATTTCCGCACGGAATTGCTTTTCACCTTGTCTTGAACCTTCCAATTTTTTGACGGCCACAAGTGTACCATCTGGTAGAGTTCCTTTGAACACTGAACCGAATCCTCCACTCCCCAACTTATACTTGAAATTCCCAGTTGCAATTTTCAACTCCTTGTACGTAAAGGTCCGGAGCAGTACTGCGTTAGAAGAGTCCAGAGCAACGATTTCGGTGGATGGTAGCTGACGCCTGCGCCTGTACCGGCACATTAAAAATATAGAGATACCTAAAACAACGGCCAGAGCCAGAGCCACTCCCGCTACAATGGTTGTTTTTATGCGCTTGGATCCTCCTGACGATCGGTGAAGATCAAGTGCAGAGGCTGCTACTCGAATAAAGACTTCCGAATTGCTTTTTGATGGAGAAGTTCTCATGTTTAACAAATCCCCGAACCAAAATTGGCAGGGACCCGAAGGCTGCTTGTAACTAAACGCGGTGCAGGAGCAGTTGCGGAGACACATTTTCTCGCAATCTTTCTTGCTCTGTGCAGGGTACGAGGAAGACTTGTCTTCGGGCAACGAAACGCTGAACTCGTTGAATCCATCGCTGCTGCAGTTTAACGGGCTCTGGCGAACACAACCGCTGGACCACCAATCTTGCAAATCCCAAGCGCGATTGTCTCTGGGTTTGAAGCCTTCCAGACAGCTGCAGAAGCGAAGATTGTTGGGATCGCAGATTCCATAAGCGCCGCACAGATCATACACGGCGCATTGATCTTGGGGCTGAGACCAGAACATGTTCCATTTATCGCCATCAATCAAAGTATATAGTTGCATTTCTCCACTCGTGTCTAGCACCAAACGGGAGAGCGGACTGATTTTAGGCGTCATTGTATAGGTGATATATATACCAGAGCTAGAATTTTCAACACTGAGTTTATGGAAGACTCGCAGTGTTTGTGACATTTCTGGTATCTGGGTAAAAATCTTACCGTTCCAAACTCCGCTTTCCCAATACTGCACAGAATTGTTCCGTCTAAGCACAAATTGTTTGAGCCCGGACGGATCCGCCTGAAAGGAGAAAAGCCCCGGAGCTGGATCCAAAGAATTCTTCCAACCGACTAACTTTTGTCGTCCACCGAACTTCATCCCGGGCAACCAGGTATCTACGGGATGGTCGAAGCTCTGCCAAACAATATCAGATTTATTGTCATCGCCCAGCAGTAACAAATTACCAGAATCTAATATTACAGCCTCGGAAGCCTTCTTCGTCACGTTGACCGACCAAACAGTCTCGCCATCTCCATTAAACAGTCCCAGATTACCATCTCTGGAGAGATTCAGAGCACCGGGCATGTGTCTCACCGGAGTCTCCCTGTTAGCCACCCAAACGATCGTCTTCTCTGATATTCGGGCGTACCAGATGCCAAGGCCTATCTCTCACGCAAGTTCGCACAATAGGGAAAAAGTATTTTCCGTCACGTCGCCGTTAGTTTTGTCGCGTCGCCGTTAGTTTTGACGGAAAAGGAAACAACGTATTACGTTGTTACCTATATAGGTAACAACGTAATACGTTGTTTCCTTTTCCGTCAAATTTCCGTTTGTGGTTTTTTAAAAGGAACCGGCGCCATATGGTTTCATACGTGAGTGCGCAGCAGGATGGTGGGGCACGAGAAATAGGGCGCGGGGGTCCTGGGTTCAAGGCTGGCTGGGTGCAAGGATAGCACTGGTCAAAATTTTGTGCAGGTTCGCATTGACTGCGAACCTGCGTGATAGATAGGCTCATCGATGCCAATATACCAGTTATTCGTTCATTGGGTCTGAAGAATCCCAATTCGAACGTGCCATTCTTTGAAATTATAGTCTGATTTCCAGTAAGCGAGGTGCTCAGAGAAAGAGAATCTCCATCCTGTAGTGCAGCACTGTACATCTTCGGCTGGATAAACACTGTCATCGCACAGAGCAGGCGGAAGAAGACAGTCGCCCTCTTCCCCTCCATTGCTTAATCGTTATTACGTTAACAGAGTACGCTCTACGTTTTAAATGTTTATCAACGTACCGCGAAAGGTAAACTGTCAGTTGTACACTCAAATCGTCAAAAGAAATTTGGTCTACTCCGTTAACGTGTCAAAGGGTTCAATGACGCATTGCCCACCGGCCTTGTCTATTTGGAAAGTCGAGAACCTTCTCCTATGATTTGAGCATGATTAGTATTTTAATAAAAAAAGTTTAGAGTTATCAAAAGGTCTTTGGTCTATTGGTGATAACGTTGGTTTCCATAGAGTCCATCACGGATCAACATGGATTCATTGTATCAAAAAATAAAAAATTAGAGTTTCTTCTAGATAGTTCATGGTATTTTAATAGAAGAGATTAGGGCTTCCTCGAAATAGCTCACACAACCAAAACATCAAACATACAAGTGATGCAATGAGATTTACTTATGTTATAAAAGTATCTACAACCCTCATTCATTAAATTTGCATGGCTACATGTTAATAAAACAACCAAAGTTTACATGGTTAGGATGTCTAGAGTGCTCCATCTGTTCAAAGACTTTAAGAAGAGCCTTACAAAAGCCATTTTGTGCGTAATTGTAGTCTGTGGGTCCACATTCTTTAGGCATTTTCTCAAACATTTCATGTGTCTTGTTTAGACTTCCACATTTTGCTTACATATTACAAGGGCATTTCCAACAACACATGTCACGAATCCCTTTTCAAAGTATTCTTTGGTGGATATTAATTACCTCTTATAAGGCTTTGAATTTGACATAGGATTGGAGGATGGTGGAAAAGCGTTGTCGAGTTTGAATTTACACCTTCCAATTGTATTTGCTTAAATGTTTCCAAAGATTTTTAACAAAACCATTTTCATGAAAAAAAATCTCATTTCATTTTGCCCAAAAAAAAACATGCCTTAAATCCATCTTAAAATCTCTTGTATGAATTTAAAATTCTTATTCACTTCTATGAAATTAAAATCTAATAAAGAAGGAGAGGAAACATAGGCCCCTTCCAAGCCATCCAATTCTTCTAAACCTAACAATAAATTTTCTAAACCTCAATATAAAAAAACATGTTGTAGGTGATGAGTAACCTATTCATTAAATTTCAATAGTGTGAATGTAGTTTTATTAGGTTATATTAGATATTATTTTTTCATTACTTGGTTGGACGTGTTTAATTGATAAAGTGAATTGTGTATGTCATTTAGTTAAATAGAATTACATTATATTGTATTTTGTATATTATTTTATGACATACACATCATTGTAGTTCTTAGTCATTTTCAAATAGAATTTTATAACTATTAGTGTGGTCGCATACCTTCATAAATTTTAGATTATTAGAGATTGTGGGATTCATGAAATTGCAACCAAACCAAATAATGTCCCTTGTGATGATTTATTTGATGATGTCTTAAAATATTGCACCTTCCAAGATAGTCATGTCATCTCAAATACCATAGATAAAATCATTTCTACACCCACTAAAAATGTGTTTAATACTATGTATAAAATTCCTATTCCAAACACATTTTAAAACCAAGATACCATGAGATAATTCATGGGTGGTGAGGATATAATGAATGAATCAAAGTTATGGGCAACTTATGAGTCAAGGATAAAACAAAATCCAAAGTTGAATATGCCTATTGCCCTATTTAGGAAAGGTATCATGGTGCCATGGTTTTTCTCAATAGACTTTATGGGTCAAATAAACATGACCTTGTAAACCAATCTCGGGTTTCCTACTTATCATGATTTAGAAAGTGAAAAATCCTAACTTTGGTGAGCTCTTGGAGTTCAACTTTAAATTGTGTTGGGATATGACACACTGTATGAGATTTATTAACATGTTTTCATACTTGGTGGACCTATTTTGTGCTTTCTTGACCTTTGATGCACCCTTTTCAAATTGGGTACCTTCGGCTCATATTTTCATTACATGTGGTTTTTCCAAGTTATATAACTAAAATCATGGCCTTCTTAATGTGGATATTTGTGATGTCTTTTATCCTACTATGTATTATGTTATATGTGTCCAATAGGAAGACCTAATATGCTCCATGAATTAGGAGAATCAATCAAAAGGATAGGATCCTCGGGATTACAAGTGTTAAATTGTGATCGGGGTTGAAGGTGCTTTGAAATCTCCTTATATAATTCTAAAACATGTACCCAAAAGGTTAATTATAATTTAAGTTACACATCAATTTGTACAAGGAATTGGTGGATGGTGAAAGTTAGTCAATCAAAGGCCATAGCCATTTCTTCCCTTCTCCATTGACAAGTATAAATTCAACATCTATCCATCTCTTTAGGATTTTGCAAGACAACAATGGCCTTATGAAAATATTCCACAATACCCTCATATGATATATGATCCTAATGGTTAGGTGAAGGCATGTCGATTAGGGAAAGAAAGAAATATCTAGGGGGTTATGAACATCAAATGGGAAATGATGAATTGTATCATTTAAACCCTACATCAATTGATGAAGTAATTAACGAGCTAAAGGCATCAATGTATACATCTCTAGGATCACTAGATTCTACAAGAAAATAATACGAAAAGCAATATTTTACAATTCCCTTAGGTGCAAGAAAACTCATGTACAAGAGAGACTTCTTCCTTAATACAAAAAAAGACAAAGGAGTTCTATTGATTATTTTCCTATTTCAAGTTCAATTTTTGATATTGGTTATAGTTTGGTGTCACCTATGGTGGTTTACATTTACCCTCTCATTTCTACCATTCCTACCACTATTTTCACCTCACCATCACTTCCTCCCATTATGACCACATCCCTTATTTCTCAATCCTCTCGGGCTTATTCTTCTACCATGTTTCCAACATCATCAATCATGACACCAACATCCATGTTAAGACTGCAGATAATTACAACACAACCCATCTCCTTTATAGAGATGATGAAAATAGAAGGTTTGAATGTTTCCATGTTGTTACCACCATTTATTCACTTCACATAGGACCAAGTATTCAATTTAGGCCAAATTTACTAGTGCAAGATTATTGTTAGTGCAAAATCACAGCACCCCCAAATGAGTAGTCAGGTCTGCTTTTCAAGGGTAGAGTCATTTGGTGTGATCCGCATAACATTGAACTTTCCCAAGGTGTGGGACCTTGCAAATGGGAAAGCTCTCCAGAGAAGGTTGGTTCCTCTTCCTAAACTACCTGCCACGAGCTATTCTAGTGCAGGCAAGCTAATCTAATCTAATCTAACTATCTAAGGAGATAGGGAGAGAAAGAAAATGAGGAAAATGGAGCCTACACTAAAACAATGATACACCAGAGAAGGAGAAACTGTTGGTCATCTAACCAGACTACTGAAACGAAGAGAGGTGAGCAATGGAGAGGATGGATAGCTGCATCATAGGCCAAAGATCAGATTCACACAGAAAATGTTTCAAACCCAACAAACACAACTCCTAGATCTATAAATGAACATCAAAACATGCACATATACCCTACAATGAAGAGAGGCAAGAAGAAACAACCAAAAAATGAGCAAGGATGGACAAATGCATCACAAAACACATTTTTAATTGGCTTCGTTGTTTACACAGAACATCATCTATGAGAAAGAGGCAAGAAACACCATTTTACAAAGTAGGGAGGAGGTTCGAACTCCATTTTGACCCTAAGGAAGAAAAGGAGGGGAGGCGGAGAGGAAAATGAACAACAACCTTACAATAAGCCCGACCCTTCTTTTATAGACTCAATACAGAGGGGAGAAAGAGAGAAGAGTGAAAAAACTAGTTCGAGCTCAACCACTGCCATCAATGCCTTCCACAAGATCTGCCCCCAAATCTGTCTTGACTGTATCATTTTCTTATTCGACGCCTCAAAGAAGGAGGAAACGGCAGATTAGATTGAATCTGATATGGTTATTGAGGCAAGAAGATCTTGCATTAAAGGCCCAAAGATGTTTCTCTATTTTCACCTACTAGGGCCTACAAAAATGATTTTTATCTTTTCATGGCATATAGGACATTGAAATGCTTCCAATGGTGTCAGATTTGCTATATTTTGAGCCCTGAGTCAAAAGATATGCCCCTTTGAAGTTTGTATCGGGTCCATACAAAGGAGTGGGAAAACCAGTTTGAAAAATGGGCCCCTTCTTTAATATGGGACACGTGGCAACCAGATTAGGGAAAGATTGGGTTTGCGGGTTTAGAATTTGTCTTTTCCCCTTTTTCCGCAAGAATCACAAAATCCATAAAACTCCTGCGGCCCCGCCGCTCCGCTTGGACATGTGGCACCCTTTGGTTGGATGGGGAGATGTGCTCTAATTTTCATCTTTGTGCCTTTTTGACAAAAGGAAAATTTTCACCTTTTCCTCCGACTCCTCGCTTTGACCTTGACTCGGGCTCAAATGTTGACTTTTTACTTTGGGCTGAGTTGCAGCCCATTTTGCAACTTTTACACCTTTGGAATAACAAGGGGGAAAAACCAAATTCCCCCCCGATGACCCACTTTAGCACTGCTAGTTTAGGCTTGCCACATGGCACTTCCTCCATTGCCTGCCTAATTTCTATAATTTGGTTAAGTCCTTTGCTCAGCAGGATCATATTTCTTGACCGGGGACACGCAGCCGTTTGGCACTCATCTAGAAACCCTTCCTTTATTCTACTCTTGAATTAGCACCATTTGGACACTTGGAGCCTTCGTAAATCCACCCCATGCATTTACTATTCAACCGACTTTGCCCCCCTTTGAGACTGGACATGTGGAGGAACCGCGCTTGCTTGAAAGCCCGATTCAAAATTTGCCTTTAAAGGAGCATTGAGTTAACACTTGGCGACCTCGCGAGTTTGTGGAATTTTCAACGGCCCCTCTTATCCTTTTGGAATCTAGGCTACGTGGAGGGTTGGCACTCATTTTGGGGCTCCGCCTTCGGACTAACTCTTGGAAATCCACCGGGATGACACTTGGCACTCTCTGCTTGACACTTTTATACTTAGCGATTTTGGGCTCTTTCGAATCTATTTCAAGCCCAACAAAACTTTTAAACTTCACCATTTTTCCTTCTTGCTCCTAGTTCTTTTACGGTACTTGCTGCCCTTCTTCTTTGAACCTGTTATTCCATTGTTGAGTCTACCTGTAACTTGAAAAATGGATTTAAGACATGGAAATAGCTCGACAGAGTCGTTTCTTCTTGCATAGGGTCATTTAATCTTTCTCAGCCCCCACCACTACGCTTGGGTCCTTCTGCGACCTATTTACAAGATCTAAACGAGTTTTCTTAGGTTCTTTCTATGCGGGGTCATGACTGATCCAATATTTTTCCTGGGGGGAGAAATATGGATAACAATTTGGCAACTCACAGGGGTATCTATCTGCTAGATGAAAATACCAGTGGCCTTGAAGCATCCATTGGGCATGGAGTCTACCTGATAAACATGAAATTGATCTGAACTTTGAAGACTTGATCCCTAAGCCACTGTGAGCCTGACTGCAAGCCTTTTCTATGTTTTTTCTGACCCTGAGCCTGCCCACACGTCTGCACTCTCAATTTTCATAAGAAAATATGGGAATGGATTTTCTGAGAGTAGAAAATTGTTTTGACCAGGGCTTCAATCTGTCCCTCGAATGGAATGTCTTGAAACGAATTTAGTTGCTTTGCATTTTTTTGTTTGTTTTTGAATTTGCAACTGCTACAGGCAAATATGAGTCTTCCTACCTTGAATAGTTAAGAGCCTGGCTTCATGCCCCTCTAAAGCAATACAAACAAAACTTATATACAACAAACCAAATCATACATGCCTCAAATGAGACATGCAGAGTGTGCACAAGCACTTCTTCTACTGAAAACAAAGCCTAATCCTACTCCTAAACTAACTAGAGAAAAAGAATGCTAAACAAAGCCTATAATGGCAGCAGAGAGAAGTAGCTTCCCTTTCTTGAGAGAGGCAACCATGTAAATGATTTGACACTAAATATAGCTGTCCAGTATGAGTGAAAAACTGACTCTAACCCTGTCTTCCACCCAAATCATCAAGGTATCAACATTAATGGGAAATACCTCCTCAAGCTAACTTGCATTGGACTCCTGGAGGTGTTGATGATGACCCTTGGTACTTTGATGCTCATCCTCATGCCCTAGAGTAGGCATGACTAGTTTTGGCTTCTCCCATGGCTCTAATGAAGCCAAGTACCTGATTGGGCAAGGTCGATCCTTTGGATGTGCCCATAACTCTGAATTTTAACTCCAAGAATGGAGTCTTCTTGCAGACTTTCTTGAATGGATGGTGTGGAAGCAATGGTGGAACTTTTCTACCCTTTCTCTTCTTCCTTTTGTGAAGAGCATGGAAGGTTTAAATCTCCCAAACTTGATTCCAAAGAGCTGCCATAATATGCAAGTTGTTGCAATTGAAAGTTCTCCTCCATGATAAGCAGGCTCATGTGCTTGGAAGGTGGATGATGAAGGAGAAAACAATAGAAACTCAACCAGTTCTTCTCCATCAAAACAATCCTCCAAATCAGACAAATACATTGCCTCATTGTTGTCCTGCTGCAAATGTTCAACCTCTTTCATGGTGTCTTCTTGATCTGTAATTTTTTCACCATGTTTTCCTTCATCCTCCAACATTGAGTTTGAAAGATCAAACTCTTCTTCAGCATTAGAGTTCGAGAGAGATGAGGTGAGAGGAAGAACTGAAGGTTCTTCTATGGCTTTTTTGTGCTCAAAGCTTCTGGATCTGCATTTTTCTCCTTCACAGTTGGAATGCACTTCTCTTCTTTTGGATTTGGAGCAACTTCTCTTTCTCTGCTGCTTGAAGACAATCTTGCCCTTGAGTGACCTCTTCCTCTAGCATGGAGTTTGACAAGTCAAACTCTTCAATCTGTTGCTCTAGAGGACTAGTTGGGACAAGATCTCTTTTAGAGTTTTCCTCCATGATGGATTCATCAACCAAATCAGGCCCTTCGAATGAAAGCAAGGAATCTCCAATGATGCTTTCTTCTTCTGCTGCTACAAACTCTGATTTGATTTCTTCCATCTACTCCTCTTCAATGGGACTTAGAGCTGATTGTTCATCTTCTTCCATGGCTGATTGTGCAACTTGAATTGGATCAGTACTTTCTTCAAATAGAGTGCCAACATGGACACTACATTCTAAGCAAACTGATGACTGATCTTCTTTCTCTTGTTCTTGCTCTTCTCTTGCTGCAAACTCAGCCTCAGCCACCACTGGCTCTTCAACCTTGACCTCCTCTATTGGTTTGACCATCAAAGGGATCTTTGTAAACCCAAATTTGGCAGCCCAACTCTTCAGATTGTCTATCATTTCTTCTCTATTGGGCTCCTCTTCTTGTTTTCCTCCTTGATTGGATTCTTGAGTCTCTTCCCAACATGGACTTGGGAGAGAAAGAGGAGTGGCAGGTTGGGGTTCAACCAGTTTTGCAATTGTTTGTGGTGTGGAGGGAGGAGATGAAACTTCTTGTTTCTTTGGAGGGGATGACTGCTTGGAAGGGAAAAGGGCAGAAGAACTGAGATGAGGTGGAAGACTAGGAGATGGAGAAGAGAAATCAACCCTTGGGGCAATAGATGGGAAGCTTGACTCTTGCCTCTGTTGGAATGATAAAGATTGAGAAAGAGAAAATGAAGGACAAGGAGCTGGTGATTGACTTACCCATTGACAAGGTTGTCCCACACTTTTCTCATAAGCCCAATGTCCTCAATCCCTTTGTGTAAGCTAAGGCAACACTTCAATCATGAAATCAAGCTTATCTTGAGGGTCGTAATGTCTTGGAAAAGGGCCTTCCCATGGACAAGGTTCCCTGAAACCAATCTTGAATGCCTTCATTTGTGTTATGCCCCTTGACTCAACCATGCCAACCTCCATTTTTTGGATCTTCTCCAAACCAACATCTTGCATTCGATTGCCTTCATTGTTTTCATACCCCCTGCTCTTGGAAAGCTCCTGTAGACACCAAAATTGGGTCACACTCCCCTTGGTCCCTCGACAAATAACCAACTCAAACACACTCACCTAACCATGGCCCCTTTCACCCCACTTTAATATTAATTTAATTAAATTAATTTATGATCTCATAATATATATTATTTAAATATCCTAATTGGATAATTCCCACACCACCACCTCACCTATACACCTCATCTAGCCACCTCACCCTAAGACCTATTCTTAGTATGTTGCCATAACTAACTAAGACCTACCTAAAACCTAAAAATCAAAGCCTACATTCCCTCTAACCACATTCCTGCCCGTTAGAAAGGAGGCTTCCATTCTAATCCGTGGAGAAAAATAAACGAGATCCCAGAAAATCAAGAGGATTTGCCCAGTTTAGTAAACCTAGGAAATCCCACCCTAACCGACGCCGGTTACCCTAAACCGCCAATGTCAACCTGAAACCGTTGTCGGTTACCATTTATTCCCAAAACAACCTAATTTCAAGGTTGGCACATCTTATGAGAGCAAGAGACAAAACCAGAGTTGTATGCAAGCAGAACCAGCATTCGTACACGCATCAGAGCATCCACCCAGCATCAGAAGCAATCACAGAGCCACTTGCATTCATGGGAGCATCCTGGGAAGCACCATCACCACACCAAACTACACACATCTTATCAACTACCATTGCCATCCAGCCATCAAGCTCGTACAATCAGTAAGTGTTTTGTTAACCAACATTTATCTATTGTCATTTTAGTAGACTCTTTTACTTTTGTTATCAGTTTCTACTCCCATTCCCATTCTCCCACCATTTACCTCCATGCAAACTTGACCATTCCTTCACCCACACCATTGAACTACCCATACCCGATTTTTAGAGATCCCTGAGTATACCTAAGACTCACACAGACCTTGTCATTGCCCTTTCCATTTCCATTTAGCCTCATATCTGTCACCACACCAAGTTTTTATTAAGTTTCCTATACCCTGACCATACCGACGCGTCGGTTACCCACAACCGTCGTCGGTTCACCTAAACCAACATCGGTCATACCAGACCAACGTCGGTCTCTGTGTTTTTACCCTTAGACCAAGAACAGAGCTTAAAATCTCCACCAAATACCCAAAACATCCCAAAACCAGACTCGAATAGTACTAGTACTTTGACAATGACCTTGACCTTTAGATTTAATCATAGCCTAGCCTTTTGAGAAAAAGTCTACTTATTGTAGTCGAATGAGATACCTAAATCATTTTAACTACAGTAGGATTTCCCTTATTGTTAACATTGAGTTGTTTTAAACAATGGATTGACAACCGTCTAGGGAGTATCACACTTCTGGATCTAGCATACGCTAGGCAGTCCACTACATATACTATTTAACTTCTATTTGGTGGTCTTGTTTTCTATTTCAGGTAGTTCCTCCTAGCCAAAAGGAAGCTCTCACAATCAGTGTGGATCAAGAAGTCATATGCGCAACAACCTTCAACTAACATTTTAATAAGTATTCCTCCTAGCCCTTTACCCTTATCTGTTTCGTCAATATTCAAAGAAACGCTCTAGAATCAGGTGAAACATTTTGGCATGCCTGGTGGGACCCATTCGGGGTTCTTTGCATTTCTTCATTTCTAGGTGAAAAGTTGCATGTTTGTTTCCTTTCTAAAAGGTTCTCACATTAAAATTTCTCCCCTAGAATCTTCTTTTCTTCTATTGTCTAAAAGCAATCATATTTTGGTGCTTTAAAACAAACATTTCTTCCCTTTCATTAGTATCACATTAGTGAAAGAGCATCCCTTCTCCTGTTCATCTTTTTGTGTCATCAAATTCAATATTTCGATTTGGGTTTAAAAATCACTTCATTTCATTCTACTTTTTTGCATTAGCTCACATTAATTGAGGGCAACCTATACGCTGGAAGTCATTCCCAACTGATGGTTGACAAAAATGAATCATAGAAATCACACTTTTCTCTGTGTGTATGTCTTACCAAACTACACAAATTCAAAAATATACACATTCTTAAACAACATCTTTCCTGGGAACTCGTCAACGATCGCACTGATCAAAGGATTGCAGGTACTCCCCAACTCGCTACTTCTATCGAGTCATACTTCAGAAGACAACCCACCCCCGCCATAACATACCTGAAACCTCTCCTTGTAGATCTCCTTGTTCATAGGAAGCCATCCTCACCAAAAATTATATTCTAAAGCTCATGAGTCAGTCCTGAATAGCATAAGCTGAACAAACATAATAGAAAAATCACTCTTAGGATCATATTTTTCTTAGTGTTTTTATTTGGCTTACATTTTGAGGTGAGAGGACACGTTCTTCATTTTCTTATTTCCCCTTTGCACACTCCTCATCATGGTTGGTGTATTCTAGCTTCATCTAAGTGTGCCTGAACCCTATTTTCATCATTCTCAGAATTTTAGGTTTGACTCCATATATGATTTTAACTCAGAACCACCTTTTCTTCATTGTTGTTTCAATTTGACAATGGCGGTGTCGGTCTAGTGACCGTCGTCGATTACCCCCTTACCGTCATCAGTTTTACCCAACGGCATCGATTTACTCTTCTTTTGGTTAACCTACCCAAAAGGACACATGTTTCACCTTCTTTGTTGTTCAGAGTCTCTGTCACTCTCATCATATTCACTTTGTCAGGTAAATTCCATCAACATCTTGTCTACTTGGAAAATTATTAGCCTTTTACCTTGTTTTGACAAACTGTCCATTTTCTACAAAGTGACTAAGCATGGTTACTGTGGATCGGCGTTGGTTTACCCTAACCGCATCGATTAGCTTGTTCAAATTTCCAATGAGACATTTTGTACCTAATCCACCTACCATCACTTGTTTCTCCTATCTCTGTTATATTTTCTGTGTCATTTACAAAAATCAGTCCTACCACGTCAGTACTTGTTCACATGGTGTTGACACGTAGCCAAGAAAACACCCTCATATTCCCACCAGTTGTCAACCACTCCCACCTAGTCCTTCACCACCTTCTATTTTATCACCCATGGATCCTACCCAACCTATCACTATCACCACAGGGACGAGGAGTTCACACGACTCCTTGACCAGAACCCTGCTACCTTACAATTCTATCTTTCCCACTCATCTACTCGAGATGCCTCTGTCATTGATATACGGTATGCCCTGTATCTATCCCCCGACACTCACTCCTACTTTACGTCGCCTCTCGCTAGCTCCACACTACCCGCATCTTCATTACCCCCGGTGGTTTCTCGGATAGGACATGTACCGATATAACCACCGCATCTACTACATCCATGGCACTGCAACCTCCACTATACCTTCGTCCACCACCGCAACGTAGCCTCATCCGTGCTATTGTCTCACATATACCTATAGCTACACAACCACCCCCAATGTCGGTGACCTCTACTCCTTTCCAAAACATTGTCCTTTCTATTCCACAGTCCTTAGCCCCCATTATTACTAGGGTCACCACGACCCTTCCACCTCCATATACGTACTATCAACAGCCTCTCGTTTCATCTATCATTCATTCTGGGTACGTACCCCTATTTCACTCCCTCCTTCTCAATCTACCTATATAGTAGCACCATATACTAGAATGCCACCCCCATCATATGTCCAACACCAACCCTCTTATGTTACAGGAGATACCCAGCCATCACAACCTACCAACGACCTAATCAAGTTAATGATGGACAAGATGCAGACACTGGAAGCATTGGTTTCTGGAATCCTGTAACACTCTCACCTACGATGAGATTTGTAATGAACCTATCCACCCATCCATTCCTATCCGTCCATATCCATTAATTGGGAAATGCCTAAATTTAACCATTTCAACTAAGAGGACCCACAACAACACTTACGGTCTTTCAAACACGGTTGTTATCGATCGCCCATGATGACACTTTAATCCTAAGGACCTTTCCCATGTCTTTGATCTGGGCCGCATTAGATTGGTATAGTGGGTTACCTAGACATTCTATCTTCTCATTTAATCAAGTAGCCCAAGCCTTCTTGGATCACTTCTCCATCAATGTTGTTAAGAAGGTTACCATGAGTGACCTCTACTCCACGCGTCAATATGACGACAAATCTATCACGAATTTTGTCACTCGTTGGCGTAGCCTGATCAATCAACTCACATTCCAATTACCACAAACCAAACTCATAGAGCTCTTCACATGGGCTTGTGCTAGACATATCTCGCCAACCCTACAAGTGCAGACTTTTCGAACCTTCGATGAGGCATTTACCATGGCATGAAAGCTAGAGATTCGGGCCATCAAAGAAAAGAAAATTCAACTACGCAATAAGAACTCATCATTTAAGTCAAATGATACTTCTTCTTCTTCTTCAAAACCACAGAATAATTATTCAAAAGCCAAGGGAACCACTAACATAGTGGTACTCAAGGCCGGCCCGACTCATCATCCTCAAATCAGGCTAATACCTCATCTAATCTTTCTTTTGTCAAACCTTTCAATTCGAGAAGGAACAACAAAAATATACCCCAATTGGGGAACCTTATTCTTCTATCTTAGAAAAGCTCATTAAAGCTGGGGCCATCACCCTTCCTCCCATAAAGCCACATACTGGTTTTGATCCTACTCGCCCCACACCCATGTGGTACAAAGAGCACAACTTTTGTAACTATCATCGGGTAAAAGTCATAGTGATGGCAATTGCATCACTTTCAAAAACATTGTCCAAGAAATGCTCAAGAAAGGCGAGTTAACCTTGGATAATCCTAATGCACCTACCAATCAAAACCTACACATCTTCAAGAAACCATTTCCTAATCATGCCCCTTCTTCTGATCAAACTAGAGAGACCTCAACTAATGATAGCCATACCCACGAGGTCCACACTATTTTCAGTGATGCACCAGTCACTTCCCAATTACCTCATATTCCTTCCATAGAGGAAATCCTAGCCCAAAGTCCTCCACCTACACATGAACCCACTTCACCTATTCCTCCACCCATAGAGGAGCACCCTTTGTCTCCTCCCTCACCTGTGAGGAGCCTTCTATTAACATCGAGACCATTTCACCTTTGGCTTCTCCACCTAGAGAGCCATCACCCGTAGTACCTCTCCAACCCACGGAAGATGCTTTTCTATCTCCTCCACCCACAAAGGAGCACCCATCATCTCCTCCACTGTCAAAGATCCAGTAGAAATGTCGTTGCCTCTAGGTGACCATTCTCCATCAGCTACCCAAGATCCTGCGGACTTACTTTCGGCTCTCTTACCCACAGAGGCTGAAGCTAGTGAATTCCCCATTTCTAAGACACATTTTATGGGAATCACCATTGGATCCACATCGACCTCACCTACAAAAATGTCATTCTCACTCTTAGCCGACCACCTAGATTATGTGGATAGAGCCTTACTTTGGGGGCTTCTTCTACTTCCTTTCCTAACACAAATGCAGATGGCACTCACTGACACTTCCACTATCTATCCAAAAATATTTTGGCTGATCAAACCAAACACAACCACAACTATCACAAATTCTCCCACGATGCCACTCATGGCTCAACTCACACCTATACCCATAAGCTTAACATACTCCTACATCCAAACCTACACCTACATCATCTTCTTTGCCTAAACCTATTACTACCTTAGGGGTCATCCCAACGGCTAGCCTTACTCATTCACCCATCAAATTAGATTTATCTACGTCCTTCAAAACTAATACTAAACTTAATCGGCCCCCCAAACAGAAGAACTAATCCCTAGATCTTGTAACCCAACCTCGCTGATCACACCTTAATCACCCTCACCCCTTTCGTCCATCTTAGGACCTCACCCTTCTAGCCTAGTTAAGAAACCTCCACCCACCGGTGAACTAAAAATGCAGAGCCCATTCCCCCTCGGACCTCTAATATACCCAACCACCCGACACAACTTCCACTCACGCCTACAAAATTTTACCACCCATACCTCGATACCATCGATAACTTCTTCACTACCCATGACACTTCAATCTCTTTCCCCACACCTCCCCGTATGACCTGCGCCATCTACCTTCACAATACCTTGGTTATCCTCATAGGTAACTTGCCCTCTTCCACCATCCGCTTTTCCCTCCGGATCTCGTGCGCCCATGTCACCTTTACCCAACAAGGTGCAACCTAGAGGCAAAAATTTGCTATCCTCCAATAAGGTAGTCAAACCAAATACACACTTTATTACTAGTTCATCTACCATGCCCCTACCCAAGCAAACACGACTAACACCTAAGACCACACCAAAGCACCAAAATTGTAGCTCGACCCACTCCCTCTTTGCAAAGACCCTTCCTATACGGTCCATTACACTTACACCCAAACCCACATTCACTTCCCATTATGATCCTTTGGCGGGATCCTATGCCAAAATTTAACCAACCTCCTTGAAAATTTTGTCTTCACATTACCCCCTCTTATACCATACGACCCACTCAAACCCAAACCAAAAGGGTTTGAAGACACAAAATTTACTCCTACCATCGTGTGTCAAGGCACGATGTTGAGGACTATAAGGTGTTGAAATCCATTCTTATCGAGTTATGTCTTCCTAAAAAAACTTTGATGATGATGACCTTCTCGACGAGTAACCCATTTTCCTAAAGCACCAATTTCCCTATTCTTCCTTCATTTCCTACTTAGAGACCAAGACCTCCACCCCCACAACTTTTAGAGCCACCTCACCTCGAGATTTGAAATTAACATGGTGCACATCACTTGAACTTTCCAAACCACCACCTAAATGTCATTGCACCAAGATCACTTCACAAGGATTTTCCCCTGGTAGGTTTTTGCCATCATGTTGTTTACCCCTCATCCTACACCTTATCCATTTACCAACTCCTCAAATCAATACGATCCACATTGCGTTTCTACCCATGCTCAGAAGGACAAAGGCAAGGAAAAGGCAACCGACCCACCAACCAACCCTATACCCAACATACCATCTGCACCCACACCTAAAGTCACTATCCACGGCCCCACATATCCTATTTCCAATGGGGTTACACATCACATGATGCTCAAACAATTACACCAATCCTCCCTCAAAATGTCTCTATATGACCTCATCTAAACCTTTGAATCCCATCGACAAGCCCTCATGAAGGTTCTTCAGTCTATTGAGGTCTTACCCAATGACCCTACACCCGTATCCTCTATTATTACACCTCATCATGTATCCTCTCTTACCAAATTACCATCTCCTTCTACACCTCTACTCACTCACCAAGTGGCCACCCTCAACTTCTCGGATGAAGAGATAACACCGCACCAAAGCCCGATGACCAAGATCCATCTTCTTCATCTCCATCCACGTCGATGATATACGTGTATGATGTGTTATGATCGATTGGGGAACTAGCATTAATATCATTTCCTACCATTCGTTTGACCAAATGCACATACGAAAAATTGCATGCATAAGCATCCCGTCATGTTATGTTCATTTAATGATGCTATCACCTCTACACTTGGCACTGTCATCCTCCATGTTCATGTGGGCCCACACACTATTCCAAAGTTATTTTATGTTTTGGAGGGGAGTTTCAATATAACTTGTTGCTTGGTAGACCTGGATTTGTGTCATGGGTTGTGTTCCTTCCACTTTGCACCATTGTGTAAATTTTGAGCATGAAGGACACTTATACCATTCCGACTAACCCATCACCTATAAAGACATGCAACATGCTTTACCAACCCAATGACATGCTCATACCCATTAGAGCATCTTCATCCATGACCACTTCCACTTCACTTGCACCTCCGCCCACCGGTCCCATGCTACCTCAACGTGCACCTATATCCTCCATTCCTACCATTGCCTACGACCTCCATGGCCGACTAGTCTACCTCCCAATCAGCCGGCTCCACCTCCGATCAACCTCCAACACATCATCTATCTCAGCCACTCACATATTAACCAACGATCCCTTGGAGGGTGTTTTTCAATGCCTCACTGGGGAGTACCGCCTATATAGTGTCAACATATTCCTTACTCCACAAGAGTATGGAAGTCTTCACCAACACCCTTGTTATGATCACCGCATAGGAGAGTATCTCCTTTATGGTCCTCCCCACCTTTGCACCATCACCTATGGGGGATTTGATAACACCACTTATACACTGAACCACCATCAAAACCCGCCCATTCTCTTCCGACCTCCAGTCACTCACCAATCGCCATTTCACCCACACCTTCCTGTACCAATGTGCATGGAAGGGTTTTGGTTTTGGATTTTACGAGCAAGGCCGTCACACTATTATTCCATGCACTACCCACAAACAAATGACCATAGTGGTATTGGCTTTTGAACCACCTACCAAGAAGGCTTGAATTGAACTCATTAAGGACATCAACCCTTCTCCACCTTCTTCACCCGCTCCACCTTCTTCACCACCTTCACCGAGAGTCGATGGATCCAGAATCCATTCCTCCTAACTTTTTTTTTTCATAAACACCATTTCCTTAGGGCCTCTAACTTATCAACGTGAGGAAAAATCTCCCTCTTCTCTCCCCTTCCTGTATCTTGAAATGATCAATGATGTTACACCTTCCATTAATGTCATTCAATGTCGGGATGATGAATCTATACTCACCTACCTTGGTGTGAAGACTCATATATTCATCGGTCGTTACCATCTGAGATGCAAACCATGTTGAATGAATCGACTATCAAAATCAACATTCATACTTAGGATGACCCGCACATTCTAAAGATTGGCCAATCTTTAGATACTGCTAAACAGGAAGCCATCACTTCTTTTCTCAAAGATCATAACCATGCTTTTTCTTGGTCTTACACAAACATGCCTAGTATTGACCCCACCATAGTGGTCCATAATATCATAACCATTCCCGATGCCAAGCCCATAAAACAAAAGCTAAGGAAAATGCACCCTCACATTGCTCTTCTGGTCAAAGAAGAACTTTAGCACCTACTTTTCGTTTCCTTCATCTTACCCATTGATTATCCTCGATGGATTTATAACATTGTCCCTATCACTAAGGTGACAGGGGGACTCCACATTTACAGATTTTCGTGACCTCAACCTAGCATGCCCGAAAGATGACTTCCCTCTCCGGTATTGACTAACTGGTTGACCTTATTGCTGGTCACGAGATGCTATCACTCATGGATGGTTTCTCGGGTTATAACCAAATCTTGCTTACCCCAGAGGATCAACACAAAACCGCATTCATCACCCCTTGGGGGACCTTCTGCTATTGAGTCATGCCTTTTGGCCTTAAAAATGTTGGTGCCACATACCAGTGAGCTATGACTTACATCTTCCATGACATCATGCACCGTATATTGGAAGATTATGTGGATGATCTCCTAGCCAAATCTAAATGCCACTCCGAGCACCTCGCCATCCTAAAAACCATCTTTGACCGCCTCATTAAATATTGTGTTCGCCTTCAACCCAAGAAATGCATCTTCACGGTTCTCTCGGGGAAGCTCCTGGGATTTATTGTCTCCTTACGTGGTATAGAAGTTGACCTTGCTAAATTCAAGGCCATTCTCGAAATGCCCCGCCCACTAACCTGCGGTAGCTCCGTAGCCTGCAAGGTAAGTTACAGATCTATTCACCATTTCATTTCGCAATTGTCCAATCGGTGTCAACCATTTCATCACCTTCTCAAAAAGTTGTTTCCTTTAAATGGGATGACCTTCTGCCATAAAGCTTTTGAAGCCTTAAAAATACCTTCTCCTATAGACACTAAAATTAGGTCACACTATGCTCACCGTTGTCCTCGAAAACATATAAGCACCCTTTATTACATTTACCTAGCCATGACCCCCCTTCACCCCACTAATATTAATTAAATTAAATTAATGCATTATCCTCACTATATTTATTATTTAAATATCTTATTTGAATAGTATCCCCACATATGTTTCACTTAGACACCTCATCAAGCCAACTCAACCTAAGACCTATATTGTTAGCAAGTTCCCATAACTAACTAAGACTTACCCAAACCCTAAAAATCAATGCCTACATTCCCTCTAACCACATTCCCACATGCTCACAAGAAGCTCCCAGTCTAATCCGTGGGATAACGACACGAGATCCAAGGAAATCAGGAGGATCTCCCTAGTTTAGTAAACCTAAGAAATCCCACCTGACCGATGCTCATGTCGGTTATCCCTAACCGTCACTTTGACTTTAAGCGGACCACCATCGGTACTACCCTTTTAACCCCTAAACTACCTTATTCTCAAGGTTGGCAAACATTGGGAGAAAGTTGATGAGCAAGAACACATCTCAGAGAGATAACACATCTTCAGAGAGCCAATTCTAGTGAAAACTCACATCCGGGGAGGGAGATTGAGCATCTTCTCCCCGCATGCCATCCCATGCCATGATCTCGAGTCTATCAAGCAAAGAGGAATGTACACATAGCCCATATGGTAGAAGATTTTCTTGAGATTGGTGATCACTTACAACCTTCAAACCCATCATCGGCACCTCCATATTCACACACAGACATTCGGGAATGAAATCCAAGTGACAACATAATACTTCCCTGGTTATTTCATTTCATCCTCATTTTATCATCCATTGTTTATCTTTCTCCTTATTGACCTTCTCCACATTTTCACTCCATATATACCCAAACCTCAAAAAAACCTACACTCACCCAATACCTCGTCCCACCTAACCAAAGTCCTTTGTGTAATCACAAAGGAGACTCACTTTTGAGGTCGTGACATTTCCAGATAATCGAGCAAGAATCGCACCGGTTACACCTAACCGTCGTTGGTCAACCTAATGATGACACCGGTCTCTATGTTTACCCACACAACCCCTGAATAGAGACCTACCCACCTAATTTTATCTCACCCTCTTTCACTGTGATCTCAAGGAGACCCTTTATCGACTTGCAGAGACCTAAAACCAATCATTTAACCTTTGGATTCTATTCTCGCTTAGCCTATTAGATTAGATCTATTCATTATTGTGTTTTTAAGTGAGATACCTAAATCATTTTAAAATAACAATAGGATTTACTTTGTTTACAACATTGAATTGTTAAAAAGGTGGTTCTGACAGCCCATCTAGGAAGTATCACACTTCCGGATCTAGCATACACTAGGTAATTCACTTTGCCCATATTGTTTAATTCCTTCGGTGGTCTTGTTTTTATTAGGGTAGTTCCTCCTAGCCAAAAGGAAGCTCTCACGATCATCTATGGATTCGAGAAGTCATACACGCGCAATAACCCTTCAACCGACATTTGAACAGTATTCCTCCTAAAAATAGTTACTCCTATCTATTTGTGATTCAACACTTCAAAGAAGCCATCTAAGAAAAAGGTGAAACATCTCCAACCACCCATACTCATTCCACCTAAAGACGACCAACCCTTCTACCTATACATATCAGCCACCAATCACTCCTTGGGGGCCATGTTTTCTCAACACGATGAACAACAAACAGAGAGCGTAGAAATTTATTACATAAGCCATACCCTTTTGGACTATGAAACCTGATATAACCATGCCGAAAAACTCTTCTTAGCCTTAGTTTTTGTTTCCACCAAACTCCGTCATTACCTACTTAATCACAAAACCTATGTGGTGACCAACACCGACCCCTTACACTTCATGTATGCCAAACCTTACCAAAATCAATGAGCTGCACATTGGCTTATGCTTCTGGTTGACCTAACCTCAAATTCACCCATCAAAGGTCCATCAAGGGCAAGCTATTACTGACCAATTGGTCGACACACCTATTTCTGGGGACCAACCCTCTAACTTTGACTTTCTAGATGAGTCTATTGCCACCCTTTCCTTGGACGAACCCGCGTACCAAATGACACTCTTCTTTGATGGTTCCAAGTGTTAGCGTGGGGGTGGGGCTGGTGTTATCCTCATTCTCGCTTGATGGTGAACCCATGCCTTTGTCTTTCAAACTTGATTTTGATTGTACAAACAATATTGCTGAATACGAAGCACTCGTATTGGGTCTCCAAGTTGCATATGCCTTAGATGTTAAGTTAATCAACATATTTGGTGATTCTCAACTAGTCGTAAACCAAGTCGGTGGTATATAACGATTGTCATAATGAGATACTTCAAAAGTATAAGCATTATGTGGACATAATTTTGACCACTTTGACCATCGTTACACCCTTAAACCTGTTCCCCATTCTACCAACACATTTCGAGATACCATGGCTTGCTTGGCTTCTCAGATACCCGCTTCACCCACCGACTCTAAAATCTTTGTCACTGTACAAAGACTCCAATCACCCTCTTATTTACCTCGTGCAATTTTCTCTATCGGAACCGCTTACTCGACCGAGTGACCTTTGGTATAAACAATATATTCGGATTATCTTTCCTTCTCCATCTTACCTCTTGACCTTACTCGTAACTCGTAATGGACAACGTGCATTTATTAAAAGGGTCTCTCATTACGTCATCATGGGTGGCTTCCTCTATAAGCGCGACTTTGATGGTATTCTCTTACGGTGCCTTACAAGTTTTGAAATTCCTTATACCATTAAGGAAGTTCATGATGGCATATGTGGAGGTCACTTCAATGGCCTTGTTGTTACTAAGCGTATTCTTTTCCTAGGCTATTATTGGCTGACCCTTAACCATGATTGTTGCGACTACGTTAAGCGTTGTGTAAAATGGCAACAACATGCCAATCTTCATCATACACCCAGTCATGCCTTACAGGTTTCTCGTGACCTTTGGTCTTTCTCTCAATGGGTTTTGGATCTTGTCGAGAGAGATCAATCCCCATTCTTCCCGAGAGACATCAATGGATAATCACACTTTGCTATCAAATATTACACTAAATGGGTTGAAGCCATACCTCTCATCTCCACAAAAGTTGAGAAAATATGTGAGTTCATCAATCATCACATCATTTGTTTCTTTGGTGTCCCGCATCGCCTCATCACTGATAACGAAAAATAATTCAAAAATAAAACCTTGCATAAACTTTGTGACGCCTTTGGTATTCAACTAAGCTTCTCATCACCATATTACCCACAAACCAATGGCTAGGCCGAATCCACTAATAAAACCCTGAACAAAATTCTCATGAAAGTGGTTAACGATACTGGGAAGGACTGGCATACACACATTCCTTTCTCCTTGTGGGCGTACCGCACTAGTATTCGCACTTCCACTGCTGCCACACCTTTTTCTCTGGTCTATGGTACAGAGAGGCTGTGCTACCTCTCGAAGTCCAAATTCCCTCACTTCGTATTTCTCTTCATGACATGCTCAATGATGATGACTTTCGCCAAGACCACCTAGCACAACTTGAGTTACTAGACGAACATCGTCTTAATGCTCTTGACCATCTTCAAGTTTACCAAAAACGTATCAAACGTGCCTATGAAAAACATGTTCATGAATAATCCTTCCAAGTTGGTGACCTTGTCCTGAAAGAAAATCAACATGTAACTAAAGCAAAAAAAGTAAAAGGGGAAAATTTTCTCCTAATTGGCTTGGACCATACATCGTGACTTATACTTATGGATCAAGTGCTTATCGTTTATCTTCACTAGACGGTAAACCGAACCCGAGCCCCTTAATGCCTTGCATCTTTGACCATTCTACTGTTGACTTTCAGTCCCCCCTCACCTTCTGCCTCTTTTCATGCTCGTCCCTTGAGCGCTTTTTACTTCCCTTCTTTCACTATGCCACCCCCAACGATTAAACAAGAATCATGTGCGTACCTGTCACTCTTTTATCTTCTCTTAAATATGTGTACCATGCGACTGCGCACATGACATGATTCTCATGGATACTTTTCATCTAATTTTTAGATGAGATCCCATGGTCATTTCACCCTGCTTTCTGAACAAGAATCCTATTCTTCACCTTATTCTTTTCCATGACTTAAAAAATCCCTCACATGGGATCCAACTCCTTGAGTCAAACTTCCAATAAAAGATGACTCCCTCAAAAGGACATCTTTCTCTCTAAATCACTACTATAAATAGGCTTGCTCCCTCGGAAGGACAGATATGTGAAGCTCTTTAAAAAAAAAAAAAAAAGAGAAAGAATGCGAAGCTTCCCACATCAATCACTTCACGAAGACCTCAAGGAGTTAATTTTCTCATCCCATATAGACTTCCCGCATCGATCAGTCTATCTCAACTATAAGTCAAAACAGAAAACTTTTTTGTCATGGACTCGCTCATCATGATCTTGGATCTCTTGCCAAAAGGCATGCTACCTCATATCATATAACATAACCATTTTTTTTCACCTTCTCACCCTTTGCACCTTCATTTCCTACCACCTCAAGGGACCTACTGAAACCGAGACATTCGGTGATCATGTGACTATTCTTCACCTTTAGAATAATCAATCATGCAATGTCTTTAGGGTCTTACGTTCATCAACCTATCTAAGGTATGACCCACCTGTTATGATCCTTACCAATCAGGTGGCTTTCTTTCCTCCTCTTATCTTTTAACCTTCTTCATTACGTATTGATTACCTTATACAGGCCTAGATCCTCGACGCTTATCTTTGGGTAATTTTTCCTCTTTCACCCAAATCAACTCAAAATCACCCATACCTAAAAGACCTAAACTCAATCATGCCTATAACCTACCAACTCATTCTCATACCTCCTCACATTCTTCCCTAGCTTATGGGAGAACTACATCGGCCTGAGGTCCCTTTTCACGGGACTATGTAGGCAGCACTTTGAGGGCATGGGGCCCTTAGAGGTTAGCTCGGCCACTCTCTACCCCAACCAATTCCCCTTTTCCTTTTCCTAAATCACATTCTACCCTAGTTAGTTTCCTTTTTATATCAATAATTGGAAATTTAACCAAACAAACAACAAATTGCTTCACATTTTTATCATCATCATTCATACATTCATTATGTCTACCATTTCTTTACCATTATCATGCATGTGACTATAAAACATCTCAAACGCGACCCATATCATCATTAATTACACAAATTAATGAATTACATACTCAACCCATTTCAACTCAACCATCTATAAACCAACCTGACTCCATCCATACCTAAACCAAAACCTAACTCCATCCATGCCTAAACCAAAAACCTGACTCCATCCATACCTGCCTAAACCAAAATCTGACTCCATCCATACCTAACCCAAAAACTTGACTCAATCCATACCTATGACTGACTCAATCCATGCCTATGACCTGACTCCATCCATGCCTAAACCAAAACCTGACTCAACCATGCCTATAACCTGACTCCACCATGCCTAACACACCTATCATGAATCCATCTATGCATAATAATCCAATTCTATCAACACAAATACATCATGCCAAAATCACCATCATCTCTATAAATAAAAACATCCAAATATGTGTATCCATATACATAACTCTCAAATATATTGGCACATAAGGCCGGTGTATATAACAAAATCTCTCAAAACTCTCATATACATCCTCACTCTCTTTGGCACACGTAGGCCGGTATATATCAAAAATGAATAAATACATCACAAAGGAGAGACATACATTAGGCATCATCCTTAGACATCCTCCATATCTGTCTCACCCATCTCCTCCTCCCCTCTTGGCTCTTGTCTGACGGCCTGATAACATCTCACCACTGTCATGGGTCATGGCCAAGTCCCTACTAGTACATCACCTGGGGCTGGTCTCCATGAATTGGTGGCCTCACCTTGATCCTATCTCGGGGCTCGATGGCCCCTATGCTCTCCACGCTATGGGTACGGGATCTGGTCCTCTCACTCAAGACTGTTGTGCCCTGTACTCTCTGTAGGATAGAAAATCTATCCCCACCACCATCAACTGATCCTGGTAATATCTAGCCTCACTTAGGACATCTCGTAATTTGGCTATGGGTACCGTATGTGGTGGCCCCATTGGCCTCTGACCCTGTGCCTGTCCTGTGGGACCCTGTCTGCCCCCCCCTGCCTGCCATGAACGGGATCTTGTCTGGTGCTGTGGTGGTGTACCATCGGCCTCACACCTCTACTGTACTCCTAAAGCTTGTAGTGCCTCAATTTACACTGTGAAGTGGCCATTGGACACTGTAAACTTGTAACCCTGCGCACTGTAGGGCAGCCATCTTCTCATCATCACCCTCTCCATCTCCACCCTGGGTCATCTGGGCCTATGGTGGCCACCTATGCTTGATGCAACGCGGCCACCTCTGCCTCTGAACCTGTCAACTACCCCTGCACCATCCCCAACTATGTAATTAGGGTCACCACCTTCCCTATAGGGTGTCTCTCTGCGAATGGTGATGGTGGCTAAATCTGGCTACCCCAACCTGGGAGGTACTACTCATAAATGAGCTGCCCACCACTATCTATACCTATCAGTCACTCCAACATCATCAATCCACTGGTCTATCACTTGCTCCTCCCCTTACTGTAGAGTGCTTGTTGGTGTGGTAGCGGTAGTGGTCTCTCCACATCATCTCTCTAAATCTTGTGGGAAGGTGGGGGTATGTCTATGGTAACATCCCAACTGCATTGTCGTCTGACCCTATCTACTAGGATCATCTCGTGCTCCCCTACACGACGCCCTCAATCCATCTAAGTAGCTGCAAGCCATCTAACTCATCAGCCATCTGTCTGTATGAGGGATAGCCCACATACAGTCTCCAAATAATTTCCATGTCGAGAAAATCCCTTGATAATCGCGCCTAAATATGCTACATCATGTGTAACCCTTCCTGCTCAACACTCTCCCATCACATGAACCCATTGCCTGTACCCCACCTAAACAAAACCAGGCTCAAATGCATCCACCCAGGGCATACCAATCGGATGAACACACATAATGTGCTTGTAGGCCCAACAAAGTGAAGAATAAATGTGCAGCATAGGATGGACCTAAGGAGCCGCCCATACGCCATAGCTCTCTATATAACTGCACTAGAAATGCTAGCACCCATGCAGTAGGTCTTGTCCATCATCATATCATGCAGCACCCCCATCAATGATCGTGGGAATCTCCCACCCTCTACATCTGGTAGTGCAAAACAACATTGCCTCCATCAATAATACTACTAGCCTTGTCTCCTCTAGACGGGCTAGGTACATCTCTCCATAACTCAAGTTGGCATTGTGGAATGTCAGCCGTCGGTCCCCTCCTCATGAATACTATCAGCATCAACTCCTCAAATTCCTCTGAGGAGATCGAGTATACCTGTCCCCAATATAGGTAACCGTAGGATCCTATACACGTCCTCTAGGGTGACTATCATCTCCCCGTCGATAGGTGGAATGTGTTGGTCATTGAATCCCATCTATCGATGAGAGCAACCATCAAGCTTAGTTATCGGACTACATGCCGGTAGCGTCGGACCCCAATCAGGCCCACATTTGTGACATGCCTCCACTCCTCGACTGTCATCGCGCCTCAAACTCTCAAGAGCAGGGGTGGCACCCTGTCTCGCATCCTCAACTGATCTCTCACCTACATCTAGAAAAACATCACATTAATTTCACCTTAATCATAACCACAATCTCACTTGGCACCTCACCTATACCTACTACCCTACCTCTCTTTCCCTAGACCTCTTTACCTTTGTATCACATCTTCTATCTCTAACCCACTATCATTCACCCTTACCTATTTTCACCCTTTACCTATGTTCTGATCTTCCCCAAAACATCTTTTCTTACCCCTACCTACCTCACCCACCCAACCTAGGACACCTTTTGGCCCCTTTCTCCCCAAATCATGACCGGTACTGGTACTAGTTACCCCTAACCGACCCTAGTCCCCCATAACCGCATCGATCACCTTCTTTGTGACCAATACCGAGTTTTCTCTACCACCGACATTGGCTAACCCTCAACCGACGACATCGGTCACTATCGCATCTAAAACCGCGACGTCTAAACCCCCTTCTTCCTACAAAATTCCTTTTTCTCCCTTCTACCCACCCAATCCTACCCAAATTCACCCTCCACCCTTCCCACCCCCCTTCAACCAATCACCTCCCCCATGCCTATTTTACCCGATTTTCCCTCCCACCAATTCAAAATTCATTTCCCCCAAAACCCATTTTTACCCACCCAACATCTAAATCAATCTAACACACAAAACAAAGAATGGGATTGAATCTTACCTCATCATCTGCCGTCGCCATGGTGGCACATCAAGTGCTGCACCGGTGGTCCACCCAATCCCTCTCCTACCTCTACCATCACCCAATCAACCGTCTCACCTCCAACCAACTGAATCGGTCAATCCAATCTCGTGGACCCACTTATCAATACCAATCACCTGCTACACCACTTGCTAACTCATCTCTCCATTCCACATGGATGCTTTCCACCTTTCTCTCTCTCACTTGTCATTTTCTCCTATTTGGAAAGTGACAAATGATTCTGTAAAACATGGAAATTTCCTTTTTATAACCTACCCGACTTGACTAGCGATGGTTGTACCTTGACTGACATCGGTCCCTACCCTAGCTTATTGTGATTGGTCCATCGCAATGTGAAATTGGTTCCTTCAAACCATCATCGGTTAGCCTGCGTAGTCCTTTTCCTACCCCTACCCCTAATTTGATGACCTACCTCCTTTTACCTCACCCACACCTGACTTGGACACTTCACTTTATCCTCCTGACCTCATTATTTACTACCTCACCTCATCCTCATTTGGGGACTCATTATTTTACCCATACCTCGGCCCTACCCGTGTCGTGACCTAGTTACTTGGCCATGGAACATTGCTAGTGACTGTGACCTCATGTGCTCGCTATACCTTACGGAACTGATACCCATGTTGATTGGCATACTGACCTTACATTGCCTCTTTTTGTGACCGTTTATCCTGACCCAACCTTTGGTGTACTAAAACATACCTAAACATTCCTGCACCTAACCTACGATGTGTTTCCTAACCATATCCTATACCTTGGATACCGAGAATCACCTCAACCTTGTTTGGATAAACCTATCGACCTTAGACAACGTAGAGTTTGCCTACTCTTCAACCTAGTACTGTGTTACAGTTTATACATGTGCGTGTGTTTGACTGTTACTACCTCTGACCTTGACCCATTACCTAGATTAATTGATTAAACCTTTACCCCTTTTTACCCCCGTTGCCCACTTCCTCTTCATCACATTCACCTTTTATCAAACCACTCACCGATTCTGCCTTTTACCTCATCAATTCCTAGTTTGAGGGGGATCACCTTCACCCACACATGGGGAAACCACATCTTATTTTTGTCGTAACACTTACCAATACAAGCTATGCAACAAAAAGGGGCAAAATGTAGACACCAAAATTGGGTCACACTCCCCTTGGTCCCTCAACAAATAACCAACTCAAACACACTCACCTAACCATGGCCCCTTTCACCCCACTTTAATATTAATTTAATTAATTTATGACCTCATAAATTCTATTATTTAAATATCCTAATTGGATAATTCCCACACCACCACCTCACCTATACACCTCATCTAGCCACCTCACCCTAAGGCTTATTCTTAGTATGTTGTCATAACTAACAAAGACTACCTAAAAATCAAAGCCTACATTTCCTCTAACCACATTCCCGCATGTTAGAAAGGAGGCTTCCATTCTAATCGACGGAGAAAAATGAACGAGATCCCGAGAAAATCAAGAGGATCTATCCAATATAGTTTTAGAAAACCTAGGAAATCCCACCCTAACCAACGCCCGGTTACCCTAAACTATTGCTGGTCAACCCGGAACAATCGTCGGTTACCATTTATTCCCAAAACAACCTAATTTTGAGGTTGGCACATATTATGAGAGAAGAGATGAAAAACCAGGAGCTGTTTAAGTAGAACCAATATTCGTACACACATTAGAGCATCTGTAGCAATCATCAAAAGTAATTACAGAGCCACTTGCATTCACGAGAGCATCCTAAGAAGCACCATCACCACACCAAACTACACACATCTTATCAACTACCATTGCCATCCAACCATCAAGCTCGTACAATAGTAAGTTTTTGTTAACCAACATTTATCTATTGTCATTTTAGTAGACTCTTTTACTTTTGTTATTAGTTTCTACTCCCATTCCCATTCTCCCACCATTTACCTCCATGCAAACTTGACCATTCTTTCACCCACACCATTGAACTACCCATACCCGATTTTTAGAGATCCTGAGTATACCTAAGACTCACACAGACCTTGTCATTGCCCTTTCCATTTCCATTTAGCCTCAGATCTGTCACCACACCAAGTTTTTATTAATTTTCATGTACCCCGACCATACCGACGCCGGTTACCTGACCATCGCCGGTTCACCTAAACCGATATTGGTCACACCAGACCGACGCGTCGGTCTCGTGTTTTTACCCTCGGACTCAAAACGAGATCTTAAAATCTCCACCAAATACCCAAAACATCCCGAACCAGGACCACTGACCGATTACTAGTACTCGACATCGACCTTGACATTCAAACTTAATCATAGCCTAGCCTGTTGTGAATGATTTATTTATTGTAGTCGAATGAGATACCTAAATCATTTTAACTACGGTAGGATTTACCTTATTGTTAACATTGAGTTGTTTTAAACGGTGGATTGACAGTAGTATAAGGAGTATCACACTTCTGGATCTAGCATACGCTAAGGAGTCCACTTTGCATATCTTGTTTAACTTCTATTTGGTGGTCTTGTTTTCTATTTCAGGTAGTTCCTCCTAGCCAAAAGGAAGCTCTCACGATCAGTTGTGGATCAAGAAGCCATACGCATGCAACA
This sequence comes from Taxus wallichiana var. yunnanensis, assembly GCA_018340775.1. Taxonomy (NCBI): domain Eukaryota; kingdom Viridiplantae; phylum Streptophyta; class Pinopsida; order Cupressales; family Taxaceae; genus Taxus; species Taxus wallichiana. The sequence goes on along the minus strand of CM031239.1, from coordinate 946,405,356 downwards.
ACTTTCAACCAACATTTTAACGGTATTCCTTCTAGCCCTTTACCCTTATCTCTGTTTGGCGTCAATATTCAAAGAAACGCTCTAGAATAAGGTGAAACAACTCTAGAATAAGGTGAAACAAATCCATAGCCAACCTGATTTTGGCACTGCTACTCATAGGGGTAGACATACTGATTTTGTCTTTTCTCAAAATGTTGATTTAAAGGAGTTGTAAAACATATTGGAGGTGGATTCCTGTATTGTTGTAAGTGTGAGTTCCAAGAAGGAAATGAAGTCATGATTGCACAAGCTCATGGAATGGGAGAAAATGGAAGAGATGAAAGAAGGAAATGGATGAAAATGAGTGGAAATGGATGGAAAAGGTTTGCTGACTCGGAGAATGGGCTTTTGACCAGATGAAGTCACCAGATGTGCTTGCATGTGCCTTAAAAGGTTGAATCCCATCAAGAACACATCAACTTGATGAAATAAGGTGAAGACTTCTTGTCCCACCCACAGCATGCCAAAAGCTGTTAGTGCGAAATCACAGCACCACCAAATGAGTAGTCAGGTCTGCTTTTCTAGGGCAGAGTCATTTGGTGTGATCCGCATAACATTGAACTTTCCCCAAGGTGTGGGACCTTGCAAATGGGAAAGCTCTCCAGAGAAGGTTGGTTCCTCTTCCTAAACTACCTGCCACGAGCTATTCTAGTGCAAGAAATATAATCTAATCTAATCTAACTATCCAAGGAGATAGGGAGAGAAAGAAAACGAGGAAAACGGAGCCTACACTAAAACAGGTGATACACCAGAGAAGGAGAACTATTGGTCATCTAACCAGACTACCTGAAATGAAGAGAGGTGAGAAATGGAGAGGATGGACAACTGCATCATAGGCCAAAGATCAGATTCACACAGAAAATGTTTCAAACCTAGCAAACACAGCTCTCGGATCTACAAATGAACATCAAAACATGCACAGATACCCTGCAATGAAGAGAGGTAAGAAGAAACAACCAAAAAAATGAGCAAGGATGGACAAATGCATCACAAAACACATTTTTAATTGGCACCGTTGTTTGCCTGAGAACATCATCTATGATAAAGAGGCAAGAAACATCATTTTATAGAGCAGGGAGGAGGTTCGAACTCCATTTCGACCCTAAGGAAGAAAAGGAGGGGAGGCGAAGAGGAAAACGAACAACAACCTTACAATAAGCCCCAACCCTTCTTTTATAGACTCAGTCAGAGGGGAGAAAGAGAGAAGAGTGAAAAAAACTAGTTTGAGCTCAACCACTGCCATCAATGCCTTCCACAAGAACTACCCCAAATCTGTCTTGACTGTATAGTTTTCTTATTCGGCACCTCGAAGGAGGAAATGACAGATTAGATTGAATCTGATCTGGTTGTTGAGGCAAGAAGATCCTGCATTAAAGGCCCGAAGACGTTTCTCTATTTTTCACCTACTAGGGCCTACAAAAATGATTTTTTATCTTTCCATGGCGTAGAGGATGTCGAGATGCTTCCAACAGTGTCATATTTGCTATATTTTGAGCCCTGAGTCGAAAGATATGCCCCTTTGAAGTTTTTATCGGGTCCGTACAAAGGAGTGGGAAAACTAATTTGAAAAATGGGCCCTTTCTTTAATATGGGACACGTGGCAGCCAGATTAGGGAAAAATCAGGTTTGCGGGTTCAAAATTTATCTTTTCCCCTTTTTCCGCAAGAATCGTAAAATCCAGAAAACTCTCGCGGCCCCGCCACTCCGCTTGGACACGTGGCACCCTTTGGTTGGTGGGAGATGCACTTCAATTTTTATCTCTGTGCCTTTTTGACAAAAGGAAAATTTTCACCTTTTCCTCCAACTCCCCACTTTGACCTTGACTCGGGCTCAAACATTGACTTTTTCCTTTGGGCAGAGTTACGGCCCATTTTGCAACTTTTACACCTTTGGAATAAAAAGGGGAAAAAACCAACTTTCCCCGATGGCCCACTTTAGCGCTGCTAGTTTAGGCTTGCCACATGGCACTTCCTCTGCTGCCTACCTAATTTCTATATTTTGGTTAAGTCCTTTGCTTGGTGGGGTCATATTTCTTGACCGGGGACACGCGGAAGTCTAGCGCTCATCTAGAAATCCCTCCTTTATTCTGATCTTGAATTAGCATCGTTTGGACACTTGGCACCTTCCACAGTCCGCCCCATGCATTGACTATTCAACCAAATTTGCCCCCTTTGAGACTAGACACATGGAGGCACCGTGCTTGCTTGAAATCCCGATTCAAAATTTTCCTTTGAAGGAGCATCGAGTTGACACATGGTAGCCTCCGTAGGTCTGTGGAATCTTCAACGGCCCCTCTTATCCTTTTGGACTCCAGGCTACATGGAAGGTTGGTGCTCATTTTAGGGCTCCGCCTTCAAACTAACTCTTGGAAATGTGCCAAGCTGACACTTGGCACTCTCCGATGGCACTTTTATACTTAGTCGATTTTGAACTCTTTCCTAAATTGTTTTGATCTGAAAAACTTTGAAACTTCACCATTTTTTCCCCTTCTTGCTCCTAGTTCTTTTGTGCACTGCCCCTTCTTCTCTAAACCTGCTATTCCATTATTGATTCTACCTGTAACTTTAAAAATGGATTTAATACATGGAAACGGCTCGACAGAGTCGTTTCTTCTTGTATAGGGTCATTTAATCTTTACCAGCCCCCGCCACTACACTTGGGTTCTTCGTGACCTATTTACAATATCTAAATGAGTTTTCTTAGGTTCTTTCTATGTGGGGTTGTGGCCGATCCAATATTTTTCCTAGGGGGAGAAATATGGATAATAATGATCAATCATAAGGTTTTCAATTTCAATACTTCCAATGCCAATGATTTTAATGCAACTACAAGGGTTATCCCATTAGTAAAATAAGGTGATTGGTTTAAAACTTACCTCATATGGGTCATCCTATACAAAAATCAACTAATTAGATGTTTCTTGTCTCGTTTCTCAATTCCCCGGTTTGATTGTGGATACACCATCTACTTCTTCAATCATGAAATCTTCCACAACCATATAAGTGGCCTAATAAACTAAAGATTATGTTGAGGTAACTCAAAAATATTGGAAACAACGATCGGTCATCGGATATCAAGCCATTGCATATAAGCCTCTTGAAATATCTTTGGTCTATGAAAAGAAATAACATAAACTACAAAATGTTACAACAAGAAGAATAAATGCCCAAGGCCATGATATTTTGTTAAGAATATAATAATATGCCATGAGCTTATCATGTGGTGGAATATTCATTTAAGATTGAAATAGGAGCTATGAGAGAAGCAAGACAAGATGCAATTTGCATTGAGTCACATATCGGTTTACCTCCATCTCTCACGGTTGATGCCTATCATGCTTTGAAATAATTGTTTAATAAAATTATAAACATCTCTTATGCAAGGACATGGCTAAAATAGTCGGGGTAAAGTGTGAAACTTTGAAACATGAAGTTATGGAGTGAAAGCTACATATTTTAGTTATCCCGAGAGAGACTTAAGGGAAATCTATGGCCAAATATGATTCGAATGTATGTAGGTGATGTAATCAAAATTGAAAATAAATAAGACAAGGAAAAGTGGAATTAACGTCGAGAATCCAATCAAATTTCAATCACTTGCAAACATATAAACATATTTCATGTCAATATTGTGTCACTCTTCGCATATATAGACTTAATGCAATTCTTGGATTTGGCTAGACAAGTTTTGATAATTGAGCAACTTGAGTTTCCTATTACAGTTTATGTCACTTTTTTATCAGCGAGATGTAAAATACTCTTTTGACCAATAACATAAGGATGCATGAATTCATCCTTACTCTTTCCATGAAATTAAATAAGGCTAAATGTATATAGTTATTTTTAGAGGGGATGCTACAAGATCTCATTCATGCATTCCAGAAAGTGAAGAGCCTTAGCCACTAATTATAAATTTTCAAATCTTTGGAGGATAATTTTAAATTGTGTCAATAGGCCCAAATCATTATTTTACACTCATGATTAGGAGATAAATTCCACATGCGGACTCAGTATTTGGTTTAATTTTTTGTTTTGGTTATTTTTATCACACTTTGTACAAGAAAGGATTTACCTAGTTTTGATTATTCAAGTTGGGTTGATAATATTAAATAGAGGAGTTTATAATTAGGATAAATTTTGTAAATATGAGATCTTGTTCTCATTTTTTAACTTTTTAAAGCTATATTTAGCTATAATTTATATTCACTTTCAACTTAGTTTATTTTAATATAAGTCTCTAAAATTACGTAAAGTATGAGGCTATGTCCATGGCTCTGTAAAAGTATACTATTGTATTGTAGAATAAATATCGACACCGGTGGGTTGATAAAGAGAAGTATTTTAGAGCTTTTGATTGGTTTTGTGAGTTTCATATTGTATTTTAATTGTTGACTCATGTCTTGATGCCTTAAAAAAACATCTTTTATTATTAAGTAGACTTTGTACTCTAGTTTTAATTAAATTTTGGTATAATAGAGAGATTGAGTTATTTTATCCTCGGTTTCATTAGTTAGTGTTTATTGTGCTTATACTTGTGGATGTGCTTGGATATTTTGTAGGTTTAGGTGATTAGAGATGTTATTTGGTGGATGTTATTATATTTATGTTTAGAATATAATTAGCTTGAAATTTTTAAAGTTAATTAAAACTATGATATATGCATTATGGATGAAACAATAGTTTAGTTTATTAGATGATGCGGGGTTATGATTCTTTTTGTGTGGTTTCCTTTGGTTGATAACATAGAGCTTACAAAGAATTAATAATACTAGTTCTTGTATTATTTGGTATTGTGTGGTTTGAATTTTACAAAAGGTGTTGATAATGCTTAGTGAAAGAAAAAAATTCTACTTCTTCTTTTATTCCCTACACTTCTTCCTTTTTGGTTATTTTAAAAATCTAAACCATCACTTAGATTTCTAGATCACTTTGTGAATATTCGTAAGTTGATCTAAAACTTCCAAAATCAAAGTAATATGAACCCAAAAATGAATCCTTATAGATGGTTCACCCAAACACAACGTGGTATTCTATTCGTCTTGGATTATTGGCGACACACAGTGCGAGTGTAACAAACCTCATGCAAAAATAACAAAGGTTTCGAGATCGCTTATAGGACTGTAAAACTCAGTTTCAGACCATTTACACAAACTAGGGCACCCATTCTGCAGACCAGAGATCCCACAGGCACCCCAATCCCTCTCTAGACACTCTAGTCCAACTAGATAGCTCGGATCCATCCTTTTCGAGGCCCTTTACATAGTCGTTCATGCTTCATGTTTCTTTAGTCACTTCTGCGACATAGTCCTGCAAGTTCATCAAATCAACTAAGTCACTTTCATACTTCTCTTGCATATTAGGGTTTCTAATTTCACTAGATTAGTTATTTGGGTCATTTTCCATAGTCATTTACTACATTTATTTATTGTATTTACATGTTGTTCTAGATTAGATTAACTACTATTAATTTACATTTTAGTTAATCACTAAGACAGTAACTTCTCATGTGAGCTCAACAAATTGTCTCTCGTAGTTCTTACATATGCCTATTAATCTGGGTGTAACCTCCTCCCATGTTTATCCATGATTATTCAAAATAGAGGAAATAAATTACACAAACAAATGTAATATATATTACCTTCACCATTCCCACAAGATCCAAATCATGCTCTGATACCAATTGATGTGGATCTAGCTGCAAGAACTTGAAATACATCCAAAACACACACAAATTATTTACAAAACACACAAAGCTTCAAAATAGTTTTCTTCTCATTCTAAAATCCACACTAAATTTTACATCCTTACAATCTTCCTTTTATTTCACGTTAGCTCTAAAAAACCCTAAAATGCCAAAAATTACCTACTGGTAAAACACCTCAGATGGGTCCCAAATTTTGTGTACAAAATACACCTTCATAATTGAAGGCTCATGCCAAATTTTGGCTTATTCTATGAAGCATAACAAAAGTTATTACAACTCTAAGTTATAAACAAAAGTAAAAAAGTGTTCATGACCAATTTTAGACTTCTAGATGAAGGAATCCGGTCTTGAAAAATATGCGAATGAAAACAAACTTTGTGAAAATTTGGTCATGACATATTACTAATCAAGAAATACCACCTTGGAAAATTTCAAGACAATCCAACATTCGGATCAAAAGTTATGGCTTTCAGAAGTTATGCTCCCGCATCAAGTATTACCCTCTACTTTATTGTGCCTTCGTAATCCAAAAAAATTTATATACAATTGCCTCTAAATACATCTTACTACCCTAAATTGGATATACCTCTTTTATGCAATTTGGGATTGCTTATGTGACTTTCAAAACCTCATTCATTAAAAAACATGTGAGCCCACGATAGAATTCAATTTTTATACTCTAAATCTCTTCACTAGATATTGTAATTTGTTGTAATCCTTTACTTTTTTTTTTAGAAATTGGCATTGCTATTATCTAATTACACCGGAGGTGTCTCCTTTGAAGAGAGCCCTACTGGAAAAGGTCAAATTTTGGTAGGATATTTTACGGAAAATAATGCAGTAATGCGGCGATAACGAATTTCTTCCAATATTGTGGATGTTGTTGATTAAAAAAACACATGATTTCATCTTGCGCAATCTGCTAGGTGGAAACATTCCAGATAGAATCGGTAATCTAACTTATTTAAATACTTTGTACACTGTAGATCTCGCACGCGCTGCATGATTAACTTGATCTTTGGCCTTGGAAATTTTTAATCAAAAGCAATTGACAGGTGTAAATCCAAACTTAGCAACCTTTGCCAACATCCTCCCAACATGTGCCAGAATGGGAGCTTTGAAACAATGTTTGGAGATCCATCAAAAAATTATCAACAGTGGGTTTTTGTCGGACACGGTTGTGAATTCCCTGCTAGGTATGTATACGCATGCAGAGGGCACATGTATTGTTTGACAAAATGCATAATGTGGATGTGTTCTCATGGACTGCAATGATTACAGGGTATGCACAAAGTGGTGTTCTTGATGAGGTTTTTCAGTGAAATGCCGAAAGAAATGTGGTGGCATGGACTGCAATGGTGGCTGGATATGCGCAAAATGGGCTTGTTGATAAAGCCGTAGAGATATTTAAGCAAATGCAATTTGCAGATGTAAGGCCAGACTCAGCAACCTTTGCCAGCATTCTCTCGGCTTGTGCCAAACTTGGAGCATTGGAACAGGTATGGAGATTCATCAAAAAATAATTAAAAGAGGTTTTTTATCTGAAGTGGTTGTGAATGCCCTTATAGACATGTATGCAAAATGTGGAATCATAGTTAAGGAACTCAAATTGTTTCATAAAATGCATCATCCAAATGTGACTGCATGCAATATAATGATTGCAGGATATGCAATGCATGGTTATGGCAAGGATGCCCTCAAACTCTTTGAATTAATGAAGTACATTGGAACCAACCCTAACATCTGTGTAGAAATAGACTCCTTTTGGGGTTTGTTGCCTCTTCAAACAAATTCAATGGAAGCTTGCTTTCATCTTTACAAGATTACAAAAGCCTATACTATTTACACCTCAACAACAACCGGCTGAGTGGTGAGATTCCTACGGGGCTATGGAGTTCTTCCAATCTTGAAAGCTTGATCCTCACTTGAATTATGAGATTCCCATCATGGCTAATACTCACTTCCTTAATTGTCGTTGAGGAGGGAGCTGCAGCTACCACACCCAATTTTCCACTTTTCTTTGTCTTAGTGATCACACCAATCTCACCACTTACTCTTCCTGCTTAGCCCTCAGTAAGTATGTCTTTCTAAGTTCTTCCCTCTATAATATTTGTTTTTCTTTTATATGGATGATGAAGTAAGCATGGTGTTGTTACAGATCATCACAACCATGTTGGAGTAGCAGGGGTGCAAGTACAACTACACTCCACACACTTTCTTATGCATCTCAACTTTGTATGCATGTTTTACTTAAGTATATTTGATGTTTGATGGCAACAATAGGTGTTGGTGTAAGGTTTTTCCTCGTCTGGTATTTTAGAAAATGCCTGACTAAAAGAGCATGTTTGAAATAGGTTGTGGACATTCACCAAAACATAATAAGAAGTGTTTTTTTTTCAGATGTTGTAGTTGTACAATATTGTTCCCTCCTCCCCATAACACAAACTTAAAACAATTTAAGATACCATATATTTCAACACAAATTATAACTCTAAAAACTTAACATTGTTATCCTCTCAGATATAGTTTACTGACTCATATGCAATTGCTAGTAATAAGACTTTGTTATGTCATTTATATTCATACTTAGTCACTATATGTACGAAGTTGTATTTTCTTCACTTAATCTCAAGGCGCATGGCTAATGAAATTCTATATTCACTTACTACCCCTATTGGCTCTCCATTGCACCACCGAGGTGGGTGAATACTATCCTATAAATGTACAAACACTCTTCAAAACTGATGTGTCTGTCACTTTTCATGTACAACCATGAATCTATCAACAATAGAATAGTCAATATCATTTTTAAACATAAAATAACATATATTATACTTCCATGTTTGCCAAATTTAAAGTCAACATGTATTTAATACAAGGATATATAATTGTATTTCATCCCTATACAAAATTGATAGCACATCATCATATCAATTTGATGTCACTTTTCATATAATTTAAGTTCCCATTTTACAGTGTAAAAGGTCTTGTCATACACACACTTTGGGGCAAGTTCTCACAAGAAGAAGTCCAAAGTGCACCATTTTCAAATACAAGTTGTCTTTTAAGCATTAACTTTCTCACCATTTTCTATACCAGCTACTCCCATAAATGATGTACCTGCATATTTTTAACAAATGTGAGGCTCAAGAAACAAAGATTGAATTGAAATGAGAAATCAAATCAAATTGAACTTCAAATATGAGTATTGAAATAAAATATCATAAATCTTGATCCACCCCTATCAGTTTCACCCAATCAAAAACAAGCACAAGGATCAACCAATTTTACCCAATAAAAAAAAAGCACAAGGATCACTCAACTACAACACTTTTCATATCTCCTATAAATCCAGTTCCTCAACTGCTCTGAAATTTTATTCAGTTAGAGTTATTTTGCTAGTGCATGACAATTACAGTTCCAAGCTGCCGTAATCAACTGTTATTCCACATCATAGTGCCACATAGTAAGTTCTTAACTCTGTTGTTATATTGATGCACATTCATTTAATTTTAATTTTTTTTTGTCAATCTATATATGGGAGGGGAGCCTGTAAAAAACCTGGTAATCCCAAAAATCTGTCAAAAGAAGCGCTTGAGAATTCTCTACAGCCCAATCTACTTTGCAAACAAATCTGACATGTAACCCACCGTGCATACTTGCTGGTGCATACTTTATGCTGCCTTTTCATGTAGATGTATATTAACAAGTAATTCCAGACTATATTAATGAAATTTGTATTTCATATTTCCAAGTAGATGTATGTTCCCCTTGCTGGTGCATATTTTATGCTGCCTTTTCATGTAGATGTATATTAACAAGTAATTCCAGACTAAATTAATGAAATATGTATTTCATATTTACAAGTAGATGTATGTTCCCCTTGCTGGTGCATACTTTATGCTGCCTTTTCATGTAGATGTATATTAACAAGTAATTCCAGACTAAATTAATGAAATCTGTATTTCATATTTACAAGTAGATGTATGTTCTGTAGACGTATATTTACAAGAAATTCCAGGCTAAATTAATGAAAGGCTCTATATTTACAAATAGATATATACGAAATATACATCTACTTGTAAAAATACATCTACAGAATACACATCTGAATGTAAATATACATCTACAGAATATACAACGACAGGAAAAAGCAGCATAAAATATACAGTTACATGAAAATGAAGCATAAAATATACAACTACATGAAAAGGCAGCATAAAATATACATCTAACATGTAATTACTTGTAAGTATACATATACATATTTCTTCAATTTATCCTGGAATTACTTGTAAATATAAATCTACATGTACACATACATCTACAGGTTTCATTAATTTAGCTCAGAATTACTTGTGAATATTCATCTACATTAAAAGGAAGCATACAACTATATTGCATGCTGCCTTTTCATGTAGATGTATATTTGGTCATAAATTCAAATTTGTATTTGTTTCAATAACATTGCCTTCCTCTGTACTAGACCCATTTTCACCTTTGATCTTTGAAGTATCCATTGCTCAGAACATAGGCACTCACATCAAATGGCTGCACTTCCTTTTACGTTAGTTGATTCAATATTCTAAAAATCTCATTGTTGTAAGTTACATCGGTTTGGTAAATTTATCTATCTTAGCAGGTTTTTATTGACATCATGAGGAGAAGGCAACTTCCAAAAAGAGTAAGACCTGCATGTGCCAAAATTAGGGGAGCAAGATTTCCGCCAAGTGAAGAACATGAAGAAGAGGCTATCAATACCCCACCTCAAGATGCCAATGACACACCACATGAAGAAGTAAATGTCCAAGCAATAAGAGTGAGCCCTTCAACACAAAAAGTGTCAAAGCCAAGATCTGATTGGAACAAGTCTGATATGAATAATGCCATGAAAGATGTTGAAGATTATGGATACTCTACACGTCTTTGCTGCAAAAAAATGGGGTATACCAGTGACCACCCTTACTTCTTGGCTGATGGGCATTACCACCACTAAAAGAAAGGGTCCACCAACAATTCTAACAGATGAAGAAGAGATGGAGATAGTGAGTTGGTGTCATGAAATGGCTGACATGGGACATGGGTTAGAAATTATACAACTTAAGACATGTGTGGCACAAATATGCGAAACAAGGTCTAACCCATTCACGGATGGTTTTCCGGGTAAGTCATGGTGGGCAGGTTTTAAAAAAGACACCCGGATCTAACATTAAGGACAGTTGAAGGCCTTGATAAGGATCGAGCAGTGTGTTTGAGGCCATCAATTGTCAGTTCCTTCTACATTAATTTGTCTAAAGCTTATGAGGCCAACCCATATGGACCAAACCGAATATGGAATTGTGATGAAACTGGATTACAAGCTGGAAGGAACTGCGGTATGAGAGTGCTTGCTAAAAGGGGTAGTAGGAGTGTGCCATATATCATCCCAAAAAGTAGAGAATGGATTACCATATTGTGTTGTGTAAATGTTGCGTTGGACAAAGCATTCCAGGATTCTATCTTTTTAAGGGGAAGAGCCATTTAGAAAATTATATTGCAGGTTGTGAGCCTGGAGCTTGCATGGCAACACAATCACATGCATGGATGACAAAATATTTATTCATGAACTGGTTACATCACTTTGCATCATCTATACCTGGTGGAGTGTCTCCTACCAATAGGCATTTACTAATTTTTGATGGCCATGGTTCACATGTTGCTTTGGGGACAATTCAAGAAGCCAGGAGTTTGGGGATTGATTTGTTAACATTGCCTGCACACACCTCTCATAAATTACAGCCATTGGATGTGAGTGTCTTTGCTCCATTCAAAACATACTTCAAGGAGGAGAGACGCAAATGGATAGTTGCAAACCATGGGATAGATGTGAAAAGGGCTGAATTAGCTGAGTTAGGGAGCAAAGCATTCAAAATGGCTCTTACACCTAGCAACATTAAATCAGGATTCAAAAGAACAGGGATATGGCCTCTTAATCCCAATGCCTTGGATGAAGACATGGGACCAAGCAGAACATTTGACACATCTTTTCAAGATGATGCGTTGGTGCTGCAGAAAATATGCTTCATCTATCTAGGGTTGATTTAGAGCAAAGTGAAGATGTTCAGATGGTGCCTAACACACAATTGGAGAAAGAATCAGAACCTCAGCAGAAGGAGATAAATATAAATGAATGTGTTGCTCAACAATTGGAAACTCCAAACAGAATTAATCAAATCGATGAATCACTATCTCTGCCCACAGAAGATAGCCCTCCCGATTGGATGAAAGAAGCAGCTCTTAATCTTGGTGTAAACTTGAACTTCAATAATGAAGAGGTCAGCCTCTCTTTACCCTCTCATCCAACACTACTTCATGACTCAGATTTGGTGCACTACTATGTTGGTAGTCAAGCTGAAGAAAATGATGCAGATTCATAGTTAGAGGCGAGGGTATTAGGGGCAGATTCAAACCAAACTTGTGAGGCAAACCAAGGACAAAAACTCTTGGTAGATTCTTGAAACTCCCTGTGGAAAAGGTTAGAGAATCATCAAGGTCAAATAGTGCTTCTGGTATAAGATTGAGTAGGGAATCTCTACTAATCACCGCAGATCAGTACATGGAGCTTCTGGTTGAGAAAGAGAAAAAAAAAGAAATAGATGAATTGAAGCAAAGAAAAAAGGAACAAATCCAGGAGAAGAAGGCTGAACGAATTGTTGAAAGGGAAAGGAAGGAGCAGGAAAAGATTGAAAAAGAATATAGAAGGAAAACAAAGGAGCACCAAAAGTTGATTCAAAGGCAAGAAAGGGAACAGAGAAAGGAACAGGAAAGGATTCAAAGGGATCAAGAGATAAAGGAGAAGGAGTTTGAGAAGGCAAGAAGAGAGTTAGAAAGGAAAAGGAGATTGAGTAGTCCAATTAATCCTTTTCCTGATCAACACCCAATGTTAAGAGAATTAATGGGCATACATTGCCCTTTATCAGTTTCAACACATAATATTGCAGTTGGAGTGAATGCTTCTCCAAGTTCTGATCCATTCCCAACTACGCCTGTGAGGGATGTCAACATGGGGAGGCAATTGCAAAGTAACACCCCAGCTTCAACCTCAACTGCAGATTCAACACCACCCTTCCTCGGATTTTGGAAATGATATTATCGAAAGTAAATATTTATTTTTGAGGGCTGAATTTTTGATGTGTGGAATTGGCCTTTCGATTTAAAAACTACAATATAGTAATAGTAGTTATATGGCCCAAGTATATTGTATGGCCATGTTTTTGTAATGGACAATGGAAATGTTTACTGAATGAATATATGTCTTCCAAGTTATGTGATACCCTTTTTCAAAGATTTAAACTCCTATTGTTTCTGAAAATTACATTGAGTAACAGAAAATAGTAAATGACATTAATGTAACAGCCAGAAGCCAATAACACAATCTACCAGTAGAAAAGAGAAATATGCAATAGTTTCTATCACTGCCTCAATGAGGGTAAAAACCTCACCTATTAGAACCGTATGGACTGTAGATATTCAAAGAGAATCAAACAATTTCCAAACTAAAAAATGTGTTGATAACAACAAGCATCTGCACTTCCATTCTGAGTCACTCCAACAAGCATAACAACACCACTGCAAGACATGTACAAATTATACTATCAGTTTTTAATATGTAAAATCACCAAATTATACAAATCAGTTACTAATAATAGGGGTTACCATTGGTATTGACAAATCAGCCTCTTGGACTTTCTTGTAACATACGAAGGCTTTTTCATCTATATCGACTATTGATTATAAATCGATCTCATACTAGTGTTGTTTGAATCAATCACCTCCATTTCATTTATTGCTCAAGGAGCCTAAACCCTTGATTAGCTTCAAATATGAACAATTTTCCAAACTTCACATTTAAACGACTAAGTTTTCGTTACCATAAAAGAACTAAACGACTAAGAACATAACAGTGTACATAACGAAGGAAGAAATCAATATTATTGCTGAAGAAAGAAATCAGAAGTACCTTCCACTCTCTGCATCTGCTGTTATAACGAATAGCCAGGTAATACACTGCTAAGTATGACTAGCTCCCAACGCAGAGGTGGTCAGTATAAACGACTGAGAACAAAATTATCAGGCCAAAACAGTAAGGTTAAGGACGTACTGAGATTCAACGTAAGGTTAATTTTGTTGGCAAAGGAGATGGGGCTGTAGAGAATTCTCACGCGCTTCTTTTGATGATTTTTGTGATTACCGGTTTTTTTAACGTTCAGTATAGTGTCCCAAAGTTTGGGTGCACCATGACTGGCTCCCCTCCCATACAATGGACACTAACCTTATTCTCTGGGCAATAAACAGAAATATATATAAATACTTATATGGCCGGGCTGACGTTACTTTGGATCTCAGTACGTCCTTAACGTTACATAGATACAAGAATGGAAACGTCCATGTACAAGGAAATATCAAAAGAAGACGCAGTTGGCATTGAATGTACCCACTGAAGAGTCTAGTCAGAAATGATGCTGCCCTTCTTCTACCCCTTGTCTTTCACCCAGAATTGATAGTCCTCTGTATAGAGATAGGAGTGGACCTTTGGAGATTGTTGGTGGTTTAAGTTGCCATTCCAAGATGAAGAATTTGATAAAGTAGGCAGTCAAGGCAATTGATTACGGAGTAGATCCTATCCCCATTCAACGAGGGCTTGGGTGGAGCATATTATTTTTGTAATCCATTAGGTAAAAACCCTTATCCAAAGGGTTTTGTTGAAAAGATTTGGGCAAACCGGGTTGAAGAGATCAATACGTGTGGGAGCTTTTCACTTACCTTATTGATCATGAAGAGTTTGCAAAGGTGCCTCCAACCATGCTTGTTAAAATATCACATTCGGTGTTTCGTATTAACATTCTGACTGCAAGCAAAAGCCCAAAAAATTAAACTAAACATTATTACAGCGTATGTTGAACATGATTTTGATGCCAATGACCATGTGACATCCAATTTCTATTTTTGCTATAGAAGAGGAAGCGAGTGAGTTGGAATTAGTTTGTTTGCAGGCCAAAATTGAGGCTGATAAACTAGTGTCCTGTGCAGATAGCGAGTTAATTATGAATCTGATTGAAGTGCCCTCTGAAGACAAGCATTTAGTAGATGATCACTCGGAGATTGATTTGCCTGGAAAGGAGCATTTGATGGATCAATTTCAGTTTGATATCCAGGATGGGCCAAGAAATCTAAACGTATCTCAAGGTACCAACGTATCTCCATGAGTGATATTCATGGCGATCCTTAAAAGAGATTTACAGAACAGAGTTCAACCTATCTTTAAATATAAATTAGTTTAAAATGCGAGCTTCATGTAAGTGAGGAAATAGTCCTGAACAGAATCCTACACAGAAATAGTATTGTTGGGATCCACATAATTCGTAATTAACTGTGAGTGTACATACATTCTCAAATGCCCATCTTAAAATGTAGATAGTTCGTAAGGCATCATATGGATTATGACACACTGGGTTGTACACATAATCATCAAATTAGCTCAAATATCAGCACACGAAGAATGAAGGCATTTTGGTAAAAGAATTTCCTTTGATAAAATAGAAATGGTATTTGCAGCAGTACGACAGGTACCTTTAGGTCAAAATCGAGAACCTGCTATAACTAAAAAGAGGTTTCAATATACAAATATCTTGGTTCCTCCAAAAGGGTAAATAGGTTACATAGCTTGCCGAAGATTAATGGAGTAAAGGACTATTTAAATCTGGCCAAGTAGAAAACCAAATAAACCAATTCTTAGAGAAGCAACAATCAAAGAAAATACCGAATCTTATTCACAATGCATGCGCGGTCTAATGCAAAATAGATCAATTATTGTAAAGGACAGTGTTTACAAATTGTTGGTATTTTCCTTTTATGAATGAGATCTTATATTAATTCAACAAGTAAAATGATACAATTCTCACGCGCTTCTTTTGACAGATTTTTGGGAATACCTAGTTTTTTTTAATGTTCAGTGTAATGTAATTTTCAGAAACAGTAGGAGTTAAAAAATATGAAAAAAGGAATCACATAACTTGGAAGACATATAACACAATCTACCAGTAGAAAAGAAAAATATGTAATAGTTTCTATCACTGCCTCAGTGAGGGTAAAAACCTCACCTATTAGAACCATATGGACTGTAAATATTCAAAGAGAATCAAACAATTTCCAAACTTGTTTGATGTGTTGATAAACACAATTGAAATCATGCTCTGCATCTGCACTTCCATTCTGGGTCAATCGAACAAGCTCCTCCCCACCACTGCAAGACATGTACAAAAAATACTATCAGTTTTTAATATGTAAAAGCACCAAATTATACAAATCAGTTTTTAAAGAACTAAACGACTAAGAACAGAACAGTGTACAGAACGAAGGAAGAAATCAATATTATTGCTGAAGAAAGAAATCAGAAGTACCTTCCACTCTCTGCATCTGCTGTTAACACGAATAGCCAGGCAATAAACTGCTAAGTATGACTAGCTCCCAACGCAGAGGTGTTCAGGAGATACAACTGAGAACAAATTTACCAGGCCAAAACTGTAACCAGATCCGTTTGACGGCACGAAGTCGCAGCATTCGGCGGAGGTTCGAGCGGGAAACTAAAACCAGCGGTGGATGGCGGTGACGGATTTTAGAACCGTATGGACACATCGTATGGAGTTGTTGGTGCATTGAATACCATTAAATAACCATGAATGCCACGCAAATATCAACTGCTCTGCTGCCACATGACACGGTCCTTAGGATTTTTATTAATACCATATCCCTTCTCTTAGATTTGGCGGTCCTCGTAAATAGCGGAATATAAACTAACAGGTGGCAGCGAAAATAGTAATAGGTGGGGTTTAGCATTAACATGTATTGGTCCGCACCGTGAAAACGTGAATATTGTGACACCTCACACTCCGGCGGGTTGTGTATGTACAAAGGAGGCGGGTTACGTGTCAAGTTTGTTGGTTATTTTTCATGCAAAGGAGATGAGGTGTAGAGAATTCTCATGCGCTTCAATTGACAGTTTTTTGGGTGCGGATTTTTCTTCCTTCTTCTTTCTTCCATGGCATTATCCTGCTGATTTTTTTCGCATGGTTTTTAACGATTTGAGACCTTTTTCATGGGAATCAATGTGTCTAAACAACACAACCTTGCTCTACTCAAATCTACCTCTAGAAATAGAGGAGCACCCCTCGAAAAAGGCACAAAAATGGTGGAATGATGGCGCAATCGCCTTAACCCCATCTCCTTTTCACTATTCCCACCCATTTGAGCCCCTGAACATGGATGGAAACACGGGCGTAAATCTCTTTGTGAACTGATTACTTACGATTTCGGTTTATATCTATTGTGAAAATGTGGAGTGGATTGAGGCCCATTTCATTGTTATTATTTGAGGCATGTTTTTGTCGTGATTGTAATGTTTTCCAAAGCTTTCGAAAATGTTTTGAACAAACAGAAATTTTTAATAAGTATGGAATGAATTTGTCACTCAATGCGGCTGGTGGCTAGTGTTGTATTAGAAAATGCTGGGGAGATTGAGATGACCGGAAAAACTCCAATTACTTGTGAAAATCTGCATGAGATGTAATAAACATTTATTTAGTGCTTGCCATGTTAAAAAAAAATTGTGCTTTATAAAAGTAATAAATTGTGAACTTTTTTACAATAGAACTTAGAATTTTAAGTGTCTGTAAAACTATGTTATCTCACTTGGATTGAGAAGCTGTGATGGGTGATGGTGGATCATGTGATATGTTTAGTGCCATGTGTATTGATCTTCTTAAAGTGCCTTCGGAGTATTTATTGTGATAAAGTTTGTGGGTGAAGTATTTTCAAGCGAGGTATTGTAGAGTCTACATGGTTTAAGTACCCAAATCGAAGCATTGTATTCAAAGAGTTTTCGGTATTCTTTTACAAATAGAGTTAATATTAGAGTATATATTATATATTATATAAATATAAAGGTGCCTCGTGAATTTCACCTCTCGGCATATTTTACATACATATAGAAACATAAATCAAAACATGATATGTAAAATATGCCGAGAGGTGAAGTTCACGAGGCACCTATATATTTATATAATATATAAATATATGTAATATATACCTCTCGGCATATATTACATATATTTATATAATATAGGTATGCTAGTAGCAACCGCTGGAGTTGCATTATGCAGAATATATTACCAAAAATAAAGTACGAAAAATAAGGGGGAATTTAGTTCGTGCATGAATAAAATAACATTTATAATTATTTATTATAAAAACATGGTCACCTATATGTAATTTTCTTATTTAATTATATTATTATATAGCTTAACACCTATATGTAATTTTCTATTATTCATACCTAAATAGTATGTTAAAACCTATTTATTAATCTTTAAAGTGGTGGCCCTATTATTTACTTAAACTTATTTATGTACTTATTAATCATCCCTATTATTTAGATAATATATGATAAGACATCAATAAAAAATCGAAAAAAAAAAAAAAAACAATGGAAAGAAAGTTAATAGTACATATGCAAAGATGATAAAAAAAGACAACACATAGTTATATTTAGTTAGATCCCGTGATATGATATACAACACACACATATGAAATAGTTTTATTTAAATCCTCGTGTCAAACCCATGGAAAGGGTCATTAGGCCATTGCCTAAACATATGACAAAGAAAGCAAAGGGAGTTTTCTTAAAGTTTCACAAGGGAATATTTACATAAAGAGGTTATTTATGTGTCATGAAAGGTGAATTTGATTCATCCATGTTGGTTTAGTGTTGTGGGTGTACTAAGCATGATAATCAAATATGTGTTAACAATAACAAATTGGTAAAAAAGTTTAGACATAGACTAAGATGATTGGATTGGCTAGATAAAGCACCCTCAAGAGAGACCATTCAAGCACTAAGGAAGTTGTTGGAACTTGGGCCATGTTTATTTCATCTAGTTTTGTCGATGTTCATGCAATTTCTAAATGTCATGAATCGACTATGGATTTTATCTAATAATTACATTTTGTCGAGTTACTTTTGCATATACAATTAGTCAATCACAGTTGGTCTCCTTATTAACTCATTGCAAATATTGAACTCAAGTTTGAATCCTCAAAGAGGATGATCGCACGAGAAGCATTGAGACATCCATACTTCTTCAAAAAATAATTTACAAGGAAAGAAAATGTTACATGTAGTCTACAATCATCCAATTAAATCAACTATCGAGTTCTTCCAAAAAGTGATGAGATTATCATACTTTAAACACTTAAATTTTGTAACTTATTCTTTGATAATGACAAGTTTGGATTTTTCCTATGTTAAGACAAATGCTCACATTCTAGGCTACATTGACATATCCCCCACCCCTCCCTCTCTCTTATGGTGGCTAATCTCTACACATTTCTTTATCATTCATTCATGCGACATTAATCATCCAAAGAAATAATCTACCCCTATGCATCTTTCTCGGACTCGAGACTCTTTCATTACTAGGTCCTTGTACATGGTCGTACAAATACATGGTAAGACCATACATGACACAGGGGACTCCTTAACTATAGATTCATATAGTAGAATGAAATGGAAATTTTTTCTTCTATTCACTCAATGGCCTTCACGACATCTACTACTCTCTATGGAGCTTACAACTCTCTCAATGATATTTTACATACTTTAGTGTATCTTCCTAAGGACCTAATAGAGGTGGTACACTCTCATCTCAGATTTAATGGCCTATCATGACTCATCCACTCTCAGCTATCTTTTGTGCTTTCATATGTTCATTTAATAACCTCTCCTTGGCTCTACTGCTCGGTGGCTTCCAACAACCCCAAAATGGTGGAATCGACCTCTATTATATAGTCGTGCGTTCTCGCTTCTCTCTCCTCATTTGAATTCTCCTTTGGGTGGGTTGGTCCCTTTTAGATGCTTTCATATCTTCCCACTCATATGTAAATTTTTAATTAAGCTCCTTTAATGCTATGAGCTACCTCCATGTAGATGTTTCTGTTGTGTCATGTCATTTTGGTCATTGGGCTCAACTAACCTTTAAATCTTCGTCATCTTCCTTATAAGACATTTTCTAACATCTCTTTTTTATTTTCTCCTAACTCGCCAACTTTTCGCAACTCATTGTTCACAATTATTTTCCATGCCACTTCTTTGTTCATCCACACACTATTATCTCAAGCTACACCTTCATCACCTTCTCATGCCTTTGTCTTTGGAATTCTAGGCCTTCTCCCGAATATCCACACACCTCCTTTACAATCCAAGATAATGGACAATCCCTTCCTTTAGCTTCATGTGCCTCCCACACACTCTCGCATTATGCATGACTCCATAATTTTACGTGCCACCGAGTCAACTAGGTTGGGAAAAAACTCTATCACGCTACCAAAATTAATATGCACATCATTGTGCATTAGTCTTCCGCACCTACTCTACTTTGTGCTTCACCAAAACTCATGCATACTATTGTGCGTTGTGATTTTAACTAATAGTTATTGCGTAAATTCCTCACGTACTTCCACACAATTGCCACTTCTTTCTTTTGTGTTTCCTCTCTTCATTCCATGTGTTCTCCATCCTTTTGTGTACACTCACTTAGCCAAAACAATTCCAAGATTGTTTAGGACCTTATATTCTCTTGTATAAAATACCCTTGAGGTACTTAAAACTTGAGTTCCACCTCATGTAGACTAGGTGAGTGATAGAAACACCCTTCACACTATTAAGGTTGATATTCCCAACTCCTTTTTCCTTTGATCATGTTTCTAGCCTTGATGATTTTTTCGGCATCTCTTTCAGTCCATTATCACCTCTCTATGACTTCTTTTCTCTATCTTGCGCACTTTGGTGAGATTCCATCCACCATAAACTACCTCCTACAAATGGATCTCTCTTTATGATCCTTTGCAAAATTCTTCTCACCTTATACACCATCCACCTCCACCTCAAGACTTTGGTATTTTTCTTCTTCTTTGCTCCTTTTTCACCTTCTTTCGAGACTACTCTTCTCACATGGGGTTCATTAGCTAGGCAATATCCTAACATGTGAGTTCATATTGAGGTAATTAAAATTAATAAAAGTAAAGTCAATATACCGGTAGACATGAGGGGGTGAAAGGGTTTAATTTATTAATATTTTGAATCAGGTATTGGGGGTAGGTTAGAGAGGTGGGCCAAAGGAAAGGGAAGTTTAATTTTAATATAAAACTAAAACATTTGAACCCTATTTTTAAAAATAAATACCTTAAAATTACAATTTAAGGAGTGTGGTCATAAAGTTAAATTATAATCTCTTTTTGAATAAATAAATCTCAATTAAGATATTTTTAACTAAGAAATAATAAGATGGTAGAAAACTAGGATTGAGTATGATTTTCAACACAAGTGATATTATTTCACCATCTTAATTATTTAAAGAGCTATTGATAAATGATTAAAGCTTAACATTTATAAGGTAATTGGTAATAGGTCTTGAATGGCTTCAAACTATCTTTTGAGAGAAAATACATATTTAAAAAATTGAGTGAGAAATATGATATATTTTTTGTTTAATATATTAGGGTAGAAATAAAAAAGGGGTAAATAAAATTGTAATGGAAAAATGGGTAAGTAAGGTACATGGAAAAAATAGGGGTTATTTTCATTCTAATAATATAACGGGAGGGGGTATTATAAATTGAATAATTAGAGGTAAAAACTAGAATTAAGGGTATTCTTTAATACCCTTCGAATGAACGTGTTATACCATACTTTTACTAAGTGAACCCCCATGCCTCTTCTCTATGGCTCTCTCCTTGGTGCACTTCCCTTTCGCGATATTATTTTCACATCTTCTCTTCACACCATCTATTGCGCTATATTTTTCTACACATCTCTCCTTCATGAGATCTATCTCTCCATGTACTTGTGGGCTTGGACCCACCATAGACCATTTTCCTCCTCCAATGTTTTCTTCCCTTCTTCCTTCCTTTTACTTGTTCCCTTCTCTATTTTGGGATTTTCTCCATTCCTCATTCATTTATATGTGTGTTACCCTTTGTGCTTCTTCTTTACGCAATCTTTTCCTTCATGTGTTCGTTATGCCTTTGTGGGATTTTCTCTCTCGACCTTCTTTAGGCCACATTTCTTTCGCCTCCACCAAACTTGGATCTTCTTCACTCTACTTTACATATTCACTAATAGGTCATCATCTACTTAGTCGTAAACTTATCCTCTCCTTCTCTTCATGGTTTCTCCATCATCTTCACTTCTCTAGTGCACCTTCATCTTCTTGCACTCTCCTTCATGCCTTCTCCTTTGGTTACACTCTTGTTTCTTCACCGTGCATTTTTCCTTTGTAGAGCTACGGGACATATCCTCTCCCTCTTCCTTGGGAAGCTTCACTTGCCCCTGCTCATTCTCCTTGGTGACTTCCTCCTCACTATTATCCTTGATATCTGTTTGGATATCTTCCTCCTTCACTTCTCTCTTTCACCTTGTTCATTCCACAAAAATATGGAGCCTCTTCTCCTCACTTCTCCTCTTCTCCTATTGCCTTCGAGAAAACCTTTACTTCTCCTTGTACTTATTATCCAGTGTTGTCATTTCATTTATTTTCATATGTTCTTTCTCTTGTATGGCTCATTCACTATACACTCATGTAGTATCCTCCTCAAACCACTCCTCTGTTAACATCAGGGAAACTTATTTTCCTTCACACAATTCCTTCTTCTTATTATTCTATTTTTCTCTTTCACACTCATTTACACAATCTTCCTTAAGATCTTTGAAAGTCTCTTCCTTCTCCGGTGTTCTCTACTTCATACACACTCTCAAAGTCTCTTTCATGGAATTATTTGCTTTTGTTTCCTTCGGGAAAATTCTTCTTTTCTCTTCTCTACTTCCTCTAGCATGTTGTTCCCACTTCCGCACAGACCTTTGTCTTTACATTCGTCAACTCATCTACTAGATTTTCTTCACTTGTGTAACCTCATGCACTCTCATTTCTTACTAATGGGTCCCCTCTTTCATGCACTTAATTGAGCACCAGTCTTATCCTTCTTCGATGAAATCTCCTTCTACGTAATCCATTGCACACTCTGGTCCCTCTATTAGTACTCAACACACTTCTTTCCATTCTTTCTTGATGACCTCCAATTGTGACATCAAGTAACCATCTGTGTGCTCATGGCCTCCCATGGCCATTTCCTCATTATCATGTCCCTTGGTTGGGACTTTCATCTCCATGCACCATCCTTTATTTGTTTATATAGTCTCTTATGTCCTCTTTACCACCTCATTTTGTAGCTTTGCACAATATTTCATGTGCATATGATATGTAGTGACCATCTCCTTCTTAGAAGCCTTATTCTCTAATGCAATACTCTTTTACACTCCCACGTGCTCTTGGGTGAATTATCTCTTCATCCTTCTCTCATCTTGTGAGTTTTCTCCATGTGTTATCTCTCACGCATCTCTCTACGGTAATCCCACACATACTTATTCTTTCCTCTTGCACTCCACTTGTGTAACCTCTAGTTGTGCTTCCACGCATGTCTTTTCGCACCTTGGCACTTTGTTGACATTCTCCTCATGTGTTATTCTTTACATTATCGATAATTCATTGAGTATTTTTCCTCCTTAGAAATTCAAACCATAAGACCCCTCTTTCTTTAGTGGTCTTCCTCTATGCTCTCCATTTTGTTCCTTACACCATTTAACTCCTTCAACGTCTTCTCCAACATTTCCATAACAAAAACATCTGGTGTGTCCCTTCTTCTTGGAAGCATATTACTTTCTCACACAATATCATCAATTCTTCTAGATGCTACACTTTGAGATTCTTGTGCAATCTCTACGGAACTTTTCTTATTAATAGAGAATACAATTCTTGTGCTAGTTAGCTCACATCCGGTGTTTTGTCGGTTGTCTTCTCTTACTTTCTTGCAAGAAATTAATGATCTTTGATACCACTTGGTGCGGGGACTCCCCCTCTACAAATTCACATAGGCGAATGAAACACAAATGGTTTTTTTATTCACTTAATGGTTTTCATGGAATCTATATGTAACTAATCTATATGGAGCTTACAACTCTCTCATGGAGTTTTTACAGACTCTAGAGTATCTTCCTAAGGACCAAACCTAGAATGGTACACTCTTAACTTAGCTCTAATAACCTATAATGACTTACCCTATCTCATATTGCTTCGCACTTTCACATATGTATTCAACAACCTCTCCTTGGCCTTTAACTCTTCCCTTTTATTGACTTTCCTCCAACAACCCTAAAATGGTGTGCTCAGCCTCTATTATATAGTAGTGCATTCCCACTTCTCTCTCCTAATTTAAATTCTCCTTTGGGTAGGCTGGTCCCTTCTAGATTCTTCCAGATTTTCCCACTCAAATTTAAATTTGAATTTAGCTATTTTATTCTTTGAACTACCTCTAGACATTTCCTATTATGTCATGTTGATTTGGTCATTGGGCTCAAGTGTTTGTTAAATCCTCATCAACTTCATTAACAAACAATTTATGACATCTATTTTTTCCTTTTTCACACTACCAACTCTATCATGTAATCCTTATTCACAATCCTTTACCATGCCTCTTATATGTTTTGTAACGCACTCTTATTTCAAGCTACACCTTCACCTCCTCATGCATTTTCTATGGGATTCTCCTAAATATCCACTCACCTCCTTCACAATGTAAACTACTTTGCAATCCCTTCCTTTAACTTCCTACACCTTCGCACAATCTCTACATTGTGCATAACTCCTCGCAATCTTCATGCACCAATGATCAACTAGGTTGTGTCAAAACTCGCCACGCTACCAAACTTTCTATGTGTATATCGAGTAGACATTAATCTTCCACACCTACTCTATTATGTACTTTTCCAAACCTTCTACACACTACTAGTTGTTACCCTCCTCACTAAATCTATTACAAAAATTCCTCTAATACTTTTTCTTAATTTCTAATTCATTTTTTTATTCATCTCTTCATTCCAAGTGGTATCCATCCTTGTACGTGCACACTTAGCCAAAATTTATGGAGGATCACTCTTGACCTTAGATGCTCTTGCATCGATACAATACAAATTCAAACCGTATCATAGTATGCATAAACCTATAAGGTCTTGTCCCCTGTGTTAAAGTGTGTTTGTTCACGTTGGATGATAGTTTTTGGTCATTTTAAAGCCGTCTTAGTGTTGAGTTGTGTTCACACTCGAAACATGTTAAGCTTGATTTTGGAATGGTTAGAGTGACAACTTGGTGTGTCGACATACAACTTAGAATAATGTATTAATTTAGGTTTTTCCTTATTTTGTTTTTGTTAATGCAAAAATCTTGTTGTATAAAACAAACTCTCTTAGCTATATATCTAGGATACTCCCTATTGTAAAGTACTAGAACAAAAACATATATGTGAATATGAATGAGAGTCTTCTAGATTATTGGCGTAACAAAAGGTTTTCAATGCCAACCACCATTAGAGTCAACACCTGTGTCAAGACCATCAAGAAATTTGACTTGGTGCGTAGAAAAAAAGGACACAACAACCTATGGTTAATGCGAGGAAGGTTGACAAAAGTCGAGCCCATTACTCTTAACAATGTTTCGATAGAGGTCAATCAAGACATTCAAAAGGATCTACTAGAGCAAAAATTGAGCCATGAAGAATTTGTGAAATGCATTTATTACACTCATTCACTTGTTTTATTTTTTTATTCTTCTTTCGCGGCTCTAATGCATAATAGAAAACATTTTTCATCATCTAATTTATCTAGAAAAGATGAGTTCAATTCAATTTTTTCATGCCTTTTTACATTTGTTCCCTTTGTTTCTCTAACTCCTCAAGTGTTTTCCTTCATGGTATCCTCCCCATAATTCTCAAATATATATCAACATAAGATAATTGACATAAAAAGAATGTTTTATGAATGTTAGGAATATAAGAAATAATGAAAAAAAAACTCAAATCTCAAACAATGATAAGAAATTTCTCAAAACAATGATTGAAAAAGACAAAAGATACAATAAGAATGTTCTATCAATGTAAAAAACATAAAAAGTACTCAATTGTCATATGGAATGTCTCAAAAGAATAAATTGTTGCAGGAATGTGTAGAAAATAGTGCAGTTCACATGCATTGTGGGACCAAAATCATGAGTGTTTTGTTTTTGTGTTTATGCCTTTTTCAAAGGGGGTATAATGTGAGCATGCAATAACGCGCTCGCGTTATAACACACTTGTGTTATGTCTTCTTTGGGTTGGAAATTACTAATCCTTAGGCTTGAATTTGGTTATGTCTCAAGTATATGCCCCAATTTATCATGTGTTATAAGACAATATTCAAAAGAACATGACTATGACGTCAAGTTTTTTTTAGGTTTGATTAAATATATTTCTTTCTAAAATACAAATAGTGTAAGGTTTTGATACTTAAGTTTTTTTTAGTAGTGTATTCATTTTTGCTAAAATACATGTGTGTAATTTTTTACGTAAATTTTGATCCACTCATCAAAATTAAAAAATAAATAAATCGACACACTTTATGCTCCATTCTACACACGTTAAAAAAAATTGACTTTCAATCATTTTCTCAAAATTAGGGGATGTACACATGGTTATTTCATTTTTGGGATGTGTTCAATTTTAAAATTAGTGAAAATAATGTATTCATAAAAAAATACAAAAATAATAGCATGACCTAATACATGATCTAAAATAACTTTATACCAAAGATATTTGTAAAATAGTTTACATAACTTAAAAAATAGGGGGCACACACACGACACTATGTTATATATTTTACATAGAAATATGAACATGTTGTGCATACAATGTTGTGGTTTGTATTATTAAGTAGAAACCACTTAATTAAAAACCCTCCAAAGATGTTAAAAGGACTCAAGGTTAAAATTTATGTTTAAAGCATAATTAAGTTGATCGCCATATCGACCGAGTGTAAGGTGGTTGGTTATAAGAGTGAAGAAGTAAAACACATAACCTACCCTGTATATAATAGGGTGATCTAAATTGATATTGATCACATACACATTATGATGAATTATGCAAGTTATATACGAGAAAAAGTAAGAAACATGAATGCGAAATATGTGAGCTAGTACTCTACATTGAGTGAATGTTTATAAAACCTTTCAAAGGTTGTAATTGTGTGGGATCAAGGAAATAGTGGGAGTGCTAGGTGAAATTTAATTCTCAATAAAGATAAGTGATATTTTCAGAGATTTTTACTTAAGTATTTTCCCACTTAAATCTTGTGTTATGTGTTATTTACTTTCATTGTTATGCATGAAATCTATGATTTAATTCAATCTAATTCATTATAATTTGTTATACATTCATAAACTATAATCCTTGGCTATTTTATATAGTGGATATCTAATATGTGGTTTATTATTTATCCTCGTCTTTCCTAACATGGTATCAAAGCAAGGAGTTTGTGGTTGTGTAGGATAAATCTGTTTTGTAGGGGAAAATTCATCTGTAGATTGGTTTGAATAAGATTGCTTGAAAGATTTCAAAATCCATGAAACCATATTATTTGTTTCACGGCTTTTTCAAGGTCTAAAGGTGCAAAATTCTAATACTCGTGAAATAAGTTAAATTTGGAAGTTTTGTAAGTTTTAAATAATTGAGGAAGATCAAAATCGTGTTTATGTTTTGTTCCTATCTTTTGCAGCCTTTTGAGTGATTATAATTATGTTTTTGGTCATTCGCGGCCATCCTCGGTATTTTCGAGTCTTGCATGACATTCTTCCTTGTTGTGCGATGATTTTTGTGTATTGTGCGGAATTTTTTTCACTCCACGGCATTTTTCCTTGTTGTGCAATAGTTTTTGTGTGTGTATACTTTTCTTCACTTTTGGCATTCTACCTTGTTGCGGGACATTTTTGTGTTACACGTACTTTCCTTTGTTTCACGGATTTTTTCACGTTCCTTTATTCTCGTGGATTTTACCTTAAATTTGTACGAAACATTAAAATTTTTAAAAACTCGTGGAACATTGTTTCTTTGTTGTTCATGACTTCACGATACTAGAATTTATATAACTTTTTTTTTTTTTCCTCGCATCTCCTCGTGACATGTTTTTCTTATTTCATGGCTTCTCACGGCTTGTTCTTTGTGTTTTGTGGCCTACATTCTTAATTCTCATATATTTTTAGAGTATTTATTGAGTTTCAAGTATTCCCCTTTGTTTTAATTATGCGGAAGTTTTTTGTCTTCATTCTGTGGAAATTTGTGTTTTGTTAAATCCCTACAACTATTAAAGCGCATAACATTATTTGTTTCTAATTTACTAAGCTTTTTAAATTATGGTTAGTTCATCTAATTTCTCCATGGATAAATCTCATTTATTAAATGCTACTAACTATAATATTTGGAGAGGTAGGGTGAATGCCATATTTTATGACAAGAAAGGTATGTGCTTTAATTAATGGTGGTGAAAAAGGACCCACCGGGAGACAACTTAACCTTGAAAACTTAAGTATCTTCTCCCAAAAATCCTAAAATACCATTTCAATCATATTGCAAAGCATTAAAGATGAATTCTTATTGTACATAAGACACATGGAGTCTTTAGTTGATGCATGGATTCAATTGAAAACTATACATGAAGGTACTCACCTTTCTAAGATAATTAAGCTAATCATGGAATTGTTTACAAATCCAATGAAAGGAGATGAGAAGATAGTTAATTACTTGGCTAAGATTAAAAACATTAAGGCACAGTTAGATGGTTATAACTTATGAATTATTTCAAGATAAGTTGTATTTTATTATTCAAATTAACATACATGAAAAATTCTATATATATATATATATATATATATATATATATATATATATATATATATATATATATATATATATATATATACACTTTGAAATTTACCCTATTTCGATACTATATCATCTCTCCTAATTCAAGAAGAAAGAGTAATGGAGAATTTTGATTCAAAATAAAATGTCTCTCAGGGATTGTTCTCCCAAAATCAGAAATATGTTAAAAATCAGAATAACAATAATGCTAATAAAAAATCAAACTTTAAATCTAAGTTTAAATTTAATCCTAAGAATAATAGGAATAATCAAAAGTTTAAAGTCAAGTTTGATGGCACTTGTACTAAATGTGGTAAATTTGGTCATAAAGCAGCTGACTGTTATTCTAATTCAAATAAGTTTAATAAAAATGCTAAAGGTAAGAAAATTTTAAATAAAAAGAAGAATAAAAATCAAAATCATGCTAAAAACCAAACTAACAATGTTGAGAAAACTATTACTCTTTAACCTCTAATGACAATGAATGGATCCTATATAGTGGTGCATCTAGGCATATGACATATATTCATGAAATTCTTTTAGATGTTGTGGAATGCCATGAAAATATATATCTAGGTGATAATTTTTTCATTAGGTCTAAAAGTTGTGGAAATGTTAAGTTAGAAAATGGAACTATTAGAAATGTTTTATTTGTTCCTAACTTAAAGAAGAACCTTTTATCTTGTTCACAATTAACTAGAGAAAACTATAAATTTGTGTTATTGAAATATAAATGGTATGTGAAGAATGATCTTGGTAAAGTTATTTCTTGGTATATAGAAAAATGGTTTGTATATATTTGATGGATTTGTGTCTGAAACCTGTTTTTCTTCTTCTTCTTGTAATGATGTTCAATTATGGAATGAAAGGCTTGGGCATGTGAAATTTAAAATTTTGTATGAAATGTCTCACCTTAACTTTTTGATAGGTCTCCTAAGATGAAATCAGACCATAGCTTTTTTGAAAGCTACTTGTGTGGTAAGAAGCATATTGAACCATTTCACAAACACCATAAGTTTAATTCCTCTAACATGCTTGAGTTAATCCATAGTGATGTAAGAGGTCTTTTGGAAGTTCCATCTCTTGGTGGAGCCTTGTATGTTGTAATTTTCATTAATGAATTTTCTAGAATGACTTGGTCATACTACATTAAGAGAAAGTTTGATGTTCTGTCTAAGTTTCAAGAGTTTAAAGCCCTAGTTGAGAACATGGCTAATATGAAAATTAAAATAATAAGAATTGATAATGGAGGTGAGTATGTGAATAATAAGTTTGATGAGTTTTGTGTGTCTTGTGGAATTCAGAGAGAGTTAACAACTCCATATTCCCCACAACAAAATGACATAGTTGAAAGGAATAATATAACCATAATAGAAATGGCTAGGACCATGCTTCATGCTTCTAAAGTGCCTAAGTTTCTATGGGTTGTAGACATAAAACTACACCTCATGATGTTTGCACCAAACAAAAACTCTATATATATATATATATATATATCATTTAAATATATTTGGTAATCATGTTTATATATTTTATTCATAAAGTTTCCCTTTTTATTCATAAAGCTAAGAGACGGAAAATTGATCTTACCTCCTACTCTTGCATCTTTGTTGGGCATCTAATTCATTATAATTTGTTGTGAACTCATAAAATTTAATCCTTGGTTGTTTTTATGGTGGATATATAATATGTGGTTTATTATTTACCCCTTTCTTTCCTAACACACACCACATTTTACCCTCTTAATCTCCATCATTGTCAAAAACATTAGTAGTTTAAAAATTAGATTTTTTTCAATACAATTTTAGTTCTTGTCAAATTGTAAAATTTTGAGCATAGGCATGCCAAATTACTAGTTAAAGTTCAAATTTTGCTGATTTCAGCAAAAAAAAGTTGGCCACTTTTGACCCCCTTTTGGTTTCCCATTTCGTGCACTTACTCGGGTACACATCTATTATTTTGAGCCACTCACTAAAATATGTTATCACACACCTCACAAGAGGGGGTATCCATAGGCTAATTTCTACAGAGTTACAAACATGTTATGAAATACAAGAATATATTTTTACAGAGTTGAGATCCTCGTAAAAGGTCACATATACTAAATGTGGTAGAATTTAAAAAGGATAAAAATCGCACAATATAGTTATGACGATGGTATGATCTTGACAATTTTTGTATGTTCTTGGACAGAGGAAAATTCACTTGATTTTTAACTTCTACAAATTATATTAGCTATATATAGGATTTTCATATAGTTATAGATACATATGACATGCTTCAGTTTAAGTTATAGAGGGAATGAGAAATTCATTCCTTCTTCATGGCATTATTCAAATTCAATTGCAAATAAAGGGTTTATGGGGTATAGGCCTCATTCTCCCCTTAAATTTTTCAAAATTATACATGATCAATTTAAATTATAGTAGAACCTTATGGGAGTGTGATAGTTTTCATCCTTCTAAGGTCTAATTTTTCAAATTGGTACAAATCAAAGCGTAGATCTATCTATATTGTTGTGGTCTATGGGTTTAGCAGAAAACATCAAAACTACTAGGTTCTTCGTGGAATGATATTTCCATGTATTACACAAAAATTTGAAATGGTGAAGGTGTTGAAGTATCTAAGTTATTCATAGTCTACACCTTCTTCTTTATAAATTTCTAAAAATGGGGGCATGTTGGATCATCTTATCACAATCTACAATATTCAACACTCAATCATTTCCTTTGGCACAATATTGGGACTGATCACCCCTAATTCTTTGAAATTTCAACAAATCTAACTCTCCATGGCACAACACCAAATGGGAGCTCCTCCTCCACAAAATAAATAGGTGTATTCATTTAATATTTTGTTTCTCATTTTCGCAAAGTTCAAAGTTACATGTTTATCTATATTTTGAGTTAAAGTTTAGTTTATATGATAGACATTGCCTACACTTTATGTTTTAGGTTTCATCATGGATCAATCGAACACCAACATATTAGAGAACCACTACCAATCAAATAAAAAGTGTGGGTGCACACTCATATATGTTTTTCCTTTAAGCATGTATTTTTAATTGCACACTTAAAAGGGTAAAATGTAGACACTAAAATATGGTAACTTTTTCGGGCATATTGCGAAAGGGGTGTTTAATTAGGGATGAGGAAGGTGAATTAGTGATTGTGGGATCCTTTCCTTTAAAATATGGGACTAGTAATGAAGTTGAGGCTCAAGCCTTGCTTGAAGGGATCAAACTAGTTGTGAATGTTGGTTGCGACGCGTTGGTTATCTAAGGTGATTTCCAAGTGGTGATTAGTGATGTTAGGAGAGGTAAGGCGATGTCATGGCATTTGGATTTATTCATTAATAATATTATCTTTTGGCTGAGTCAGATGCCTACATGGAGCATATGTCATAATTATAGGGATTCCAATTCCACAACCAATTATTTAGCTAACCATAGGGTATTATGAGGCGGGACGAACCAGTCATCTCCAAGCATGTGAATGTATGAGAGGAGATTAATTTCTTTATTACTCAGGAAGGGAGAGAAGAACGTAGTTAGTTGTTTATGTGACGTTCATTTTCTCTTCGAATTCATAGGATTGATTTGTGGGAGGAAGAGGTCGTAGCGGGTTAACTATCATATAATGGAAATACTCCCATTTCCTAGTTTGTTTTTACAGGGTGTTAAGAGAGAGATGGATTTCTTCGAGGAATTTCAAGGGCTCAAATGCACATCATTTTTGAGTTGAATTGGGGTCCATATGTGAATCCATATAAATTTTCCTAGAGAGGAGTATTTTCCTAATTCTCGTGAGGGCTAGGGTGAATTCTGAGGTGGCGTCCTAGTTTGTTTGTAGGCTACTTTTGGTGTGGAGGAATAAGGCGGAAGACAGGGAAATTTCCCTTCATTTTTCTAAACCCCAACATCATTTCAAGTTGGACAAAGCGTTGGAGGATATTTTCCTATTTCGTACGCTTTCGGTCTTGGACAAGGAAGGGATTTCTTTAGTAGAAGCTCAACGTGTCATTGATGTTTTATCATCGGGAACACAGAGCTCATGCAATTTACGTTGGTCATTCATGGGGAGTGCTCGGTTGGGATTTTAGGAGATTAAAGAATCAAGAAATTGGATCTGCCGGAGTCATCGACACCAATGGTTTTGAATTCGGAGGTAGAGGATAGGTTTTACAAGAAGTTGGGATTTTCTTACAACCTTCTCGATTCAAACCGCTCAGATGGCACGACTATTGGAGGAAGGAATACGGTGGGTCCCAATTGCCATGTTCTAAGGTGGAAGTCATTCAATTAGATGATTGAATGATTTTCTCATCTTGGGTTTGTTTTTTGTTTGAAATCATTATATGTCGTATCCTTCGATTTCTGCATGGTTTGTAGGATTTTGTGTATTTTATGGTTTGGGTAGGGTGTTTGGGGTGTTTTAGAAATGGATGTATGCGGGTGGGATCCCTCCAATCCCCTGGTTCTAAGCTCCAGTCAAAAGCATTAAACTATCTATATATATGGTAACTTGTCCTTGTGCAATGTCAAGTTTGACCATGTTCCCTTACTAAGAAAAATTCTCACATTCAGAATCCAATCACCTCATCTCTCTAGATC
This sequence comes from Taxus wallichiana var. yunnanensis, assembly GCA_018340775.1. Taxonomy (NCBI): domain Eukaryota; kingdom Viridiplantae; phylum Streptophyta; class Pinopsida; order Cupressales; family Taxaceae; genus Taxus; species Taxus wallichiana. Next base: position 946,372,136 of record CM031239.1, on the reverse strand, counting down.
TTTTACAAATTTCTTATCTTTACACTCTACTTTGTTGTCAATTTTGATAATATTATTTGGTCAAAGCAATATAAAAAAATTTCTATTCATGACACAAATTTCAATTTTTTTCATCTCTCTAGTACAAAAACAAAGGGAAGGGTCGAGATATAAGGTCATATCTTGACCGACCTATGTGGTCCTACCCCTTCACATACACTAACTTAGATTTCAATTTTAATATATGATTTGGGTCATTTCATCTTCCTAGGGTATTCCGATTATATATTTCACCTATGAAAGGTGTAAAAACAAGTTAATGTGATTTTATAATGCACTTGGCACTCTTACAAGCTAATATTGCAAATATCATTCTAAAATCACTCAAAGTGCTCCAAATATTCCCAAATCAATTGCATATCATCTAAAGCAAGTCCCTACTACAAGTTTTAAGCTCTCAACTAGGTAAAAGAGTCTAACTTGCTCCATTTCCTAGCATGCAAATGTCATAGAGCCATGTTTAAGTATGAGAAAAGTTAGTCCAAGAATTGCATAAGGGTTTCAATCAACAAAGGGTTAGATCTTGTAGTTGGGGCACAACACATCTCAAATTCTACTACCACTTTGGGTCCATTATGTACTAAAATTTTATCCTATTATCTCAAAGTGTCAAGATACACAAGGGCACTCATAAAGGGTTAGGCAGTTAATCGCACTTGCACATGCATCTAAGAGAGCTACATGAGGCTTGATCCCATAATGAGGGCATGTAGTGTAAAACTTGGATTGGTTCAATGGTTAGGATTCGATCGATAATGAAATTCCACCTCACCAAACATGCATATTTTATCCTTTTGGTTTGTTAATGCTTTGTTGAAGGGTTCTACATGTTGATAGGGTTTCTGTACGTACCCGAAATTGTAAGGTACTGCACCGTCGGAACAATGTTACACATGAACCAATGATGATACAGGTCTCCTTGCAAGGTGTTCGGAATCCAAAAAGGCTCACCAAGTATACGCTTGTATCCCACATGCCCCGCTTAGCCTCTCGCATGCTTGGTTTTTCCCTTTTTCCCCTTTCTTCTTGCATTTTTGTCTTTAGTGACGGAACCACCACCCGCTCGGGCGGCGGTTTTGTTCATGTTTTCCAGATTCCTCCGACGATCACGTCAAACATAAATCTTCAAATTTACACGCTTTCTTCAACAACTTTGGCTTGCATTAATGTTTTTGGTCCCCTGGTAATAGTGTTTTTCCTTTGTTTATAGTAAAAGAGATCAAATGGGAGTTACCCTCTGGTAAATGCATTGGTTATAAATAGCCAACTTGTTTTCAAGCAAATGGCCCCTCATCCTCTCAATTCTCTTGTTCAGTTTTTTCAATTCCTTGCTTAGAATTTTGTTAGTTTTAGGTTTTGCTTCCATTGTTGGCATTTTGGAGGTCATATCATCTTCTTGTTTCAAGTCTTGTTTCATTGCTACTGCATACAGTCAGTTTAAACATAGAATAGCTTCATTTCTAGACTAGAATCCATTAAAGTTACAGGTTTTGTTTTGTCACAAGGATAATTTCTGAAACTCTCAGTACACTTGTGTTGTATTCCCGCAATAAATCCCGCTAGGAATTGCATAGTCAAGCTCTATTCACTTGTGTTATCCCTCTCCTACTCGCATTATATTCGGTCTATATCCAAAGTTGTCATTGTTCGATTGCTATCTTTTGTTGATACTATCATATACACACTTTTTGGATTCATGAGGACATGAAGGAATGAGGAGATCACACTAAGGGGATGAAATCACACACAACTGGATTTACCACTGTTCTATAAACGCTAGGTTTGAGCTATCAAAGTTCTAGTTACGACATATCAAATAGAGTAGTGAATTATTTTATTTCAGTTAAAAGTTCACTCTCGATATCACCAGGAAGCTATGGGGATTGATAGTTTATGAGAAACTGTGATTCATTCCTCACTTCTGAGGTAGGATCGAGAGCCTTTAAAATTCAAAATATATAGTTGCTTAGATATTTAGGATAAAATCGCGACTGCACAAGTGAATAGCCATACCAGGCTACGTTGCTTGTTTTTATTCTGTTATTAGATTAGTTTTTCATTTTATAGATATACTAGAGTAGCTGCTCTTCAATTTCATTGAAATATGTTATTGGAAAATAATAAAATAGAAGAATGCTTATGTAGTGTAATACCTCTTTCATAATCAGTTTATTAATGCTAGTTAGAGGTTGAATCATCTTTGTATGACAATCACAGGACCTAGAGAGCCTAGAGAATATATATTTGAACCTATAGTACCTCAACCAAATTTACCCATGACTTTAGCTGATATAGATCAGGACCTTAGGATACAGGTCTTTCGAGCAACAACAAACTTACAAGTAATTAGTGAGCAACTAAGAGGATTGAATATCGAAGACGACAAAGCTTACACATTCTGGTCAAACCATCCAAACTATAGATTGCCTTGATAAAACACCTAAATGACTATGCAAGGATTCGAACGAGAGCAAACATTCGGTTGTGATCCTTTGGTTCCACAGCCTAATGCGGAAGACCTCCTTGTTGACATAGACACTAGCTTACGTATTCAAGTTGCTAGAACACCTATTAGGTACTCCGAGAAAATCATACAACTTCTAGTTCTAAACGTAGAAGCTGAAAAGGCATACAATTACTGGATAGTCGAAAGAAGGGATTGATTCTTCACATGACCATAACAGTCCACAACAACCATGTACTCACGGTTGTGATCCCAAAGTCCCATAACCCAACGGGCCTACAAATCAGTCAAGTATTGACACCGGCTTGAACGCTGGTGTTTAGATCTTCACCACTCCCGCCAGATATTATAGCACAGTTTTCCATATTAAACATAGAAGCCAATCAATCTAATATTTTCTGGGCTAGACCAGAAAACCACCCATAGCTAACCACAAAACCCACTAAATGACCTACCACTACTTTCATGACCTTGTCTGGAGATATATACGAAGCTCCCACAGGTCACTTCCCACGTATCCAACAACCAAGAAATAGGATCTCGACAGAGCTCAACATCGATTGGAGCCTCCGAGCAGCCATTATATCCGAACGAACCATTACATCAATCCAGGTTAGGAGGGCCTTCTTCGCCTTAGATTCACAGATTCCATTATTGCGTATTGAGGATTTAAGATTACCCGATTAGCTTATACATATCTATCCACATTCAACATTCACCGGTTGTCTCGACATGACCTCGAGAGGTCGGGTATGAGGAGGAGGTACTTGTAGATTCCCATGCTCGCATGTTACTTTTCCATCGTACGTTTCCACTTTGTCGTAGGTAATTACGAGATCATCTTGAAGTTTTGCGAAAGAGAGAAATACAACAAAGACCATTTCTAGACAAGTAAAACACATGTAAAGTTGCATGTATAGACTATCAAAGGGTCCAAGACTATATAGTTCTATGTTAGGATAATACATATTAGGTTTGCATTATATAGTAGTTGTCAGACAATCTATCCCTTGTTGAGTTTGTAACTCCACAACTTTTATCGAAGCATCTACAATTTCTAATCATTCTATTCCACTACTTGCACTTCTAGATCATTCTTGTTTTTATCGTGTACAACTAATTCTATCTTCCCTCTTGTGTATTTGAGCATGTAATTATTATTTATCAATTTTTTCAATGCATTATCATGATTGTGAATGGTTGATGTTGGAAGTTAATTAATAAAAAAATTCTACCTATTACAAACCCTTTCATCCTTTTTAGTGTTGTGTAATCCCATAATACTCTATTGATTTAATTTTAATTGATTTAATCTAAGTATTGCATAGTCACCACTAAACCAAATGATGTATAAATGTTGAAATATATAAATGACATAAGTAAGCTAAGATGTGATATTTAAAGCCATAAGAAAAAAAGGAGGGAGGACTTAGTTGATTTACTCTTAATCTGGAACCAATCTAGATTAGGAAAAGTGTCGAATGGAATGGGTAGAGAATCACAAATTCGACAACGAATTCCGGAATGCATGAATGAGGCCAAACACGGGTGCCCATGGTAAGACAAAGGTGCCTAGGTGTTGAAGAATAATTAAGGTGCTTGTGATGCACAAATGATTAAAATATAGTTTTATCTTTGTCTACAAGATTGTCATTTTTGCTTCTGTTGATCGATTGAAATTATCTCCTTGAATGTCAAAGGTACTTATCACCTATGAAATATAATTTCACCTACACAAGCCCATAAAATTCATCAAACCTAAAAAGAAAGATGCAATGTGGGAGTCATAATGAACCCGAAGCTCACCCCAAGAGTGAACTTACGATTGAGTGTTGCACTAAATCTCAAACCCCATATAGTTCTTATGAGTGTGTGTGATAGAATCATGGCCTAGGATTCCCTTGTGCAAGTACACTTGATAGTGGGTTATAGCAATGTAGTAGAATTTTTGATGGAATATAATGAACTTCCCCTTCCTATGTTGTGTATGTAGTCCCTTGTCCCTTTAATGGATTTTTTTATTATTGGTAAAAGATAGCTTAAACAACAACACAAAAAGTTACAACACAGAAAACAGGGAACCAACAACATTATCCAAAGAAACCTTGCTAAAAACTTTGACAGCCACCTTGAACACTTGATAGATTTTCAATGCAATGGTGATGGTGGGGTCCCAGTTAGAAGCTTTGAACTTCCTTGTGATCTTTTTGTTCTTCCACGCCGTGTCCTGGGATGCCACTAGAGTCATAGATTTGTTGGATGTGTACTTGCATAAGTTCCATTATAACACTTGTGCATAGCTACACAGATTGTTTTATTTTTCCTCCGAGCCTTAAAATTGGTTTCCAAGGTAGCAATTTCATCTTTGAGGCCTGCATTGGGATCCGAGGCTGTCTCTTTGATAGTAGATTTGAGCTAGAAAATCCACATTTTCTTCGAGGGTTTTAACCACACTAGCTGCATGTTAAATTTATTCTCTAAACTGGTGCCAACAATAATATCAGGGAAAGTAGAGGGGGGCTATCATCAACCACAATTTCTTCACCCTTCGAACCAGAGCCCACCACTTCCTTACCTTTGTTGCTGCTACGGAGAACCTGTTTAGGGGGTGGTTCAGAGACAGGGTCTTTGTACATAGGATTTTTAGAACGGATACGAGTTTGCTTGGGGAGGGGAGAAATCACAGCAGGGCATGGGTCATTTCCAACAACACTAGACAAGTATTGACTAATGAGATATATGACACCTTGGTGGAGGGGGATAGTCCTCTTATGGCCCTGAACTTCTAGGATTGACTTTTCCATTGATTTTAGAATGTAATATGAGAGGCTTACCTTCACCTCGCATCTAAAGTGGTTGAAAGAGAACAAGATGGTACTATGGAATGGTGGAGAACCTCCCTTCTAGAGTGACATAATGTACCATCATCCTTGTCACCTCATCATATGGCTGCAGGATAGAGGAAACTAGGATGCCCTCCTTCTTGATGTCGAGCATTTCTCCCTCATCCAAGAACAAATTTTCTTTTGCTTCCTTGTCCATTTTGTTCCTGAAAAATTTATTCCCTTCCATGCTAAGACCGGTAATAAAAGAAATGAATTCCTCAGTAATTTGAAAGCTCTTATCTCCAAAGGAGACATTACGGTCTTTCCAATTCACCACAAACTGTATGGAGATATATTGGTCATGCCCTTTTATGCGTTGGATAAAATCGATGAAGCCCTCCATATTGATGGTCTCCCATAGTTCAACTTGTTCCTATCATTGGGGATTGAATTTAGGTTCCACACGGCAAGGGGCACCACCCATTCTAAAAACCCTTGAGAATTCTTTGGATTAAACTGAGAATTGTGAGTGGTAAGCTTCCCAATAGCCCTTCAAACAACTTGTAAGTCTATGTGAGGTAGAGATAAAATCCACTTCTTTCCCCCGAAATACTTAGTGTGACCAATTTTCGAGGGCCTGGAAGAGTAAATTCGGGCATGCCCAAAATGCCAATGCAATCTAGCCTTAGGATTGCACACGTGTTTGCACCATTGAGTGGGGTGTACTAATGGGTGAGCTCACTTCATTTGAAATGATGTTTTGGACTTCGGTAGGAGTGTCATTGATATCATGCCACTCTATGTAATCATTGCTACTAACTCCCATATTAGCAAGCAAATCCACATATTTGTTTCCCTCTCTATACACGTGCTTGAAAATAATATTTAGACCATTGCATAAGTTGTGAGATTCATTAATAAAATCCCTGATGGTCCCTTGAATATATGTTAGATGGATGTTTTAGATAACTTTACATGCCTTTTGAATGGAAGCTTAGGTGATGATAATAATGCTCGGTGTTCGTCCTTGATTTTGATCACATAACTATGTATTTATATGATTCCCTTGTTTAAATATCATAATTGACAACTAGAAGGCTGACCCATAAGTGAAAAATATTCTAAAAAGATAAAAGAGCCACAAAAGAAGCGAGTAAGTTGAGAAAGGGTCAGGAGCGCCCAGAGGGGACATGGGTACGTGGGTGCTTTTTTCCTTCTGGTCGCTAGTGTCTGGAGTCATAAAAGATAAACCAATAAAATTTTGACTAGGTTGTAGGGTGTGTAAGGCCAAATATAAAAATAAGAGGCAAACAAGAGAGGCCAAAGATAGTCATCAATTACTAGTTTTCTCATTTAGGAATCATATGAATGCTAGTATGCTTTTAGGACCTAGAAATGTACCCAAGTGTGTGATTTTGTGTCTAAATTTGCCCCCACTTTATGTTGTTGAGTGAATACTCAATAACATAAAGTAGATAAGAGATGCGTACCTTATGATCTTGTAGAGCGTGTAGTGAAAAGCATGTCGAGTGGACAAGTGAAGCATGAAATGATGCAAAGTGAAGCATGGAGACTAGGAAAGGAAAGTGACCCTAGGGGTGAAGCATATGCGTTACATTGTACATGTTGTTGTTGTAGCTTGTAATTATTGCTTCTTGTAAGGATGGGCTTGCAAAAATAATATCAAGAATGTAGTCAAAGTCCTATATCGATAAATAAGAGAAAAATGTGCATATGTATGTAACAAGTATGTAAAAAGTGTGAAAAAGGAAAGTGTGCACATGATGTAAAAGAGTCTAAAGGGTAGATAATGTCCTGAAAATGTTGTGTAGAGCGATTTTTAGGCGATCTCACATAAAGTGCAAATTTTTGGGCGATCTCATGCCAAATGCGAGTTTTTGGAGTGATCTCACGCCAATGACATGTTTTTGTGTGATATCATGCCAAAGAGCAAGTGTTGAGAATAGAGGTATAGTGTTACTCTCCTTCTATGACCCTTCCCAAATAGCACCACTACAAATGGTGTGTCCCTATTTTTTTCTTTTTGACCCGAATTAGTTTCGATTGTATTGCTTGATCTTGATTTAAAAGGAGATAAAATGCATTTTGTTCCTAGAGGATGTGCTCAGTAACTATGAAACTACTATGAAGGCTTATATGAACTGTGTTGATCTAATAAGTTGACTGTATTTTCCCTAGGACATAAGTTCCCAAAGGAGGACACAGCACATAGGTGTTAATGTATGAGTCTTAATGCTAGTGTTTGTGTTGTGCTTTAGGGACCCAAATGATTTTGGGCCATTCTGTGACTATTTGTATGTGTTGATTTTGTATTATGTTGAACCAAACTATAGCTATGAGTTGTTGTAGGGATTATTTGTTCACCCAATGTATGCCCCCTCATTTGGGGTGCATGTGATGTCGATTAGGAAAATGCGGACCAAAGGATAGACCTTATGCCGATCCAAGCGATGCTGCGCAAGGGGTAGGGGATGTGCACGGTAGAAACTAAGGATCATGTAAATAAAGTGGCTAGTAACATGTGTTAGTAGAAAAAGTAGCAAGAATGTAATACAAGACAATGTAATCAAGCAAATTTGTGCAAACAAAGTGGACCGTCAAAAGTGTGTTTTAAATATGGGACATTGTTCACAATGTCACAAGACAATCAGTGGCTGAAGTGGCCACAAATCATACAAAAATGATCATACAAGACATATGGAAAATCCCGTAAACAAAGACATAGAATAACAAATAGTAGCAAGAAAAATGTATCAAATAACCATGGTGGTATATAGTCCTGCAAAGTAAATGCTACACATGAAGCACTTGTTAGCATGTTAGAAAGATAAAAAGTATGTCAAGACATGTATGTATCAATGGAAAGTAATGTGCTAGTAAAAATATATAGTAAATGATGAAACAATATCACTTATAATGAGATTAGTAAAATTAGATGCTCTCGGGAGCCTCGGTATAGTTTTGAGCATCATCGCAACTTGTAAGAACTTGTAAGAGATATACATTCATGACTATAGAGCAAGTGAATGCACATGTGTGTATATAGAAAGATAACAATATATTGAGTATCTAACTAGCATAGTAAGAAAATTGCATCATGTAATTATAAGCAAGCAAGTGTACGTACAACCAAGATATGCAATATGCGGTGTATGAGTGTGATGAGATGGTATGCAATGTGAATGTGATAGAGCAACATACCCCCGGATGTGGATGAGTATGAGATGAGGTTAATTTATAAAATATCACTCAACAATAAAAATGAAGCATAGACCAAGAGTGAGTCATTGGGAAATGGTATGAAAATGTTCTCTAGAAACATAGATCATGAAGCATAGAGCATATAAAGTGTGAGTGAGGTGAGGTTCATTTCAGATTCGGACCCTCGAAGTCTTGAGTGCACAGGCACCCATGTCCTGTCGTGGTCACCCGTGACTACACAAATGATCAAAATCTAGTTTTTAGTGATTCACAAGATTATCACTATTCATCACCTGAAATTCTCTCCTTGAATGTCAAAGGTACCTATAACCTACGAAATAGAAGTTCATGTGCACAAGCCCAAAAAAACCGCATCAAACCTAAGAAGAAATATGTAATATGGGTATTATACCCCAATGGTCACCCCGAGAGTGAACTTATGACCGAGTGTTGCACTACATCTCAGAATCCATGTAGTTCTTGTGAGTGTGTGTGTGAGAATGATTCTTTAGGATGCCCTTGTGCAAGTGCACTTGATAGCGGGTCAGTAGCTAGAATGTTACAATATAGTAGAATGTGTTGATGGATAGAATGAAATTTCCCTTCCTATGTTGTGTATGCAGTCCCTTGGAATGGATGCTAGATGGATGCTTTGGAGTGCTTTAGGTACCTTTTGAATGCAATCTTAGGTGATGATAATAATGCTTAGTGTTTGGTCCTTGATTTTGGTCACATAACTATGTATATATATGATTCCCTTGTTTTAATTTCGTAATTGAAAACTAGAAAGTTGACTCATAAGTGAAAAATATTCCCAAAATATAAAAGAGACCCAAAAGAAGTGAGTAAGGTGAGAAAAGATGAGAGCCACCTAAAGGGGACATGGGCCATTCTGTGACTGATTGCTGTGCTGATTTTGTATTATCTTGAACCGAATCGTAGCTACGAGTTGATGTAGGGATGATTTGTTCACCCAATGTATGCCCCCTCATTTGGGGTGCATGTGATGTCAATTAGGAGAATGCAGAGTGAATGATAGGACCTAAAGCCAATCTAAAGCTGATGCCTACAAGGGGTAGTGGATGTGCATGGTAGAAACTAAGGAACATGTGTTACTAGAAAAATTAGCAAGCATGTAATACAAGACAATGTAATCAAACAAGTGTGTAAACAAAGTGGACCATGAAAAGTGGGTTTTAAATATGGGACATCATTCGAGAATGTCACAAGACAATCAGGGGCAAGGACAAAAATCATACAAACAATGATCATACAAGTCATAGGGCAAATCCCAAAACAAAGATATACTATAAAACATAATGGCAAGAAAAATGTATCAGAAAACCATGGTGGCATATAGTCCCTACAAAGTAAATTTTACACATGAAGCACCCATCAAAGCATGTTAGAAAGATAGAAAAGTATGTCAAGACGTGTATGTATCAATGGAAAGTAATGTGCTAGTAAGAATATATAGTAAGTGATGAAACAATATCACCTTTAATCGATTAGTAAAAGTAGATTCCCCAGAGCCTCGTGTACAGTGTCGAGCATCATTGCAACATGTAAGAACATGTAAGAGATCTACATTCATGACTATAGAGCAAGTGAATGCACATGTGTGTATATAGAAAGATAATAATATAGTGAGTATCGACTAGTATAGTAAGAAAAGTGCATCATATAATTATAAGCAAGCAAGAGTAAGTGCAACCAAAATATGCAATATATAGTGTATGAGTGTGATGAGATGGTATGCAATGTGAATGTTATAGGAGAAACATACCCCCCAACAGATGTGGATGAGTATGAGATGAGGTTAATTTATAAAATATCGCTCAACAATAATGAATGAACCATAGAACAAGAGTGCATCGTTGGGAAATGGTATGAAAATGTGCTCTAGAAACATAGATCATGAAGCATAGAGCATAAAAAGTGTGAGTGAGGTGAGGTTCATTTCAGATTCAAACCCTCAGCAGTCTTTAATGCCTAGGCACCTTTGTCCTCTGTGTGGTCGCCCTGTGACTTCGCAAATGATCAAAATCTGGTTTTTAGTGAGACGCAAGATTTTCACTATTAATCACCTAAAATTCTCTCCTGAATGTCGAAGGTACATGTGACCTACAAAATAGAAGTTCATGTGCACAAGCCCAAAAATTGCATCAAAACTATGAGGAAAGATGCAATATGGGGATTGATTAACCCGATGGTTACCCCGAGAGTGAACTTATGACCGAAAGTGTTACACTACATCTCGAGTAATCCATGTAGTTCTTGTGAGTGTGTGTGTGAGAATGATTCTTTAGGATTCCCTTGTGCAAGTGCACTTGATAACGGGTTGTAGCTAGAATGTTACAATATAGTGGAATGTGTAGATGGAATTGAATGAACTCTCCCTTCCCATGTTGTTTATGCGGTCTCTTGTCCCTTGAATGGATGCTAGATGGATGTTTTTGAGCACTTTAGGTACCTATTATCCCAAATTCAGCCCCAAAAATTTGGTCAAGACAACTCCTGCACATAAGGAAATTATGAAGGAAATGACTCAGACCCGTGAGCTCACATTCTAGGATGACAAACAGGTTATAGGTGGGCTCAAAAATGAAGGAAAAGTGTTGTAGAGAATCCAGGAGCAAGAAGGAAAAGAAGCGGTGAAGTTTCAAGGTCTTCGGGCTCAAAACCATTTAGGAAAGAATCCAGAATCGACTAAGTATGGAAGAGCCAACAGAGAGAGCCACGTGTCCTAGCGGTGCTTCTCCAAGATGAATCCATAAAGGGAGGCTCAAATAAGCCCCGCATCTCCACGTGTCCTAGGTCAAAGTGGGCCGTCGGGGGTTTTCTAATTTTTGTGTTTTGCAAAAAGGGGGAAAAGGTAAATTATGGACCCGCAAGCCCAATTTTGCTCTAATCTGGCTGCCACGTGTCCCATATAAAAAAGGAAATCCCAAACGAGCATTAGGCTGCCGCGTGGCCCTGGTAGGTGAAAATGGAGAAAATTCTTCCAGGCCATTAACGCAGAATCCAATCTCTTCAACTACCAGATCTGATTTGATTCAATTCGTTGGGAACCAGAAGCGACATATTATGGGTGGATTTACATAAGGCATTGATATTCAGTGGTTGAAATTTCAAAGCGGGATTCAATGCATTTCTCATGGTGGTTGGAGTAGGATTCGAATTTTCCCTCTTCTCTCTCTTTTCTTTCTATATATATTGTAACACTTCTCGTTTGAGAAGGAGAGACATTTTGGGCATAGAGAAACTCTGTCAAATTTGTTTCTCGATGCCATTTTTGAGCAATGAACCTTCTCCCATGCCTAACAAATGTATTTGTGCCTCTATTCCATAAATGTAATGGTCTGTGCACCTTATAGAGCAATAAAAATGTGTTTTTGTGGTGTTATTCAACCCTTTGCATCATTTTTTTGTTTCTACGTGCCTCTCCCTACCAGATTTTTTTCTTATTCATGTATTTCACATTTACAGGTGTAGGATGTTGTGTTTCATGGAGTTTAATGGTGAATTTGAAGATCTAGGCCGTGTTACTTTTGTCTGACCTCCCTCATCTCCATTTTCTCTGTTTCTTTCTCCCTCAATAGAATATCTCGCTTCCTTTGTTGGTGTATCACCGTTTTAGTGTAGGCTCTATTTTTAGTTTTCTCTCTCTCCTTGTCTCCTTGGAAGTTAGATTAGGATTAGATTAGCTTTCCTACACTGGAATAGCTTGTGGCAGGTAGTTTAGGAAGAGGAACCAGCCTTCTCTGGAGAGCTTTCCCATTCACAAGGTCCCACACCTTGGGGAAGTTCAATGTTATGCAATCACACCAGATGAGTCTGCCTTAGAAAAGCATATTTTTAGAACTCATTTGGGGGTGTTGTGATTTTGCACTAATAGTACCTTTTGAATGCAACCTTTGGTGATGATAATAATGCTTAGTGTTTGGTCCTTGAGTTTGGTCACATAACTATATATTTATATGATTCCCTTGTTTGGATTTCGTAATTGAAAACTAGAAGGTGACCCATAATTGAAAAATGTGCCCAAAAGATAAAAGAGACCCAAAAGAAGTGAGTAAGGTGAGAAAATAGCAGAGGCACCTAGAGGGGATAGGCGCCATTTTGTGACAATCTACCCGTGTTGATTTTGTATTATCTTGAACCGAACTATAGCTCGAGTCAGCTATAGGGATGATTTGCTCACCCAATGTATGCCCCCTAATTTGTGGTGCATGTGATTTCAATTAGGAGAATGCGGACCGATAGAACCCGATGCCAATCAAGATGATTCCCGCAAGGGTAGGGGATGTGCATGGTAGAAACTAAGGAACATGTAAACAAAGTGGCTAGTAACATGTGTTAGTAGAAAAATTAGCAAGCATGTAATACAAGACAATGTAATCAAACAAGTGTGCAAACAAAGTGGGCCACGAAAAAGTGCATTTTAAATATGGGACATCGCTCACAATGTCACAAGACAATCAAGGCTGAAGCGCCCAAAATCATACAAACAATGATCATACAAGACATAGGGAAAATCTCGCAAACAAAGACATACAATAACAAATAATGGTAAGAAAAATGTATCAGAAAACCATGGTGGCATATAGTCCCTACAAAGTAAATGTTGCACATAAAGCACCCATCAAAGCATGTTAGAAAGATAGAAAGTATGTTAAGACGCATATGTATCATTGGAAAGTACTGTGTCTAGTAAGAATATATAGTAAGTGATGAAACAATATCACCTATAATGAGATTAGTAAAAGTAGATGCCCCAGGATCCTCAGATGCTACGAGTGTTGAGCATCATTGCAACATGTAAGAACTCAGTAAGAGATCTACATTCATGACTATAGATCAAGTGAATGCACGTGTGTGTATATAGAAAGATAATAATATAGTGAGTATCTCGACTAGCAGAGAAAGAAAAGTGCATCATGTAATTATAAGCAAGCAAGTGTATGTACAACCAAGATATGCAATATGCAGTGTATGAGTGTGATGGAATGATATGCAATATGAATGTGATAGAGCAACATACCCCTAGCGGATGTGGATGAGTATGAGATGAGGTTAATTTATAAAAGATCACTAAACAATATCAAATGAAGCATAGAACAAGAGTGCGTCGTTGGGAAATGGTATGAAAATGTGCTCTAGAAACATAGATCATGAAGCATAGAGCATAAAAAGTGTGAGTGAGGTGAGGTTCATTTTAGATTCGGACCCTAGCAATCTTCAATGCCTAGGTACCTCGGTCCCGCCGTAGTTGCCCGTGATTGCGTAAATAATCGAATCTAGTTTTTAGTGAGTCGCAAGATTGTCATTGTTAATCGCCTGAAATTCTCTCCTTGAATTTTGAAGGTACTTGTAACCTACAAAATAGAATTTCATGTGCACAAGCCCAAAAACCACATCAAACCTAAGAAGAAAGATGCAATATGGGGATTCAGATTAACCCCGACGGTTACCCTAAGAGTGAACTTATGACCAAGTGTTGCACTACATCTCGGAATCCATGTAGTTCTTTTGAGTGTGTGTGTGAGAGAGAGAATGATTCTTTAGGTGGCCCTTTTGCAAGTGCACTTGATAGCAGGTTGTAGCTAGAATGTAACAATATAGTAGAATGTGTGGATGGAATAGAATGAACATTCCCTTCATATGTTGTGTATGCAGTCCCTTGTCCCTTGAATGGATGCTAGATGGATGGTTTGGAGTGCTTTAGGTACCTTTTGAATGCAATCTTAGGTGATGATAATAATGCTTAGTGTTTGGTCCTTGATTTTGGTCACGTAACTATGTTTGGTCCTTGATTTTGGTCACGTAACTATGTATTTATATGATTCCCTTGTTTGAATTTCATAATTAAAAACTAGAAGGCCGACCCATAAGTGAAAAATATGCCCAAAAGATAAAAGAGAGCCAAAAGAATCGAGTAAGGTGAGAAAAGATCGAGAGGCACCTAGAGGGGACACGAGGCCATTTGTGACTATGTACTTGTGTTGATTTTGTATTATCTTTAACCGAATTGTAGCTCGTGTTCTTTGTAGGGATGATTTGTTCACCCAATATTTTCCCCCTCATTTGGGGTGAATGTGATGTTGATTAGGATAATATAGACCAAATGATAGGACCTGATGTCAATCTAAAGATGATACTTGGAAGGGGTAGGGGATGTGCATGGTATAAATCAATGAACATGTAAACAAAGTGGCTAGTAACATGTGTTAGTAGAAAAATTAGCAAGCATGTAATACAAGACAATGTAATCAAACAAGTGTGCAAAGAAAGTGGGCCACGAAAAAGTGCATTTTAAATATGGGACATCGCTCACAATGTCACAAGACAATCAAGGCTGAAGCACCCAAAAATCATACAAACAATGATCATACAAGACATAGGGCAAATCTCGCAAAACAAAGACATACAATAACAAATAATGGTAAGAAAAATGTATCGAGAAAACCATGGTGGCATATAGTCCCTACAAAGTAAATGTTGAACATGAAGCACCCATCAACATGTTAGAAAGATAGAAAGTATGTCAAGATGTGTATGTATCAATGAAAAGTAATGTGCTAGTAAGAATATATAGTAAGTGATGAAACGATATCACCCTGTAATGAGATTAGTAAAAGTAGATGCCCCAGGAGCCTTGGTACGGTGTCGAGCATCATTGCAACATGTAAGAACCTGCAAGAGATCTACATTCATGACTATAGATCAAGTGAATGCATATGTGTGTATTTAGAAAGATAATAATATAGTGAGTATCCGACTAGCATAGTGAGAAAAGTGCATCATATAATTATAAGCAAGTAAGAGTAAGTATAACCAAGATATGAAATTTGTAGTGTATGAGTGTGATGAGATGGTATGTAATGTGAATGTGATAGGAGCAACATACCCCGGTAGATGTTGATCAAGTATGAGATGAGGTTAATTTATAAAAGATCACTCAACAATATCAAATGAAGCATAGAACAAGAGTGTGACATTGGGAAATGGAATGAAAATGTGCTCTAGAAACATAGATCATGAAGCATAGCATAAAAAGTGTGAGTGAGGTGAGGTTCATTTCAGATTTAGACCCTCAAGCGGTCTTCAAACACCTGGGCACCCGGTCCCACTTGTGGTCTCCTGTGACTACGTAAATGTTCAAAATCTGGTTTTTAGTTAGTCACAAGATTGTCACTGTTGATCGCCTGAAATTCTCTCCTTGAATTTCAAAGGTACATGTAACCTGCAAAATAGAAGTTCACATGCACAAGCCCAAAAACCACATCAAACTTAAGAAGAAAGATGCAATATGGGGATTGGGATTAACCCCGATGGTCACCCTAAGAGTGAACTTATGACCGAGTGTTGCACTACATTTCGAAATCCATGTAGTTCTTTTGAGTGTGTGTGTGTGAGAGAGAGAATAATTCTTTAGGATGCCCTTGTGCAAGTGCACTTGATAGCGGGTTATAGCTCGAATGTTACAATATAGTAGAATGTGTGGATTGAATAGAATGAACTTTTCCTTCCTATGTTGTGTATGTAATCCCTTGTCCCTTGAATAGATGCTAGATTGATGCTTTGGAGCACTTTAGGTACCTTTTGAATGCAATATTAGGTGATGATAATAATGCTTAGTGTTTGGTCCTTGATTTTGGTCACATAACTATATATTTATATGATTCCGTTGTTTGAATTTTGTAATTGAAAACTAGAAGGCCAACCCATAGGTGAAAAATATGCCCAAAAGATAAAAGAGACCAAAAAGAAGCGAATAAGGTGAGAAAAGATCGGAGGTGCCGAGAGGGGACACAAAGTCATTATGTGACTCTTTTCTGTGTTGATTTTGTATTATCTTGAACCGAACTATAGCTCGAGTTCTTTGTAGGGATGATTTGTTCACCCAATGTATGCCCCCTCATTTGGGGTGCATGTGATGTCGATTAGGAGAATGCAAACTAAATGATAGGACCTAATGCCAATCTGAAGTTGATGCCTTCAAGGGGTAGGGGATGTGGATGGTAGAAACAAAGGAACATATAAACAAAGTGGCTAGTAATATGTGTTAGTAGAAAAATTAGTAAGCATGTAATACAAGACAATGTAATCAAGCAAGTGTGCAAACAAAGTGGACCGTGAAAAGTGTGTTTTCAATATGGGACATCACTCACAATGTCACAAGATCAGACACCCATAATTACGCTCGAGTAATTTAAATACTTAAATTGCGCTAATTATCTCCCTTCCTACAAATTAGCGACATACTGTCAAGAGCACTCACCTTCTCTCCGATCGTCATTAATTAATTGCACTACACTATTTAATTAAGTCATCTATCCAACAAGTACCCTAATTAACGAACTTCGTTAATTAATCCTTCCTTCTATCTAGACTAATTAATTATTATTACTTAATTAGATTCCCTTTCATTGAACCAATAAATCAATATTTAATGGATTTAATCCTCTTCTATAGTCTAAATCATGCTAATATTCCTCTAAAAAGCTTTTATAAGCTTGCACATCTATTAATTAATCATCTTGATCAATTAATAAACCCCCTTTATCCACATGAGTCACTAAAGGACAAGCTAAACTCTCCTAAAGTTAACTCAACCCTATCTAAACCCCCCTTATCCATAACTAACTCAACATCTCTATTATCCCACATGCAAAGGGATGTAGTGATTCCTTTATCCATTGGGCTATATAAAGAGCCCTCCTCCTACCTTTACACTTACACCTAAATTTCTTGAGAAGACAAGAGCAAAGCACATAACAAATAGACTATAAGCTTTTCCTTTGTTACTCTTGGGAATTCACCATTTGAAGAGCTAAGCCTCCTTCCTTGCATTTTTCCAAGTGCTTGGGTCATATGGGAATAGTCAAAGGGTCTTGTAGCCAAGCTTTGATGAGCTCCCATTCCTAGGTTCTTGAAGATCAAAACAATCAATTTGATTGCCATGGAGTCTACATAGGTCCATTTGCTTTTTGTTGGTAATCTAGAGAAGTAGAGGTTTTAATACTTTAGCATGTTAATTCAAAGTTAATGCATTATGCTTAGTATTAATCTTGTTTAGCTCTCATCTTTGATGGTGCTTAGATTTTGTCTTAGCTTTGTTATAGAACTATTTAGGTGGTAGTTCTTATTCATCTAACTTAGCTTAAGCACAAATACATGCACACAAAGACAATAAGAGCCAAAGCAGCCAAAAATCATACAAACAATGATCATACAAGACATAGGAAAATCCCACAAACAAAGACATACAATAACAAATAATGGCAAGAAAAATGTATCGAGAAAACCATGGTGGCATATAGTCTTGCAAAGTAAATGTCGCACATGAAGCACCTGTTAGCATGTTAGAAAGATAGAAAGTATGTCAAGATGTCTATGTATCAATTGAAAGTAATGTGCTAGTAAGAATATATAGTAAATGATGAAACAATATCACCTATAATGAGATTAGTAAAAGTAGATGCCCTCGGGAGCCTCAAGACAATGTCGAGCATCATTGCAACATGTAAGAACCTATAAGAGATCTACATTCATGACTATAGAGCAAGTGAATGCACGTGTGTTTATATAGAAAGATAATAATATAGTGAGTATTTCACTAGCATAGTAAGAAAAGTGCATCATGTAATTATAAGCAAGCAAGAGTAAGTGCAACCAAGATATGCAATATGTAGTGTATGAGTGTGATGGAATGGTATGCAATGTGAATGTGATAGGGTCAACATACCCCCAACAAATGTGGATGAGTATGAGATGAGGTTAATTTATAAAAGATCGCTCAACAATAACGAATGAACCATAGAACAAGAGTGGGTCGTTGGGAAATGGTATGAAAATGTTCTCTAGAAACATAGATCATGAAGCATAGAGAATAAAAAGTGTGAGTGAGGTGAGGTTCATTTAAGATTCGGACCCTCAACGCAGTCTTGCAGTGCATGGCACCCCGTCCCGCTATAGTTTCCGTGATTGTGTAAATGATCAAAATCTTATTTTTAGTGAGTCACAAGATTGTCACTTTGTTGATCACATAAAATTCTCTCCTTTAATGTCAAAGGTACTTATAACCTACAAAATAGAAGTTCACGTGCACAAGCCCAAAAATCGCATCAAATCTAAGAAGAAAGATGCAATATGGGGATTTAGATTAACCCCAACGGTCACCCCCGAGAGTGAACTTATGGTGAGTGTTACACTACATCTTAGAATCCATGTAGTTCTTTTGAGTGTGTGTGAGAGAGAATAATTCTTTAGGATGCCCTTGTGCAAGTGCACTTGATAACGGGTTGTAGCTATAATGTTACAATATAGTAGAATGTGTGGATTAAATAGAATGAACTTTCCCTTCCTATGTTATGTATGCAGTCCCTTGTCCCTTGAATAGATGTTAGATTGATGCTTTGGAGCACTTTAGGTACCTTTTGAATGTAATCTTAGGTGATGATAATAATTCTTAGTGTTTGGTCCTTGATTTTGGTCACATAACTATGTATTTATATGATTCCCTTGTTTGAATTTCATAATTGAAAACTAGAAGGCCGACCCATAAGTGAAAAATATGCCCAAAAGATAAAAGAGACCCAAAAGAAGTGAGTAAGGTGAGAAAAGATCGGAGGCGTCCGGAGGGAACATGGGTCATTTGTGGACTGTCGCCTATGTTGATTTTGTATTATCTTGAACCAAAGCGTAGCTCGAGTTATTTGTAGGGATGATTTGTTCACCTAATGTATGCCCCCTCATTTGGGGTTCATGTGATGTCGATTAGGAGAATACAAACCAAATGATAGAACCGATGTCAATCTAAAGTGATGCCTACAAGTGGTATGGGATGTGCATGGTAGAAACTAAGGAACATGTAAACAAAGTGACTCGTAACATGTGTTAGTAGAAAAATTAGCAAGAATGTAATACAAGACAATGTAATCAACCAAGTTTGCAAACAAAGTGGACCATGAAAAAGTGTGTTTTAATTATGGGACATCGCTCACAATGTCACAAGACAATTAGGGCCGAAGTGGCCAAAAAGCATACAAAAAATGATCATACAAGAGATAGGGAAAATATTGCAAACAAAGACATACAATAACAAATAATGGCAAGAAAAATGTATCAGAAAACCATGGTTGCATATAGTCCCTACAAAGTAAATGTTGCACATAAAGCACCCATCAGCATGTTAGAAAGATAGAAAGTATGTTAAGACGCATATGTATCATTGGAAAGTACTGTCTCTAGTAAGAATATATAGTAAGTGATGAAACAATATCACCTATAATGAGATTAGTAAAAGTAGATGCCCCAAGAGCCTCAGACAGTACAGTGTTGAGCATCATTGCAACATGTAAGAACATGTAAGAGATCTACATTCATGACTATAGATCAAGTGAATGCATGTGTGTGTATATAGAAAGATAATAATATAGTGAGTATCCGACTAGCATAGTGAGAAAAGTGCATCATATAATTATAAGCAAGCAAGAGTAAGTGCAACCAAGATATGCATATGCGGTGTATGAGAGTGATGAGATGATATGCAATGTGAATGTGATAGAGCAACATACCCCAATAGATGTTGATGAGTATGAGATGAGGTTAATTTATAAAAGATCACTCAACAATATCAAATGAAGCATAGAACAAGAGTGTGTCGTTGGGAAATGGTATGAAAATGTGCTCTAGAAACATAGATCATGAAGCATAGAGTAGAAAAAGTGTGTGTGAGGTGAGGTTCATTTCAGATTCAAACCCTCAAAGAGTCTTCAAAGACACCTAGGAACCCCGGTCTTATCGTGGTCACCTATGACTGCGTAAATGATCAAAATCTGGTTTTTAGTGAGTCACAAGATTGTCACTTTGTTGATTTTCTGAAATTCTCTCCTCTAATGTCGAAGGTACATGTAACCTGAAAAATAGAAGTTCACCTGCACAATCCCAAAAACTACATCAAACCTAAGAAGAAAGATGCAATATGAGGATTGATTAACCCCGATGATCACCCCGAGAGTGAACTTCCGACCAAGTGTTGCACTACATCTTCGAATCTATGTAGTTCTTGTGAGTGTGTGTGAGAGAATGATTCTTTAGGATGCCCTTGTGCAAGTGCACTTGATAGCGGGTTGTAGCTAGAATGTTACAATATAGTAGAATGTGTGGATGGAATAGAATGAGATTTTCCTTCCTATGTTGTGTATGCAATCCCTTGTACCTTGAATGGATGCTAGATGGATGGTTTGGAGAGCTTTAGGTACCTTTTGAATGCAATCTTAGGTGATGATAATAATGCTTAGTGTTTGGTCCTTGATTTTGGTCACATAACTATGTATTTATATGATTCTATTGTTTGAATTTGTAATTGACAACTAGAAGGCCGACCCATAAGTGAAAAATATGCCCAAAAGATAAAATAGACCCAAAAGAAGTGAGTAAGGTGAGAAAATATCGGAGGCACCCATAGGCAAGGGAGTTTGAGCACTTCGTCTTGGCTGGGCGATGGTGTCTGGAGTCATAAAAGATAAATCAGTAAAATTTTGACTAGGCTATAGGGTGTATAAGACCAAATAGAAAACAAGAGGCAAATAAAAGAGGCCAAAGGTAGTCATCAATTACTAGTTTTCTCGCTTAAGAATCATATGAATGCTAGTATGCTTTTAGGATTTAGAAATGTACCCAAGTGCGTGATTTTGTGTCTACATCTATAAAATCAATAAGGGTAAAAACAATTCTAATAGAGGTGAGATGAAAAGGTTAGAGGTGTATCTTGAATATCTTGATATCTCGGTCACGATCACAAGGATTTGATAGTGAAAATGTGCACTTAAATGTTATAAAGAGCCGACCCATTTTTGTGTGCTAGATAAATACCTTGTCCAAATGATCCATAAACTTTGACTTTGGAACTCTACAAAATCACACAATTATGTTGTTCTACTTTCAACTTTGGAAAATGACATATTGATTGAAGATTAGAGCTTTAGTGAATGATTATCTAGTTCTTAGGACAAAAATGTAGAGAAATGCTAAAATAATTCTACACACAATGCAAGAATTTTTATCCTGGAAACCCCAATGAGGGAAAACCAATCGGGAAGGGCAACTGCTCTTTCTTCCCACTTGTATTGGCCAATTAATCAAATTGTACATATTACAATAAGTATGAAAAGAATCAACAATGTAAACCTCCTGTCTAACTACTTGCTTGCTATATATTTTCTTACACCTTGCTCCTACAATTCCACTCAAAGCCTTTGAAGAATCTATGCTCACTTGCTCGCATATTAATACTCTACTTCTTGATCTCTACGGACCTTCAAATCATCAATTCTCTTTCTCCTCCTTGTATTTATAGCATTCTCCCATGTCCTCCGTGCACTGGAGAATGGGAAAGGTCAGGAGGGAAGGGACACGATGAGCACTTCAAATTCGTGTCCATTCTTGCTCCATTCTTATTTTCTTTTAGAATCGCCACCTTGAGTAGATGGCGGTTTCGGGATCGTCGCCATGGCTGGGTGGCAGTTCCACAACCGTCACTCTGACTGAGAGCAGCGGTTTTGTCCAAAACCTCTGTTTACCTCATTTCTTTCATTTTCTTCAATTATCCTTCTTGGTGTGTGATGGAACGATGAAGTGGTGTGTTTTTTCGAATCCATATGGATCATACCTCCCCTACTTATGAGACTTTTAGTCCCACAAAATCTTAATGGGGAGTGGTAGAGGAATCAACTCCCTCTCTTACTCCTTCGAGTACTGTAGACACCTAAAATATGCTTACACTTAGCATTTCCTCAATTTCAACCGATTGATGACACTTCGTTAATCAACCCATCTTTGCTCCATTCTCAAATGCCCATTCACGACACTCTTTCAATTGTATTCCTCCTATAATCAACTTATTTGGATAATATCTCTCTTATTAGCTAAACATTCCTCCTTTCGACCATTCAGAACCTCCCTAGTCCTCTCTAGACCACTTATATTGGCTTCGTAGGCTATCTATCAATCACAATTGGTTATCCAGACCCCTCCCAACTCTCAACGAGTCTCTAATCACTTGCTAATCAAATTTTAACTAGCCTAAACCCTAGTTAACTAGCTTAAAGCATAATTATCCTAATCTAATGCTAAAGTGATTTTTGAGATTTAGTCCCACATGCACCCACAGTTCAACATCCTCTCATTTGGAAAACTATAAATACAAGGCTAAGCCTACCCATTCAAACACACAACTTTACATAACACAAAGCCAAAACAAGCCTAAGAAAGCTTGGATCTCATTTGTATTAGCTTTAAGCTAATTAGACATTTGATCTAAAGCTTTCCTTCCTCCATTGTTGAGCTAACACCTCCATTTGCATCCATAATCCAAGTTTTGAGTAATATGGAGAGAACCATTGGCCTTGAAGCCATTAATGGTGAGACTCCATTCTTGAAAGCTTGAGTTTCATATCAAACATCACACCTTTGATTGCTAAGTTGATCTTTTTAGGTTCAATTTCTTAATTAAGTAATCTAAAGAGTAGAGAGTAGTATATATGTTAGGTTTTGATGTTTTTGTCAAAGTTATGATGTATGTATAGGATTAAATCTTGTTTATCTCTTATCTCATGGTGCATGGATGAGTAAAGAAAATCTTTGAGGTTCTTTAGCCTCATTCCATAGCTTTTGCAACTTTCCATTGCATACATTTGGCATGCCCGGTGGGACACTTATGTCCATCCTCCATTAATGGAGGTCTTTTAGGTTTTTCAAAGTTCATTTTCAAGTTTTTGGGTCAAATCACTTGTTATTTCCTCATTTTTGTTTCTAACACTAGATAAATGACCTTCATTTACATGTATTTTGTGGGTTTGATATAGAAATAGGACACTTTGACTAACAACTAACCTATTTGCTCTTGAAAATTTGAAAATATGTGAGTTTTTGTAGGTTTTTCACAGGGTGCGCGTAGGTGTTTACAAGGGGCGCGTACACGTTGAAACCCTAACGTCTCCATCGGAATAGGTGCATACTGTCTGTCTAGTCCTCATCATTTGCAAATTTTACTCTACAAGGACGCACACGCATCTCCATCATATGTGCCGCGTATCGCTCTCTCTCGGCCACGTGTATGCGTCAAGTGCTCGACTATGTGAAAATCTATAAATTTCACCTCTACAAGGACACGCACGCATCTCCATCATCTAGGCTACGTATCCACCTCTTTGGCCGCGTATGCGTAAATGGGTTGATTGTGTAAAAATTTGAAATTGTCTATTTTTGCTAGGTGCGTATCCGTTGGCTAGGGCGTGTATGCGTCACTCTGGGCGCGCAAGTGTCTGTTTCACTCTATTGACTTTGCATTTTTTTCTTTCCCACGCACTTGTCTACTTGGGCATGTGTCCATTGGCTAGGGCATGTATGTGTCATCCTGGGCATGCAGGTGTCTCTGTGTAGTCCGGATTCATCCATTTTATTTTTAGTGCTCCTTGTTTTGACCATATCTTTTGACTCGTTAACCCGTTTTCAGAGTTTGAACAAGTGTCAGAAATATAACAAAACGTACTTCTATCACAAAACTCCCAAAATGCTCTGGAGACCTCCAAAAATGCAAATTACTAAAAACTGTTAAAAAAGTGTAAAAAATTGGATTTCTAGAATTTTTCGATTTTCTTGGTTTTCTAACTCTTGTAGGGTTCTAACAGTGGTTTACAGGTTTCCTTTGCATTAAGTTATTTTATACTAACTTTTAAAAAAATGTTTGCATCTTTATTCATGAAAATTTGAAATGCGTATGCTCTTCCCTCGCACCTTTCTAGGTGATCTTGGGAATCAGAAACATTTCACCACTTTTGTCATACTTGCAAAATGGTTTAAATAGCTTTCAAAGTTGGTTAAAAGGAACTTATTTTCACATTGTACTTAGGAATTTTCCATTCATTACAAATTTGAGTGAGGTACCTTGTTGTGTATGCTCTTTCCTTGCGTCTTAGGATGATCTAGGAAATAAAAAACAACATCTTATCTCCTTTGTATGACATTTTGGAAAATTACTAACCTTGGTATGTAGGACCAAAATTGTTTGTCAAAGAAAGACGCCAAAACCAAACAACACAAACCCGCTAATACACGTATTTCTTGCAAGTTGCCAAATGGTGTGCCACTTAAAACCACATTAAGTTAAGCAAGATAAAAAACACACCATATTCAAAACATTGTATTGCAGGTTTCGGAAAAGGGTACGTCCCTCTCCGCTCAACTGGAACATAACCCCTTTGGCATAATGCCTTAAGCTACAACAATGGGGGTGGTTCCAAGAACCCTAAAGTAATCCACCACTGAGTAACCTCGTGGATGAAACAGAATTGCTCGCTTACCCACTTGACTAGTTTTCCTCGTGAGTTAGCGTTACTGGTTGTCCGTATGGCGACCCCAGTGAGAGTACACGTGGATGCATTTATTTCCCTTTATGCTTGAAGGGGGTAAAGTAAAGCCAAGATACTCCCAAATTAGTCATTGCAAATTTTTGGGTAAATCATGCTCGCTTAAGATAACTTTGTAACACCTAGTTGAGAGATCTTATTAGGGAGGCCATTTTGTCTTGAGGCCCACTTTACTAGTCCTTTATTGCGTCTTAGCCATCATGAAGTGATAACTTGTTTGGATTCAGAACCTTGTTTTTCGAACAAGGCAAAGAATCCACTTAAGTTGGATCTAAGTTCCTTTCATCATGGAAATTGGACAACGTTTCACTTAGCTTAGCTTCTTTCTTGCCTTCGAATGAGGCGAAGCTCTACCCAAGTAACACTTAGTTCATTTCCATATTTTGATCTACACCTTTGCGTTCTTGTTTCCCATTTAGGGCAATAGAAGGCATCTTTCGGGAGTGTTGTCATAGATAGTGTTCACTTTTTTGTCCATTTACGCTCATCCATGTTTGCGGTTGAGTTGTTAAACGTCTAAAGTGTGTGGATGCATCCTTATATCTTTGATGGCCACTTGATCTTGATTTCAAGATCATCATCATAGTTCAGATTGAGTCATCATTTTATCTCCCTTTGACATGTTACTTTGTTCGCATTGTCTCGACACAATTAAGATACTTATGTCATGTTTTTCATAAACATGATCTAAGTATCCACATTGTGGCATTACGCTGCGCACATTTTAACACATCCTTAGTATACCTTGACTTGGTTTTACTTCAAACATTGTCCAAAATATTGAAGAGTGTCGCTTACTTTGTTTGTGTCGTTTCAATACCAGGTTGGCACTAATATCTCACTTCTTCGTGAAGCTTGATTAACGTGTCCAATTGGTATGGTTACATGGCTTACATTTGTAATCATCGCCCTTTAACATTTTGGCCTTATTGGTTGTTGAACGTGTTGTGTATCCTTTGATTGGGATTCACATCTACCCTTTGTTAATATTTACACCTTGTTCATTTTGAACTTGACATAAATATTGACATTATGTTGATCATCTTTGCATCGAACTATCATTTTGCACATACATTTTACATAGGGTGTATTTCCTTGTTGATTGGTTTTGTGTTTCACACTTGCATGATTGTTCCTTGTGATTATTCATCCGGAAATCTTGTTTTTGAGGACAAATCCTTTTTGATCTCGTTGGCATTACATCATCATAATGTCTATTTTCCTTAGACCTTCTTTGGAAAATCACGCATGCATCTCCATACTTACAAAATGTCTAGTTGGTTGCCATTATGCTTCCTTGAATTGACATGTCGCTTCCTTCCCTTTAAAGGAGTTCCATCACACTATCTAGATCTGGACATTTTTGCTTAAACTACCCCAACAATGATCTGTTTATCACGTTGTTCCTCATGCTTATGAAAATATGGAACCTATGTTTAAAAATTAAAATCAAAAGATTCCCATTACGACTAAGCCTTGTTTGGTTCTTCGTGTTAGAGAGCCCACCAGTACCACCTGTTCCCCACCTTGACTCATAGTCGGTGGTATGGTTTGGATGCTTCTGATCCAAATTATTATTCAGTCCCCCCACTCTTCTTCTTCTGATTCAGATCCAAATTACCATTGGAATTCTGAATCTTCTTCAAGACTCGGATCCCAACTATTGTTCAGATACCCCTAGATAAAATATTGAATCACGATCCTCCCTTCCTTCACAGGACCTTTATTCCAACTCACCTCAATGATGTCTTCCTCCTTTAAAGACTCATGTGACTCTAAGTTCCATTAATCGAACATCTAATTTGGTTCTTGAGTCACGGTCCTCCCTTTCTTCGTAGGACCTCCTTCATCAATTGTCTCAACGACCTCTTCCTTCGTCGAAGAGTTCCACGACTCGGGTTACCTCTATTCAATCATCTAATTCGACTCCTACGTCACAACTTAACGAATGGCTATGCGATCCTACTTTCCAACCTACATTACATCGTCTTCTAGAAAAATGACATAGGTCCAAATCCAAATCGTCCATTCATGAGACGCTTACCACCAATCCTACTTCCTCTCTTGAGTCATCTTCTTCTATCAATCAATCATCCCCGCTTATCAAACATGTTTCTTCTATTCAACCTTCCATGGAAAAAGAAAAACAACCTCTACTAATTGATTTCTCTCATAATGAAGGAACAATTAGACTACATGATGATATCCCTTTAGAGGATTGCAAACAAGGATTATTTCTAGAACTCGATACGCTTGCGTATGGGGAGGAAGAAATTGATCCTTTTTATAGAACATAGAGGAAAATCCTAAGGTCATGGAACTTGATTCTTCTTCTATTCCATCTTCACCTTCTTCTAAGCATGATGAGATGTCGGGGTCTAGCATTGAGCCATGGCCTATCTTCTCGTTACCAAATCATTCATTATCTATTACCATTCCTCAATCAAAATCTCTCCTTGGGTCATCGATGAGTAGCCCATTGTCTTCTTAAACACTTGGGCCACCCAGGTAGTCCTCCATTTTCTACTTGTGGGTCACCTCCTGGTAGCCCATTCCCTTCTATTCTTGGGCCACATCCTAGTATCCCTTCATCCTCTTCTATATATGGGATACCTCTCGGTAGTTCCTCCTCGTCTATACTTGGGCCATACCCTAGCATCCCTTCATCATCTTCTTCTATTCTTGGGCCATGTCCTCATAGCCCAACTTCTTCCATCTTAGGGCCATATCCTAGTAGCCCTTCATCATCTTCTATTAGTGGCTCACCTCCTGGTAGCCCATCCTCTTCAATTCTTGGACCATATCCTATTCATCCATCACATCATCCTTCTACCAATGACCGAGGAAAGCCCACCATCATTTCTCTTGTTCCTATCATCAATCATAAACGTTCGCTCTCTTCTCCCACTTCTTAGGGTCAAAAAAGTCACACGTCAGCTTATAAGAAACCCAAACAGGTTCATTATCAAGCTCAGGTCAAAACTTCCAAGAGCTTGAAATCCCCCAACAACTCGAACAATCTCAAAATTTTAAATCAAGTGTGATTCAAGAATGCACATCAATGTAACCATCAAGTATGGCGCAAAGTGCATAAACATATAGATAGGGAACTCAAGCTCTCACATATGAAATCCATGTTTCAGGATAAATCACAGTCATTTGTTGAGTACGAGCTCACCTCGATCATCGAGATCAGAGATAACATGACTCTTGATAAGCAATCACGCCTAGTATCCCTTATCAAAGAAATTGTAAACATTGTTGTTTGATCTTACCACACAGAGTGACTATATTGTTCCCACTTTTCCAAAAACTATCAAAAAGCTAAAAATAAAAAACAATTAAAAAATACAAAAAAACATTGAGAAAACACAAGAAAAATCAAAGGTATAAAGATCAAACAATGTAATTAGGTATTGCGTACACATGGATGTTTCTTTCTTCCCTTTCTTATCATTCTTCTGCAAGTCTTCCTACCATTTTCATCCCTTCGGTGATATTGTGGTTAGCCTTTTCACACACATTTTGTGACATTTATCTCTATGGTATCTGTTTGACCCTGGTCTTTTATCACCTTGGTAAATTAAAGAACGACTAACCTCTTAGAGATCCTATCACATTCAACATCTAATAAACTTGTTGCGAAGAACTTTTGGACATATTTGTTGACACTAGCCAATGTCGTCATCATAATCACTTCCATATCCTCTCATCAAGCCATCAGTGGTTCTTAACCCCTTGTCAAACAAGAGAGTTGAAATAATTTTTCAGAAAGCAAAAGAATCAAAATCAATCAAAAATCAAAAGCTACAAAGCAAATGCAAATTGATATATAAATCTATCTTGGGATATTTCTAATAAACTCTATCGGGGCTATGGACGCCTTACTGGCAGTAGAGAAATGTTGTGACTAGAATCAAATACATCTCCGTCGAGGCTATGGACTCCTGGCTGGTAGTGGAGCAATGTACGGCTATCCTTCCACCATCCAAATCACAAATCACCTTTCAAAATAAATCATTCCTACACATTGGCTAGGGTGTCTTCACTTGTTGTCTATTAAATCTTTACTTCAAGAGGTGATTAAATTCCACGTGCACACACTGGATCAATATGAGTAAACAGGGTTAGTATGTTACCAAGTGTCTTTTTTGGACCTTGTTCGAGACTCTTACTCTAGTCGGTATCTTGTCTTACTCTAGAACATCCATGTGTATAAGATTAATTTTTTGCCATGTTTTTGGACACCTTTGTCCCCTTTCACAAAAACAATATTCTCCTTCCTTTCTATCATGTGCTTTTAGGCCAACTTACGTTGGGGGCATCCTTGCTTCTTCCTAGAACTTCAATGGTTTACGTTCATCATCATGTTGAACCTATCCATAATGGCCTTGGGTCCCGCTTCTACCCGTGAAGAGTTTTGCTTTGAACACTCTCACCTAATCACTGGGGCATTTTTGCATCTTCACCTTTCTCATGCGTGTGGCATTCTACCCTTGTACATCCCTTCTATCGCTAGGGGCATCCACGCTTCCTTGTCTTCCTATACATAGTTTCAGAAAACTTTCAAAATCATAAAAAAACATTCAAATATGTTAGAAAAATCAAAACATTCAAATATGTTAGAGAAATAAAGAAACATTCAAATATGTTAGAAAAATCACAAAAACATTCAAATATGTTTTATAAAACTTCTAAAAAATGAAAATCATCCTGCAAAATGTCGCTCTTTAGTTCTCACCTATTCATGTGCACGACCTACGGGTCATCTTGATCTACCTCCATCAACAAAAGCTAGGCTGCTTACTCGTCTGTACTCTGGGGCACAACGAGTTGCTTGGTACTATTTTGTAGTGCACATTGCTTTTTCATCAGACCGAAGTGTCCTCTGTTTTCCTCCTCGCATGCATCCTTGCTTGGGGCACCATCATTAACCCTTTTCGTTAATTTGCACAGGTTGGAACTGAAGTTGTATAACAAAAACATGGTACTTGTTTCTTTGTTAGGTTTTTCTTGTTTACTTTCTCGTATTGCATTGCATTATGTATGTTTCATGGAGTTAGGCATCTTTTAATTTCTCGTATTGCATTGCATTTTGTATGTTGCATGGAGTTTGTGTTATTGACAATGGACATTTGTTCATATATGGCTTTTCATGTCATACTACACTTTTGTTCATTCTTTTTAATAAGGATAGATGATGAAGATCACTAGCAATATGATGAAAATTAAAGTTGTTTAAAAGGCCATTGGATGGATGTTAGCTCATTCCCCTTCCTCATACTCCTTTTCTTCTATATCCCCTTTCTTTTTCTTCTTCTTCACACTATTCTTTCTTATGTTCTCTTTTTTCATCTTTTTTATCATCAATCGAGTTCTTCTATCACCCCATCAACAATTGAGGGGGCATCCTCCATTCTACTCATTTTTATTCTATCCCTTCAAAATTTTCTACTTACATATGCTTGTCTACTTTCTTTGAAGTGATGTTGCTTACGCCACCTCAAAGAGGGGAAAATGTAGACACCTAAAATATGCTTACACTTAGCATTTCCTCAATTTCAACCAATTGATTATAGGAGGAATACGACCGAAAGAGTGTCTTGAATGGGCATCCGAGAATGGAGCGAAGATGGGTAAATTAATGAAGTGTCGATCTAATCACTTGCTAATCAAATTTTAACTAGCTTCGAACCCTATTTAACTAGCCTAAAGCATGTTTATCCTAATCTAATCCTAAAGTGCTTTTTGAGATTTAGTCCCACATGCACCCAAAGTTCAACATCCTCTCATTTGGAAAACTATAAATACAAGGCTAATCCTACCCATTCAAACACACAACTTTACATAACACAAAGCCAAAACAAGCCTAAGAAAGCTTTGAGATCTCATTTGTATTAGCTTTAAGCTAATTAGACATTTGATCTAAAGCTTTCCTTCCTCCATTGTTAAGCTAACACCTCCATTTGCATCCATAATATAAGTTTTGAGTAATATGGAGATAACTATTGGCCTTGAAGCCATTAATGGTGAGACTCCATTCTTGAAAGCTTGAGTTTCATATCAAACATCACACCTTTGATTACTAAGTTGATCTTTTTAGGTTCAATTTCTTAATTAAGTAATCTAAAGAGTAGAGAGTAGTATATATGCTAGGTTTTGATGTTTTTGTCAAAGTTATGATGCATGTATAGGATTAAATCTTGTTTATCTCTTATCTCATGGTGCATGGATGAGTAAAGCAAAGCTTTGAGGTTCTTTAGCCTTATTCCATAGTTTTTGCAACTTTCCATTGCATACAAGTACCACCGGTCTACCTTAGCGTCTTCTCTCGTCCAACTGTCAAGACTCCTATGGATATCTAGTTTGTTGTTCCAGTGCTACATCCTCCTCCAAGTTGCCTCGAGTACCATCCTCTTTGGAAGGAAACTTTTAGATCTTTCCTTCTTTGTCATGCATATATGGCATTAGTAGGTGCGAGCTCTTGCAACTTTTTATCACGTGCATCTACATGAAGTATGACGAAGGTCCCATACTTTGCGTAGTGGTTTAGTCCTTCTTGCTTGTCTTTGTATCTTGAGATGGACTGGTTGAATCCTCTCCATGTATGTTGCTGCTATAGTCATCATTGTTCTTTGTATCCCCTCTTCTCCTTGCTACCCCACAATTAGGTCTAGTGAATCAATAGGTAGATACGGTGACTACATAATGGAAGTTTGTTTTGCTCCTTGAATGAGCAGTTCTTGTGGTGGCTTCTTCTGCAAAAACTGACAAGTTTTATCCAAAATATCCATGTTCTCAAGTCCATTTTTCTTTTCTTCCAATGAAAGTAAACAAAATTGATGATTTGCCTAAATAATTCTTTGTTCTTGGTTGGCACTTACCATAGCCTTCTTTGATTTTCTCTGGTGTGCCCGAATGTTGAAACTGACTCTGTCCTTGACCCATCTGTACCATTTCTCCCTCCTTGTGAAGACAACATCCTTGGCATACAAGTAAGGACTTCCGAAGACAATGTCAAATGCATCAAGTGGAATGATATTAGCCTCTAATACATCAATATATTGGGTATTTATCCCAAACTGAAACTTACACTTTCTTGTAACTTGTATTTCTACACCCCTCTTCACCCATCCTAATGGGTATGGACGTGGATGTGCATAAGTCTCTAGGCAAAAATTTTCTACAACCACATCAGAAATCAAATTTGATTGAGAACCAGAACCTACCAAATCATTTACCTTAGTCTTCTTGATTTGGATTATGATTTGGAAAAGCTTACTCATCTCTTCTTCTTCTCCTCCCCCGTACATGTTAGTGGTCATGTATCCTAGCCTTTCATCTATATCTGAATCATCCTCAATCTCCACCTCTCCTTCTGTCTTCACAGTGACCATGGATTTCTTGGAATCCTTGGTTTGGTGCTTTGGGTGTAATTCTAAATGCAACTTCCAACATGTGGCGTCAGTATGTCCATTTATATCACAATTCTTA
Source organism: Taxus wallichiana var. yunnanensis (assembly GCA_018340775.1). NCBI lineage: Eukaryota > Viridiplantae > Streptophyta > Pinopsida > Cupressales > Taxaceae > Taxus > Taxus wallichiana. Next base: position 946,339,656 of record CM031239.1, on the reverse strand, counting down.
TAGAAATTCTTAGGATCTTTACAACTATGCAAAGCAGTAGCAACATGTTTACCTTTCCATTTACCTCTACTACTTGTCTTCCCTTGTTCTTTTCCTATTGATCATTGTTGACTGGTCTCCCTTTGGCTCTGTATCTCCTTACTTCCTCTCGTCATCAATGTAGTATGCTTGTATACAAGCTTCATTAATATCCTTGGGCTTCATGGAAATTACCTTCCTCCGAAGGTGAGTGTGAAGTCATCCCAAATACTTGGTTACAATGTCCTCATCTTCCAAGTCCATATTTAACAACATGGTTTGTCTCTAAAATTCATTGTGTAGTCCCGCACGCTTTGACCACTACCCTACCTAAAGAACTACCACTTAATCATCATGTAAGTCTTATGGCCAATAGGATAGAAGTTAGCTCTAATCAATTCTTTAAAACCTTTCCAAGTACTTATAATAGGATGTTTCTTCTTCTCACAAGTGGCTAGATGGGTTTCCCACCAAACCAGAGCATGACCTTCCATTTTGAGACATGCAAAGGTGATCCTTTGTGCCTCAATGACATTATACACACTAAAATAGACTTCCAACTATTTTATCCATTTATCCAGTAATTCTGCATCTACTTGTCCTTCAAAATTATTTATTTCAACTTTCATTTCGAATTTAAAAGGTGTATGAGCAGATTTTACCTTCTCGCTTACAATTGGAGTCTCTTCTTCATACTCTTCCCATTCTTCCTCTTCATAGCTCTTTCCGATACCAAATTTTTGGCCAGTTCTAGAACCATTGAGTCCATGTAATCTTGCTTAACCGAAGCCGTATTTTGCAAATATGAAAGGTCTTCTTGTTTTCTATGCAACCTATCCATCGCGGTCTCTAGCATCTTAACTCTACGGACAAGTTCTCTTCCTCCATTTGAGCTCAAATTCTCTATTTCCACTTCTTTGTAGAAATATCTAGCTCACAAGGTAAAAATTCTTCACCTTTGGACCTTGTCACTGTCATACAAATCACAAGAAAGAATTGAATTCCACAGTCTTAGATATATAATCATCTTTGATACCAAAATGATTTGTAAACTTCTACTTTGGAACTCTACGGAATCACACAATTATGTTGTTCTACTTTCAACTTTGGAAAATGACTGATTGATTGAAGATTAGAGCTTTAGTGATTGATTATCTAGTGCTTAGGACATTAATGTAGAGAAATGCTAAAATAATTCTACACACAACGCAAAAAAATTTTATCCTGGAAACCCCAACGAGGAAAACCGTCGGGAAGGGCAATTGCTCTTTCTTCCCACTTGTATTGGCCAATTATTCAAATTGTACAGATTACAATAAGTATGAAAAGAAGCAACAATGTAAAACCTCCTCTCCAATTGCTTGCTTGCTTTATTTTCTTACACCTTGCTCCTACAATTCCACTCCAACACTGAAGAATCTCTGCTCACTTGCTCTCATATTAATACTCTGCTTCTCAATCTCTCTAGACCTTCGAATCAATAATTCTCTTGCTCCTCCTTGTATTTATAGCCTTCTCCCATGTCCTCCCATGCATTGGAGAATGTTAGAGTAGGTATTTACCTTAGCTCATGTTCACCTAGGTACTTTATTTACCTTTATTGTATTTATCCTCACCCACTTATGTGTGTGGATATTTCTTTTATCTTATTTAGATATTAGGAGATATTATCTAGTTGTTAGGTATAGTTCTTTCCTTGATCTATGGTATTGACTAGATCCTTGATGTCTAGTTCTCTCCTAAATCTATGGTCTTGACTAGTTCTTTGATGACTAGTTATTTCCTTGATTTATGACTTGATCTATGACCTTGATTGGTTCTTAGATTGTTATTCCTTGCCTATTTAAGCAAGGCCCATTCTCAATGTATTGCATTGAGTTCCATAATAATATATGATATTGCTTCTCATTTGTTTGTAAAGGTTTATGTAAAGTTATTCTGGCGAATTACTTTCATCTTATTGATCGTGGTGTTTAATTAGCATCTGTGTTCTTGGCTTGGTACGATCTGGTTATCGTTCCTTTCGGAGAATGGGAAAGGTCATGTAGAGAAGAGACACAGTCGGGCACTTCAAATTTGCATCCATTCGTGCTCCATTCTTATTTTGCATTCGAAGAAGTTCGGGACCGTTGCCCTAAGCAGGCCGACGGTTGTGGGACCGCCACCCACAGCTAAGTGGCGGTTGCAGAAGCGCCATCCTGTAGGGTGGCGGTTCTACGACCGCATTACTCTACACAAAGCGGCGGTTCTGTCCAGAACCTCTGTTTACCTCATTTCCTTCATTTTCTTCAATTCTCCTCCTTGGTGTTGATGGAACTGATGAAGTGGTGTGTTTTTCTGGATCCTTATGGATAACAAAAGCATTTGTACTCTCATGGAGATGTATAAAGCATCTAATCCTTCAACACAAAAACACACACAAAGTCAAAAAAGTTTTGACGATTAAATGTTCACTTAGTTCCGGTTTTCAATAGCCTCGCTTAGATTCTAGTGTTTTCACTCAATCACGTGAAAGCATAAATTCTCCTTCCTCAACAATATTTGAAAACTATAAGAAACACAAAACACGTTTTGGGTTTATGGTAAAAATGAATAGCACCACTATCTTGATATTTTTAAGATCCTAGATAAAACCAATATCGTAAACAATAAACCTCAATGATTGAAGTGGTTCCCGATAGCTTATGAACCGGTGTTGTGGTGTGTACTTGAACAAAAATTAGCGTGCTTTAATGAATGCTCTAAAGATTGTTTACAATTGCTCCATAGATTGTAAACAATAAAATGAATTCTATAGATTTCTTCTTTTATACGAGCTACATTGTTTTTGTATTTATACACAAAATTGGAATTCAAATCGGGGCCCTTATATGCGAGTTAATTGACAAAATAACGATTATAAGCAAAAAGACACATGTACACCTTGTATCAAAGGGGCCACTAAACGCTCAAGGAACATCCAAATGTTCTAGAAAAACTAGGAGCGTTAGGACATCCAAAACACTTGGGAAACAAGGAGAGAAGGGTGGAGGAGGAGAGAGAAGGGGAGACATGGTGACATAGAACAAAATGTGCCAATAATGACTTATTCAAATAAAGCAGTCAACAAGTACACAAAATAAATGCTCAAGACTATTTATGTGTCTTTCTAATGGGATTAGAAGTAAGGCTGAAGAATATTATGTTTCAAATGAATATATGAAATACCAATTTTTTTAAATATTTTGAGTCAGCTCGACGCTCAAGGACAAATGCTTGCTCCAATTTATTCATAAGTCTAAACTCAACCGCTCGGTGAATTACCTAAACTTATGTGCATGGTTACCTCCAAACATGCGCTATTGCCATGGTCGCAATTAGCCAACATGTGATCCCGTTATTTGGAGATTCTACTAATATATAAATGAGAGCAAGGGGGTCTTCCACCTCTCATGCATATACCTGATAACACTCATAATCACCATCACGAACCTATATACCCGACAATAGAGTTTGCGCTACCAAATCCCACAATAACCCATCCAAAACCAGATGAATCTCGCTTAGGTAACCACACGAATCTCCGTTTTTTTGTTTCCCACGGAAAACTAAACGAATTAGGCATTTTGTTTCCCACTCACAAGGAGGAGATAAAAGTGGTTTTCTTTACGAGCGTGCTTTCGGTTGTCGGCAATAAAAGTAATGGCGGACTTGAAATCAATTTTTACGAAATTTAGAAGACGCTTCTAGATTACCGAATCGGCGAAGGTTCGAGACTCTTGAAGCCACATGCGGCAAACGCTATAAATATTACCTCTTAAACAAACGTTGTTTCCTGTAGGTAAAGATTTCAGCTGCCTGTAGAAGTTTAGACGCGACAGAGGAGGATTTGCTTGTGAGGGGCTCTTCAAAAAGAGTAAGCCTTGAAGGTATGACAAACGATCAATTTTGATAACAAAGTCCTATTTTTGGTTACAAATTTTGTGATTTTTTTCCGCTGGGTTAAGATATTTTGAGATTTTGCAGGGTTTTCAGAAATGCCGACCCGACCAGTAGGTCCTGTGACGCAAGATTGGGCGCCGGTAGTTTTACACAAGCGCCCTCAGAAGTCGAGTGAATCGCGTGACCCGAAGGCCGTCAACGCCGCCATTAGAGCCGGCGCCCAGGTCGAGACCGTCAAGAAAGTTGACGGCGGGCAGAACAAGAAGACGCAGCAGCCTGTGGTGAATGCGAGGAAGCTTGACGAAGAGACTGAGCCCGCTGCGCTTAACAAGGTTTCGACGGATGTCCGGCAGACCATTCAGAAGGCTCGGCTGGAGCAGAAATTGAGCCAGGCGGATTTGGCGAAGCGTATTAATGAGAGGCCTCAAGTGGTTCAGGAATATGAGAGTGGAAAAGCCGTGCCAAATCAGGCTATTTTGGCTAAGATAGAGAGGGCTTTGGGCGTCAAACTGAGAGGAAGGTTTATAAATAGATGTATGACCGTCAAGACTAAATATGCTGTGGATGAAAGTACTGAAGTGGAATCAATGTAGATACTTAGGGTTTTCTATGTTTTTGTTGTCTGTATTATGGCCGAAAAGCAAACTGTGGTAATTGGCTTCTCTGCGATGTGTATTTTTAAGTAAGTTGACCTGAAATTAGTTTGGTGGAACAATTTAAATTCTAAATGTTCAGAAGTCTACTCTGGATGATAATAACTATTGAAATTTGTAAGTATAATAAATTGTCTTCACAAATTTAAGGTATATTGTTATTTTTGAAAAATCATTTCTCTGGATCTGAAAGAATCGAAATCAAGAGGCTTTCCCGAAGAGAACCACTCGAAAAACATTCATACTTTATATAACCGTATAAGAAAATATTTAAATTCTTGACATTGGTGCAGAAATAAATTGACCTTTCAATTAAAAATAAAATTTTAATTAGCTTCACTTATTTGTCTTTAAATTATGCTTAGATGATTGATAATGGTGGATATATCATTCTCTGAAATAATCGATCAACATTTCTCACATAGCTTTTTTAAAACATATTCATTCGCCCATCCAAAGTTTCTTTAGCTTCACTTAATAACTAAATGAAATGCAATTTATTATTCTACGTTCTAATCTTAGTGAAAATTTATTGCGCCTAATGGTATTGATGGTTAAAAGAATATTGAAATTGTGCACTCACGAATGCCGAACCGTATATGTTATTTGATTTAGAGGGATAGTTATTACTTTTGTAGTTGATGTTAAATAAGTTTATTAATATTCATACATTTTTAATTTGTTATGGTTCCTTTACAACCTTGTATGCATACAACTCTTGTTCTATAGCCCTAGACCACTTTGTGGACCGACAATTTGTGTGTGTTGGCCCTAGAATAGTCTTCCGCCTTATCCTATTTTAGAGGAACCCCATAGATCATTCTTTGCTTATATACAAAGAGCATGACAGGGGGCTTTTGCGGTGAAGTATAATTTTCACTCCTTTTCGGACCTGACATTAATTTCCAAGTTTAATATTATTCGGCCCAATGTAAGGACCACTAAAATATGGATGGTAGATGGAATTATCCCTAAGATCTGCACCTCTACCTTCTTTTGAAAAGATTTTTGTGGCACTCCATAAAAATGTCAAAGACAAAATAAAAAGGTCTAATGGACGTTTACATGGTATACTCTGCTTTTACTTGGTGAAGGTTGTACTCTCCATGTAACATGGCTCCATGTCTCCCATCCCTACTCTCCAATTTTAACACTTGACTCCATTGTGGATAAACTCCTTAATTATTAATTTCCCTCTGTTATCAGAGATCTACAAAATTGTAAATTATTTTATGATTTATTCCAGAAATATGTGTCTCTATAGCAATTGTCAAGGCACAACATATAAGATCTTAACTTGTGCTTAGTCTTGTGTAAAAATGGACAATTTGAGTTGTTTAACATACAAAAAGTAAATAATAATTGCCCCATAGTAAGAATGCTACATCTATCACTTCTATGGGCACATTGTAGCTTCCTGTTTGCCAAATTAGAGTCCTGCATCAAATCAATCAATACAAAATATATCCTTAGTTCTAGGAAAGCATCAGCTAAATTTCCACTGGTGAGAAAAGAAAAGGAAAAGAAGAAGAAAACCCAAATGAACTGTTGAGGGTAACGAAAGGTCAAATTGTAGCCATTCTTGCTGAGGGAATCCCTTCTAGAGATTTAAATTTGAATCAAATAGATAAAATATCCTAATGTGTTCAGCCTTCGGAAGCAAGTAAGGATTTGGAATGATGAAAGAATCCAAGTCCTAAAGAAGTTGGAAAACCTCTTGAGGATCCTCTTCAATGGCAATAACAACTTCAAAACTTCAAAACTCCAGTTCAAGTACTCTCCTAAACGTGGCCAGAGAACATAAATATCTTGGTCTAGATTTTCACAACAGAAATGGGAAGCATGGTGTTCGAATAAACTCCAAGGAAGATGGAAGGCACCATATAATCGCTACCAGAGGCATAACTCCAAGCTTTGTGAACAATACTAAAATTATGCCATTTCATTTCTAGAGTTGTAAAGCTATAACCATGGGAATAATAACTAATAATCAGGTTTTTCACGGATATTATTAACCAAAAATAGCACATAGATACAACAAACAACTATGTTGAAAATCCAGAAGAATTTTACAAACAAATTTGTGTGATTACTTATAGAAGGGATATGAAACTTGGAGCGGCGACAACGAGGAGTATTTGCGTATCAACCATGCTTTGTAACTCTTAGCCTCATCTGGAATGGTTTGAGCTCCATTGTAGTAAACATATAAGCCGATTACAATTACCAGCTGCAAAATACTTGGTGTAGCCATGATTGCACAGACTCTAAAGCTCGTTGCAATAAACATATAAGCCGATTACAATTACCAGATGCAAAATACTTGGTGTAGCCATGTTTGCATAGACCCTAAAGATCGTTGTAGTAAAAATATAAGCCAATTACAATTACCAGCCGCAAAATACTTGGTGTAGCCATGATTGCACAGACCCTAATTCACATACGGTTTGCTTTGCTTCCAATGCTTTTATAATTCAATCGCCATTGTTATTGCCGATACATAATTCATAAGAAAAACATAATTTAACTACATAACTGAAGCTCGTCTCATTGTGCATGGCCATGCAATTTTTAAATCTTAGATGCATCTCATCAACCTTAAAAGTACAATTTAATTACTCTTGTTTTACATATACCCTTATCACTTTCAATGTTTTATATCCAATATGATGGTTAGGTTCATGCCACCGGAGTCCAATATAACTTACTTATTACTAAATTTGAAACTACATATCAACATCTTACCTGGAATCCTAGAGTATTAAGCAAATAAATCTACAATTCTTAATTTTGCTTTGATTTGCCATCATTTGAAATTAAGGAAATTTTGTTAAGCATATCCCTTAGAGTTGGATCATTGCTTTCCCTATGTTTTTACCACCAAACATTGAATTGAATGCTTCTAAGAAGCTATGTACACCTTTCTTAGCATCAACTTTGTACTTTAACTTCCCTTGTTTTAGGTAGCCTATCATCTCCTCTCTGAATTGGTCCATGTGATCAACATAATGTGCAACAATAAACCCTTGCATCTTTGCAGATTTTCCCACTAAGTTCAAAAGGTTTCTTACTCTGTATGTTTGTTTCCAATCCTATATCCACACAAAAGAAAAACCCTGTCATTAGCATTATTTCTAGTTATGAGAGTGAAAAGTTTAAATTCTATTTTGATAGATATAGACATGAAGATTGCCTCATTATATTGAGAAATCATTCCACAGACTGGGATGTGAGCATTCATATTGATGTGGTTGAGAACATCTTCCAACATTCTCAAAGTAGATGTCAATACCTGTTGGGAAGTACCTGGTCATTATATACATCATTATTATTATTACAATATTCATGTGCCTTTAAAATATAAACCAGGATAGAATTCAAAAAGAATATATGTTAAACATAATGTATGCAAGGTTTCAACCGCGTAACATGTTATTTTGAGATTCATGCAAAAATATGAGAAATTCTATCGAACATATGATCTTATATTCTTCTATAAGATCATGTATGCGCTAGAAACAAAAAGGGATAACTCCATTTAAAGCCAAGAATAACAAAACCGTTATTTTGGTTGTCAAATTTAACATAGTGACGTGAATGTCTACAAAGCCCTTTCCTATAGGGGAAACGCCTTCAGCATAACAAGATGTCTCCCAAGGAGGAAGTGCACCACTCCTCACATTGCTCTTGATTTGATATACTGCTGCCATGCATTCTATTAATTCACAAATAACAATCACATGGGAGAGATGAATCCCATAAAATATCCTCTATTTGGCTTATATAACATTTGGGACCCATAATAACCATGAAACCACCTACATCTAATTATACAAATAATCATTTGTCAACATTAGGTGGACATGTGTTTTGATCTAATTATACAAATAATAGTCATTTCCAATTACAGACCTTACATGTGCATCTATTATAATGTTGAGTAGAATACATTAGATTGCACATATGTATGCATGTTTAAATATGTACATTATAATACAGGGGCCCTTAGCTAATCATCCTCACATCTTGTTTTTTATTCTCGAAGAGGGGAGGTAGTATACACAAGATATCTTTAATGAAACCATTGTTGGGAAGAAAATGATGTTTTCGTCATAAAGCTCCTTGTTGTAGGTCAGTTTTCCTCTTCCTTAAATAAGTCTATCTTACCGAATAAATATTTTCGCTTACCTAACATGCATGTTACTTACTTGAAATGCCTGTAGGTAAGGAATAATTCATTCTCAATTCCATCTGAGATCTCTTATAGGTAGGTAAATTTGCATACACCTCTCTTAAACACCTTCTTACCTACTAATGAGTGCATTATACATGTTTGTCATAGCAAAACCAAGGAAATAGAAATTATTTAGTCTTCATTCATGTGTCCAATAAAGAACATTTGCACTGAAGGTATTCCCTGCAAGTATCAATATACCACTGCCATGTACAATATGTCATGTTATTTACCATGCCCCAATGGCATCGTTGTACCACTCATCACTCTTCCCATCTCTATGTTTTTAGCCCCACAACAACACAAAGTGTTGGCTAAATATGCATCATCATGCCAAATTTCAAAAGGTTCCTTCTTGCAAATTCATTATACGGTAACCAAGTGTTTCAAAAATATTGACAACCCTCTAACCTGTCAAAGCTAGAGGGTGTCAATTCTAGTTTAGGTGGGAAATCCAACAAAAGAATTCATGCATACTTTTAGCCTATTCCAAGAAAATCATTGTTTCCATATTTCAATTGTAACTTGTGCTTCTACCTGCTTGTCAAAGTTTGTCATGTATCCACTTAGCCTTGCATTTAATGTAAAATACAAATCAACCCAAAAATGTTCTTGGCCCTACACCTCTTTCCATCTATTTCTTTGACTAAAACTAGGCGTTCCCAAACAATTCATCCTATCTTCATAATATTCCTTGTTCTTATTTTATGTCCAAGAAAAGATTTATTTCACTTTACCTTTTATGGCTTCTTAAACTTTTAAGTCTGCAATGTTTAAAGTTGTCGAGTGATCAAGAGAATGTATGTATACCACTAGACTACTTCCTTCATATCATGTTTGTAAAGGAATTTTAGTTACAACAAAATAATGAATACTCAATCATTATGCTATCCAATCCATTTGCAACTATGCCTTCCCAAAATAAAGGATCAAGGCGTCAAATATGTATGAGTTCAGAAAATGAAGAATGCAACAATGAACAACTCTGCTCGGATCCATCTTATCCAACTTCATCACACTTGAGCCTTACCTTTGTTTGAGTGAAGTATGTCTGGTTTTACATGCTTGATATCATCTTCAGAAATTAGAAAATGCTTGAAAGTGCTAAACAAGTCTTCTTAACTTTGAGAGTTGCACAAGGCAACTCAAAAAACTTCTTCTACATTGGAACTACACCTTGTAAGCTGTGCAAACGAATCTTCTCCTTGCCTTGAGGTGATTTGTCCCTCGATGACTATCCGAAAAGGAAGAAAAATGATATCTCATATGGCTCTTAGAATGAATTTTCACTTCTATATGAGTTGGTGGTAGGCACATCTACAAAACATTTACCATTTGATCCATTTGATAAAAGACTTGGTACAAAATTACAAGGTAAAGATATCTATCTAAGAAGTGAAACTCACCAAAAGATTTGAACATGGAAGTGTTATAAAACATGATACCATTAATTCCACTCAATTGCTGTAAAAGTAGTAATCCAATGCCAATATGCAGCCTCCCATGCAAAGAAATTTTATATTAGTTAGACAGTGATTTTGCCATATGAAAGACAACAAATAACGGTAGTTAATATACATAAATTAACATTTAATTAGCAGGCATATTATTCCATGGGTTTTTGCTTGCTTCGATACAACAAAACCTTCTTTTAACAACAATTTTTCGATTTTGGGGTCAAACAACCACTTTAAATTATTTAAGCAACTGTGAACAGTTGTGGGTTCTCCAAATCTGCAGGGTTTACGGAGAAGGAACAATTGGAACACCCAGATAAACTGCCCGAGTGCATGTAACTTTGCTAATTCAACTTTGCTAATTTTACCAAAAGTCAACTCCATTTAAAGCCAAAAATAACAAGACTGTCATTTCGGCCGTCAAATTTAACACAATCCCATGAATGTTCGCAAAGCCTTTTCCCATAGGGGTAACGCCTTCGACGTAATAATAATATATTTACATTAATCATTGATTGATGGTTACACAATGTTATTCTCTTAAATTGATGGTTACCCAACATTATTCTACAATTTCTAACATTACTTTTAGACAATTTTAAATAATTAATTAGTAAGATTCCCCTTCCACTTGCATTGTAACATTAACCAAAATAAGAAAAATAAAATAAAATAGTTTATGGACTTTATATTGAACAACAAATCAAACCTATCAAAAGAAAACAACCAATCTTACCAACTAATTTTGGAAAGAATAAAGATTTTAGAATTCTAAAAACTAATTCCGAAATGCCATTAGTTAGGTGGATCGTTAACTTTTAGTTTCAACACAGTACACTTGACGCGAATTCCATTACTAAATCAAACAGTGGAGGGTTAATTTTTCGATAGAAGAGAATTTATTGTTCATAAAAATAATAAAAGCTAGAACAGAAATAGGTAAAAGATGTGCGGTATACAATTTTAGTCAAAGTGGTCATGAGGAATCGGGTGTGTTGTTTGATCTCCTCCTTTTTCCTGTTTCAAAAATGGGTAAGATTTCTGATATTCTAGAACAACCATGATCAGATACCTGAACGAGAACTCGGGCCACAAAATTGGAGTAACATACAACAAAGAAATACAAGTCTACCACAGAAGGAAGTTCTTGAGCCTCATCTCACTAGAAGAAGTCTTGATGGCTCGACAATTCTTCATATACAAATGACGCTCAATATCCTCCGCATTAATCTTCTTTTCAGAAATACCCTCTTGACTTTCTCGTAATAATACCTTCAACAGTGTTCACGATCTCCGAGTGGTAGTGTAAGGAGTGCAGATATTCAGAACCACCTTGTCATTATCTCTAGAAAACGCCATGGCTCTCTCTGCCGCTTTTCTTACCCGCTCAGGAAGAAGCCCAAGATCTCCTAAAATCTGAACGCGATGACAAGGCTCTTATTATCGTGCATCAAATTCATGAGCGTCTCGATCTCATCTTGTATACGCCTAAAATTATCAATATTGAAGGCGTAGACGGTAACATACTCGACACCCAATTCATAGCATTCCCTCAAAGTGTGCGGTTGAAAAACTAAAAAGTCACGGTTAAAAATTGCCCGCAAAAGTGAAAACGACGTGAAAACAACTATCAAATTTAACATCTCTGCAGAAACGTCGAGAGGTCCTTTACCATAGGGGGAATGCCTTCGGCGTAATTAAAAGATATTGAAATTATGGTGGAAATATAGTGGAATCATAATAATGGTTATAAATGTAAAAAAATTCAGAGAGTCAGAAATTTGTTCAAATAAAACGATGTTGAAATCAAAGTGAAAAGTGTATTGGAATCAAACTATGGATGTTAAGGATGTTAAGATCCCTTTCTTTGTTTTAAAAAGTAGTGACAAGTTAAAAATTGGAATCAAATGCCTTTGAAAAGATAATCATTCGTTAAAAATATTTAAATTCAAAATTATAATGGAAGTTAAGCATTTAAGAATCAAATTATTTAAAGAAAATTTGAATAAAAATATTAGAATTATCATAGTAATAATGATAAGAAAAGATAATATGATAGTGATATTTGTTAGGGATAAAGTGTAATATATACGACTCAATCCCACAAAAGCATATCAATAAGAATTATGAATAGAAAATATAGAAGCAAAATAACATAAAAAGTAGCGAGAATTTAATGTGGTTCATCCAATACAAGTCACATCTATGTTTTTTGTCTAAATTTTATTATGAGCCAACAAGAGTATGATCTATTCTCACATTAATCTTCTCACAATTATTATGCACAAATTTTGTTTGGAGTTACGTTCAACACTTTCTCTTGAATTCACACTTGAATTCCACACACATATATCTCCCTACTATATGTCTAGCTATTTTTAGCACATCAATAGGTAACTATCTAAATAATATTTATGATTACTCCTAGAAAAAATTGTTTGGGCTACCGCCCTCAAATGTCGGCGAGAATACATGAAGAATATACAATACTTGTAATATACAATTTACAACATATCTAACATGAAAAGAGGTTCCACAACCTAACAATATTAATAATGTGATGAGAAGAAAATTACTTAAATAAAAATATATGAATCATCAAATAAAACTTTTGAAATAATACTAAGGTTAAGAGATGAGAAGAGAGCCCATCAAATAAAGACACACATATATATTGGAATTATAAAAATGTTAGGAGATGAGAAAAGAACTGATTAAATAGAGAAACATTTATACATTGAAATCATACTCCTACTAGGTGTTATTTCTATGGAAGTGGCTATTACCTCTATACACATGTATACATATTCATACCTCCATTTTGTCACATAGAAAATATGTGGAATATTTTTTGAATCTGTATTTAAAAATATTTTTGCTATTTAATGTAGCAAATCATTTTTTTTTTTTTTTTTGCAAAATACGCATATTATGACTCACAACATGTATAATATGGATGTATATAAAATGAGCATGGTGTATTTGGTGGTGGAGAGACACACACCATTATGCAATTGAATTGCGATTTAAAATCAAGGTCTTGAAAAGCCTTAACCAACTTTACTTTATGGGAAATGATGTTATTCAATGCAAAGGTCTTGAAAAGCCTTAACCAATTTGGTGGTGGAGAGAGACACACGCATGCACACGCACGCACGCACGCACGCACACACACACATAGAGAGAGAGAGAGAGAGAGAGAGAGAGAGAGAGAGAGAGAGAGAGAGAGAGAGAGAGAGAGAGAGAGAGAGAGAGAGAGAGAGAGAGAGAGAGAGATTTGACATACCAAGCATAATACATATCTATTCATGACGAGCATTGTGTATTTTCCAAGTGAATAACTACTACTCATTTATATATTGGACTCGTATTTCATTATTGAAAGGATAATCATTATTGTAAGTGTTTAATTCATTTATTGGCATCGTAGAAATCATTCATTTAAAGATATTTGTTTATATATTGGAATCAAGGTCTTATAAGTGCGAGTAGTACTATGATCCTTAAATAGGCCTTGTTACCTAATTATCAAAAATTATATGACATATTAATCTCTCTAACTACATGGGATGTGTCTTTTTAATGTGAGTCTCTATTAGAAAGTGTAGAGCTTTTACGACAGGGCATTTTCCAATCAACGGGGTTGGGACACTTTATGGCCTCTAGAGATGGGCACATAGTTATGTGTTTATGTTCATTGGATTTAATAGTTCTTTCAATGTTGCCTTTCTTGTTCTTATTCAAAAGGCAACATTCATCCTTTGTCAAAGCGGAGACTTATTCTTCCATCATATAAATATTGTATAACATCGTGATGGGGTGGTTATCAACATTTGACAACACATTAATTTAAAATGTTGACACCTCATTTATTATGAGAGATGAGGCGGTGCCTTATAATGTAATATTACGGATAAGAATGTGTCCAAATTTTAGGGTTAGAAGGTACAAAAAGGTTCAGAGGGTAATTCCTCACCACACCCATTCTCTAATAGGATTAAGGTTTTAACTTGATTTTTCTCACACTTAATGCAATCAAAATTTCCCTAAATCACTCCTATTGGATAGGAAATTTACTCACCTTTCCATTGATATAAAGAATCCCTCCTAACTCCTCATATTTTTCAAGTTATGGGTCGGCGGGCCTTAGGGTGAAAATTTTCCCTAAGGGCGGGCCTGCGGGCCTAGGGGTGAAATTTTTTTCCAAAAGGGCGGGTTGGCAGGCTGTGGGGAGACTTTTAAAAAATTTTCCACGTGGGGAAAAAACCAAATTTGCACCTACGCTTTCTGTGGGTCCGGAAGTCCACAAGGGACATGTGGCACTCCCTAAGGCAGTGTAGGGAAAAGTGGGAAAAGCGGGGCGGTGGGGGTCAATTTGCAAATTCTCCCATACGGGGTGAAAAGTCGACTTTGCGCCCACCCTCCCATGATTCTGTAGAGGACACATGGCATCTCCTAAGCCAATGCGGGGAAGGCGGGGTGGCGGGGAGAAAATTGACTTAACGCTTCGAAGGGCTAAGAGGGTATAAGGACCTGTGCCTCTGTTGCACCTCGCGATGCCTCGTGGCAGCCCCTGATTGGCTGCGGGCTGGCAGGACAGGGGAAACTTGGAAAATTTTCCCAAAATTTTCCAAGACACAAAAGACAAAAGGGGGCCCGCTCTCCTCTGCCGATGCCTCGTGATGCCACGTGGCATCACCTAATTGGTTGTGGGCCGGCGGGAAAATCTAGAAATTTTTCTCAAAATTTTTCGGAAGCGCCAAGTTAAAAAATGGATCTGCCCCTCTGCTGACACCTCATGGTGCCACGTGGAAGCCTCTGATTGGTTGTGGGTCGGGGGGTGGGGGGAAAATTTAAAAAATTTTCCCAAAAAAATTTCCTAAGTGCTTAAGGGAAAAATTTGGGCTGCAAGCCCACCAAGGAAATTTTTCCCAAAATTTTAACGCCAAGTGAAGAAAACTTCAGAAGGTGATAAATTTTGATAGAGAGCTCGGTTTTGGACAAACGAGAACTTTCTGGAAAGCTCTCGATGTCCTCTTTGCACAGAGATCATTAATTTTAGATTTTGATAAAGTTTAAGAGGTCAATTTTAAGAAAACGACATGCAGGCTTTTACAGTGTGAACTGGTGCATTTTAACTTGTGAGATTTATTCAATTTGTTCTTCCTCCTCTCTCAACATGTCAAATAGACATGGAGGATTGTTCCTAAATGGATTTAAGAAAGGATTCAAGGTTCAATTTGTCTGATTGATTTGCAATTTGAACATTTACATTTTCTTGACAACAAAATGACTATAAATAGTTTGAGCCCGATTTTGCTAAGTTTTGACATATTTCCTTTAGTTTTTTTTGTCTATTTGAACTCTTTTAGGGCCTACTACTTCAATTCAGTCATTTAATTTGTTATTTTATTGTTCAGAGTTCGAACTGTGTGTTTTTGGTTGAGATAATTGCCAGTTTGAAATTACAAATAACAAGGATCAAATTTTAATGGGTCTATTTGCCACTTTCTTCTTCCAAGTATTTAGGATACGTTCCAATTCCAAGCTAAAATATTTGGTTGATTCAAAACAAACCATTCAAGACCAAAATGCAATACTGATTTCAAATTTTTCACATTTCAAAGAGACAAAATATTGTATTTTTCTCACACGCATTTCTTCCTTTCAAACAGAGATTTCAATACATTGATATGATCAGATTCAATACAACAATGCAATTTGAGAAAATAATTACATTCATTTATTGATTCCAAAAGAAAACTTACAACTTCCTTCTTTCATTTCTTCCAAAATCATTTATTGTATACAAGCGGAATAATACATTTTCATTTCACGTGTTCCACTTTACCACTTTTCAAACAAAGATTTCATAGAGTATGCTAAACACATATTTCTAATGGAATAACATCATATGGAAAAACAAAACCATTTTCATTAATTCAAATGAACTCTTACAACTTCCTTTCCATTTGATTACAAAATACAAGTATACCAAACACGTATCATTCTTTCACATTCTTTCTAAACAAAATACAAAGTATAACTCTTTTACATTTCAAATTTCACTTGCAAATCTGTACAACATCTTTCCATTACAAACATTTACAAGATCATCCACTTCAAGTGGGAAGGTTACAATGAAATTTCATTTCACAAGGGACTGTCAATTGTCTTTTCTTAGCTCCAGAACAACAACATGCATTCTTCTCATTCATCCAATTTGATCACAATAGGAGTAGGGGAAAGACAACGCTCTCCACCCAACCAAGACATCCAATGAAGAGGAGAAGCCATCCTTCTTCATTGGCCCTCGAGCCCCAACCACAATGCAATAAAAGGTGTGATCCAACTCATGGCAACAACAGGCTTCCACAAACATACAAGCAACATTTTCACAATAAAACACAGTCCAAAATAGAATGTAGTTTTACAACTACATTAACACATGAAAAACAATACTAAGGCTTCATCAAGCAAGCCAAAGGAGAAAGAACTATGGGGATGCTTCTTATGCCTCCCAATGGGGAAATGGGTATCACCACCTGAGTTACAAACCGCCAAAAATAGTATATCAAAACCCTGACATTCCTTATGCCTCCCCAAGTACCCCTTATTTCTCACATTTCCTTATTCCTCCCCAACCTCTTATGTCACCCCATAATGAGTAAAGAAATGCAAGCTATTTCTTTGTAAGGTGGAACCCAAATCCCAACTCCCTCCACCCTTATACCTCCCTAAAACACACTTGTGCCTCCCACAAAATAGCCCCATAGTCTTCTCCTACACCATTCCTAGGTCATCTACCCAACAACCCACAAACATGCCAAAACATTCACACATGAACATTTACATATATAAAGAAGAGCATTTCATGAGCCAAGCTCTTACCTCTCCATGATGGAGTTATTCCAAATTCTAAAATAACAAGCTCTATCCCAATGCAAGCAATCCAAAAATAGCCAAGCACAAGCATACAACAATCTTCCAAAACTCCTTCAAGCAAGAGCTCCCAAACAACAAGAAAATTCACCAAAGAATCAAGTCTCCCAAGTGAAGCAACCCAAAACAAGACAAGGAATTTGTATTTTATAGAAGAGGGAAGAGAAGAGGATGAGGTGGATCCATGTAGGATGCCACATCACACATCCTCAACCCCAACCCCAAAAGTCAACTTCATTCTCCAATGCATAATAAATAGGTGGGTGAATAATATGACAGTTTACTTATACACTCAAATCCAACCCACACCCCAAAGCATTGAAATTAAATCATGTAAGAAAAGTGCAATTAAAACCTACAATTTGTCTTCCCAAAATGCATTATAAAAGTATAATTTTAACTCTCCAACCATAGGCAAGGTTGGTATGTAAATTTAAGAGGTGTGGGACAAGTTTAACTTGTCCCACAAGCCTCCAAAATTAGCCTCCAAGGACAAATTCGAATTTTCAAGAAGATGGAGTGTTTCAAACTCAAAAGTTAACTTACACATCACCTACACATTCTTACAACACTTTAAAACATGGCCAACAAATCTATTAATTACATTCTTATGACATATTTTAATTAAATAACTAAACAATATGATTACTCACAATATTAACACCACATTAAATAAATAATGAAAGGTAAGTGCACCACATAAAACACATGCAAAAATTAAACAAAAAGGGACCAAATAAAATAAAAACATAAAATCCCTTGGTCACACTTAATGGTGATCCCCCCCATGGAAATACCTAACATACAAAACATGTAAAAACAAAACTAGTTGCCATGGTGACCTTATTGAATTCATCTAGAATTCCAATGTGGTTGGTCTCCAATCCCCGATGTTTGTTGTGATATTTTATCCTGCAAAACACAAATACCTCCTTTGGCCTCATGGCCATATCAGAACATCCAAAATAATATAAATATAATTCCTAAATCATTTAGATATATGAATAACAACAACATCAAAGCAATTTAACAATATCATTTATAGTTTTATCAACAACTATATCATCATCCAATAATTTTCCATTTCTAGGTCCACTCACAATATCCACATATCACAAGTCGCACAACATCCATAATATAACCATGTCAAACAATATATCATCATCAATATCCAAAATGTCTCTAATAATCATCATGCATCATAACTGAATCAAGTCAACAATAATCCATGATCTAACATCTAACATCATACTATAATAAGGTCCATAATCATGTCATAATATAATCAACAGTATCATGATTAGTATCAAAAGTGTGAAAGGGAAGTGGGCATTACATCCCCCTCCCCTTAGACTCAACTTCCTCTTGGAAGTCACTGGAACAAATGTGGAAACTGAACTCATAGCAAAGTAGCATCCTCCCATGTAGCTGCAGTCTCATCATATCTGTCCCACTGCACTCTCAAACTGATCAACCTCTCTGCCTCAAAGGCCCATGGTCCTGTAATCTAGGATGCGAATGGGCTCCACCATCACCTGCCCCTGATCCTGCACCTGTAATGATGTCCAATCTAACACATGAGAAGGATCTACAACATATCTCTAAGAACTAAAACATGAAACACATCATGTACGTGAGACAAGCTAGGTGGCAATGTTAGATGGTAGGCCAAAGGGCCGATATGCTCCAAGATCTCAAAAGGACCCACAAATCTAGGAGCTAACTTAGAACCTTTTCCATAATGGATAGGGCTCTTATGTGGCTTGACATGAAGGAACACCTTCATGCCCACATCAAAAATATGGTTGGTCTATGTTGATATGCATACTTCTTCTATCTATCATGTGCCTCCTAGTCTCTGTCTGATCAAAATCACCTGTTGCTCCATGTCCTACAACAAAGCTGGTCCAAGAGAAACCCTGTCCTCTAGCTTGTCCCAGCTAAGAGGTGTCTGCACTCTCTACCATACAAAGCCTGAAAAGGAGCCATGCCTATAGAACTCTGAAAACTATTATTGTAGGAAAACTCCACCAAGTATAGGTACTCCTCCCATCTAGACTGCTGATCCATCACATACATCCTGAGCATGTCCTCTAAAATATGATTCACCCGCTCAGTCTATCCATCTGTCTCAGGGTGATATGTTATGCTGAAATTGATCTTCATCCGAGGGCATGCTGCATGGTAGTCCAAAAATGGGAAGTATATAAAGGATCGCGGTCACTAATGATCTTCCACGGAATCCCATGTAACCTGACAATCTCATCCAAGTATACCCATGCCACTACACTAGCTATATAAGTGGTCTTCATCGGAGAAAAGTGAGCCACTTTTTCAATTTATCAACCGTGACCATGATGGCGTCATGGTGATATCTGACATCGGTAGCCCAACAATGAAGTCCATGGAAATGGTGTCCCATTTCCACTCCGGTATAACATGAGGGAAAAGAAGGTCAACTGGATGTTGATGCTCGCCTTCACTTTTTGGCACTCTAAACATCGTGACACAAATTGGGCCATGTCTCTACGAAGTCCTCTCAATGATATAAACTGTCTCAAGGTGGCGTGCATCTTCTTCACCCCGGGATGGGCTGAATAGGGTGCATGATGTGCCTCTGCCAAGATGTCCTACCTCAAGCCTCCATCTCTAGGAACATAAATCTGGCCTCTGTGCTTGAGAAGACCATCTTCCTCTAAGGAAAAACCATCAAACTTCCCCTCGAGGGGTCTCTGAGACTCGATCTCTGCTCGAACTGCAATGTAGAAGCTGTCAAGAGGAAGCTGCTAAAGAATCCTGCTCTACAAATTTGTGCTCACTGAGGTGGCCATAGCCACATGTCTCATATACTGAGACCTTCTGCCACCACATTCTCCTTCCCTTTCACATGCTCTATCTCCATATCATACTCACAAATCAACTCCATCCAACACACTAATGAGCGATTGAGATTAGGCTACGTGAAGAGGTGGTGAAGACTCAAGTGATTTGTCCTAAGTGTGAATCTCTAACCAAGTAGAAAGTGCCTCCATCAAACCAAAGCATGCACAACTGCTGCAAGCTCAAGATCATGAGTCGGATAATTAATCTTGTAATCCTTGAGTTTGTGAGACTCAAAAGCCACTACTCTGCCCTCCTGCATCAACATGCCTCCAAGCCCTACTAAAGAAGCATCCATGTAAATGAAAAACTCACCATGTGGATCTCGACACTACAAGAATAGGTGTTATAGTGAGACATTCCTTTAGTGTATTGAAGGCCTACTCACACCTGTTTGACCAAACAAACTTCTTCCCTTTCCTCTGAAGGGAAGTGATGGGGTGTGCAATCGAGAGAAGTCTGAACAAATCTCTAGTAGTAACTTGCTAATCCCATGAAGTTGTGCACCTCAGTCATAGTAGTGGGTGTTGGCCAATCCATAATAGCTCTAATCTTGGAAGGATCGATGGCAATACCTTCCCCAAAAATGATATGACCCAAATACTACACCTCCATTTGAAAGAATACACACTTCTCCAAGTTCTTGTAAAGTTGTTGCTCCCGAAAACACTGAAGAACCTAGTGAAGGTGCCCCTTGTGCTCCTCATGTATGTGAGTAAATCAAAATTTCATCAAGGAAAATGAGCACAAAGTGATCTAAGAAGGTCCTAAATACCCCATTCATCAAACTCATAAACACTGTGGGGGCATTAGTTAAACAAAAGGCACCAATGTGAACTCATAGTGGCCATATCTCATACGGAAGGTGGTCTTATGAATGTCCACCTCCGAAATCCTCAGCTGATGGTAACCTGACTTAAGATCAATCTTAGAGAAAACCATGGCTCCCTTCATTTGATCAAACAAATCATCAATGCGAGGAAGGGGATAACGATTCTTGATCGTTACTTTGTTCAGTTGGTAGTAATCAATACACAACCACAAGGATCCATCCTTCTTCTTCACAAAGATCACCGGTGCACCCCAAAGGGATACACTAGGATGGATAAGGCCTTTCTCCAAAAGGCCCTCAAGCTGCAACTTGAGCTCATAGAGCTCTAGGGTGGTCATCGATAAGGTGCTCGTGAGATAGGCTCTGCTCTCGGAACTAGATCTATATGAAAATCAATCTCACGTGGGGGTGGTAACTCTAGTAGCTCCCTGGAAAGACATCAGCAAACTCTCTTAAAATGGGGTGATCATCTAGTGATGGCCCACTAGACCCATCCTCTGATCTATCACTGACTGTAACAACATACATCTGACAACCCTGTCACACACACTACTTAAGCTGCATAGTAGAGATGGTGTGAATAGAAATGGGTCTCTTGACCCTTGAAATCACCGACTCAACTCCCAAATCATCTGCACAAGATATAATCTTGTGGTAACAATCCACTCTGGCCTTGTGTGCAGACAACCAATCCATACCCAAGATGACTCCATAAGAGCCCAAAGGAAGGATACAGAGATCGAGGTAGTGGTGAAAGGTCCCAAATCCACCACACACTCCTTAACTAAGGAGTCTACAGAGATCTTGGCTCCAGAAGCCATCTCAACATCCCAACTATGACCCTGCCTAACTGCCACTAGCCTGCATCGCTCTACTAAAGATGGTGTAATGAAAGAATAGAAGAACCATAATCAAACAAGATGGAGGTAGGAATACCACCAATGATACCTATGGTCTCAATAACTATACTTTGATGCTCTACCTGGTGGTTCTCTTGACCACGTGCATACATCCTATGACTATGCCCCATATCACCAATAGTAGGCTCTGAGATCTATGTCTTACCCTTGTTGTTAGGGTTCTGTGGGAAGTCTCTCCAAAAATGTCCAAGTAACACCACAACCAAAACATCCTCCTAATCCTCTCCCCTGTGTAGCAGGTCCAGTCGGTACTCTGGAGGTCTGTGGTGTGGATCTTGATGATCCAGGTTGTGGTCTGCTGAGGTCTCTACTAGTGAGCTCCTGCTGAGTGAGCTCTCTGGGCACCCTATGTCTGATGGGACCCCTAGGAGGAGGCCCCATACTCGACCTCTCTCTGTGCATCAAACCTCTGTGGAGGTCTATAAGGTGGGCGGGACTATTGCTGCTACTGCTGGGGTCTAAAAGATGACTATGCTTAACCCTGTCCACCACAAGGAAGAGGTACTGACCCCCTCGATTTTCTATCCTACATCTGATGTATGCGGCTCTCAGACTCGGTCTCTAGCTGACTGGGTCTTTCCCTGAGTCTCCTATGCTATATAGGCCTTCTTGACGGCCTCAGCTAATGTCTGTGGATAATGGATCCGCACTGCACCTCCAATGTCTAGATTCAGGCCCTGGATGAACCTATGGATCCACACCTACTCATCCTGCATGTAATCAACATACTAGAGTAGATCTAGAAATCTACTCTCATACTCAGCCACTATAAGTGATGCTTGTCGGAGGTCATGAAACTCATCTATCTTTTTGTATGAACCTCCATGAAAATATCTACTCTGAAATTCTCCTCAAAGAGCTCCTAGGTAACTATCTCAGAATCAACATGGAGCTTCTGCTCCTCTGTCCTCCACCAGACACCAGCTCCATCCCTCAGTAGATGGATCACAACACGAGCTTTGTGTTGCTAGAACAAGGACTTAGCTTGAAGCATCCGCTCAAACTCACCAACCAGGCCTCTGCTGAAATCCACCTATGTCACCAAAATAATGTGATGGTTGAAGCTTCAGGATCTCCCTGATGTGATCTCTGTAACTATGGTTTGATGGCCTCTAGGTCTCTCTCCATTCTCATCCCTAAGCCTAGGTCTTCGAGACCTATCTCTGTGTCCCAAAACTCGGTCACCCTATCCCCTCTGTGGTGACTCAGATCTGGCTGACTCTTGCATGGTATTTCTCTCCTCCATGTTCCTCCTCACTCGTCGAGGAGATACCTGACCCTCAATGGAAGTGTCCCTATCATGTCTGGCTACATGTCCTCCTACTGATCCTCCACATAGAGTGGCATTAACATCTGAAGAGTCTGCAAAATTTGGGGTAGGATGGCTGCTACAACATGATCTGGTGGTGGTAAGTCTAGGTCTATGTGAAAACCCCTCATCCCATCTACGCCTCCTGCATAGACCAAGGCAAGAGTTAGTTCCTTTTTCTAAGTTTTATTCAATTTCCATGTTTACTAAAATATGTAATTTCTAAACTAAATTGTTTTTTAGATTTAAAAGTATGATAGGTTTAAGTTTCATGTTTCAAGGTTTTTTTCTAGTGTACCCAATGGCCCAAGATTTTGAACCATTGCTATGATATCAAGTGTAACCCATTAAAACAACCCACTTGAGACCCAAGAACAACCTAGGATTAGTTAGGAAAATTATGGAATAATTTTTTTTTATTAAAAGAATCTACAACAGGTTACAAGACAATAGTTGTCACTAATAGGTTCTAGAAAAATTCTAATCTACTAGAATATAATTTACTTTTATTAACAATTATAAGAAGTCATAAGGTCCAAATTTTAGGGTTAGAAGGTACAAAAAGGTTCAGAGGGTGATGCCTCACCACACCCATTCTCTAATAGGCTTAAGGTTTCAACTTGATTTTTCTCACACTTAAGGTATTCAAAATTTCCCTAAATTACTCCCATTGGATAGGAAATTTCCTCACCTTTCCATTGATATAAATAAGCCCTCCTAACTCCTCATATTTTTCAAGTTATGGGCGGCGGGCCTTGGGGTGAAAATTTTCCCCAAGGGCGGGCTGTGGGATCAGGGGTGAAAATTTTCCAAGTGGGGGAAAAAACTACATTTGTGCCTGCACTTCCATGGGTCTGCAAGTCCATAAGGGACACGTGGCACTCCCTAAGGTAGCGCGGGGAAAAGTGGGAAAAGAAGGGGCGGCGGGGAAAATTTACAAATTCTCCCGCGTGGGGTGAAAAGTTAGATTTGTTTGTGCCCACGCTCCCACGAGTTTGTAAAGGACACATTTCGTCTCCTAACCATCTCCTAAGGACATGTGGGATCTCCTAAGCCACATGTGGGGAAGGGGGGGGGGTGGGGAAAATTGACTTAACACCCCGAAAGGGCTAAGAGGGTACAAGGACCCGTGCCTCCGGCACCTCGCGATGCCATGTGGCTAGCCCCCGATTGGTGCGGGCAGCGGGGATAGTGGGGGAAACTTGGAAATTTTCCCAAAATTTTTTGAGACACAAAAGACAAAAGGGGGCCCGCTCCTTTGTTGATGCCTCATGACACCACGTGGCATCATCTGATTGGTTGTTGCGGGCCAGCGGGGAAAATTTGGAAAATTTTCCCAAAATTTTCAGAAGTGACAAGTTAAAAAAGGGATCCGCCCCTCCGCTGACACCTCATGGTGCCATGTGGTAGCCTCTGATTGGTTGTGGGCTGGTGGGGGGGGAAAATTTAGAAAATTTTCCCAAAAATTTTCCTAAGTGCTTAAGGAAAAATTTGGGCCGCGGGCCCGCTAAGGAAAATTTTCCCAAAATTTTAACGCCAAGTGAAGAAAACTTTAGAAGGCCATAAATTTTGATAGAGAGCTCATGTTTGGACAAACAAGAGGACTTTCTGGAAATCTCTCAATGTCCTCTTTGTACAAAGATCATTAATTTTAGATTTTGATAAATTTTATAGGGTTAATTTTAAGAAAATGGCATGTAGGATTTTAAAGTGTGAATTGGTGAATTTTAACTTGTGAGATTTATTCAATTTGATCTTCCTCCTCTCTCAACATGTCAAATAGACATGGAGGATTGTTCCTAAATGGATTTAAGAAAGGATTCAAGGTTCAATTTTTCTAATTGATTTGAAATTTTAATATTTACATTTTCTTGACAACAAAACGACTATAAACGGTTGAGCCCGATTTTGCTAAGTTTTAACATATTTCCTTTAAGTGTTTTTGTCTATTTGAACTCATTTAGGGCCTACTACTTCAATTCAATCATTTAATTTGTTATTTTATTGTTGCAGGTTTGAACTATGCATTTTTGGTTGAGATAATTGCAGTTTAAAATTACAAATAACAAGGATCAAATTTTAATGGGTTTATTTGCCACTTTCTTCTTCCAAGTATTTAGGATACGTTCCAATTCCAAGCTAACATATTTGGTTGATTCAAAACAAACCATTCAAGACCAAAATGCAATACTGATTTCAAATTTTTCACATTTCAAAGAGACAAAATACTGTATTTTTCTCACATGCATTTCTTCCTTTCAAACAAAGATTTCAATACATTGATATGATCAAATTAAATACAACAATGTAATTTGAGAAAAGCATTACATTTATTTATTGATTCCAAAAGAAAACTTACAACTTCCTTCTTTCATTTCTTCCAAAATCATTTATTGTATACAGGGCATATAATACATTTTCTTTTCACGTGTTCCTCTTTACCACTTTTCAAACAGAGATTTCATAGAGTAAGCTAAACATAGATTTCCAATGGAATAACATCATATGGAAAAACAAAACCATTTTCATTAATTCAAATGAACTCTTACAACTTCCTTTCCATTTGATTACAAAATATAGTATACCAAACACGTATCATTCTTTCACATTCTTTCTAAACAGAATACAAAGTATAACTCTTTTAGATTTCAAATTTCACTTGCAAATATATACAACATCTTTCCATTACAAACATTTACAAGATCATCCACTTCAAGTGGGAAGGTTACAATGAGATTTCATTTCACAAGGGACTATCAAACTGTCTTTTCTCAGCTCTAGAATAACAACATGCATTCTTCTCATTCATCAATTTGATCACAACAGGAGTAGGGGAAAGGCAACGCTCTCCACCCAACCAAGACATCTAATGAAGATGAGAATCCATCCTTCTTCATTGGCCCCAAGCCCCAACCACAATGCAATAAAAGGTGTGATCCAACTCATGGCAACAACAAGCTTCCACAAACACACAAGTAGTATTTTCATAATAAAACACAGTCCAAAACAAAATGTAGTTTTACAACTACATTAACACATGACAAACAATACTAAGGCTTCATCAAGCAAGCCAAAGGAGGAAGAACTATGGGGGATGCTTCTTATGCCTCCCAAACGGGGAAATGGGTATCACCACCTGAGTTACAAACCACCAAAAATAGTATATCAAAACCTTGACATTCCTTATGCCTCCCCAAGTACCCCTTATTCCTCACATTTCCTTATGCCTCCCCAACCTCTTATGGCACCCCATAACGAGTAAAGAAATGCAAGCTATTTCTTTGTAAGGTGGAACTCAAATCCCAACTCCCTCCACCCTTATACCTCCCTAAAACACACTTGTTCCTCCCAAAAAATAGCCCCATAGTCTTCTCCTACACCATTCCTAGGGCATCTACCCAATAGCCCACAAACATTCCAAAACATTCACAAATGAACATTCACATATATAAAAGAAGAGCATTTCATGAGCCAAGCTCTTACCTCTCCATGATGGAGTTATTCCAAATTCTAAAACAACAAGCTCTATCCCAATGCAAGCAATCCAAAAATAGCCAAGCACAAGCATACAACAATCTTCCAAAACTCCTTCAAGCAAGAGCTCCCAAACAACAAGAAAATTCACCCAAGAATCAAGTCTCCCAAGTGAAGCAACCCAAAACAAGACAAGGAATTCATATTTTATAGAAGAGGGAAGAGAAGAGGATGAGGTGGATCCATGTAGGATGCCACATCACACATCCTCAACCCCAACCCCAAATGTCAACTTCATTCTCCAATGCATAATAAATAGGTTGGTGAATAATATGATAGTTTATTTATACACTCAAATCCAACCCACACCCCAAAGGATTGAAATTAAATCATGTAAGAAAAGTGCAATTAAAACCTACAATTTGTCTTCCCAAAATGCATTATAAAAGTATAATTTTAACTCTCCAACCATAGACAAGGTTGGTATGTAAATTTAAGAGGTGTGGGACAAGTTTAACTTATCCCACACGCCTCCAAAATTAGCCTCCAAGGAAAATTTGAATTTTTAAGAAGGTGGAGTGTTTCACACTCAAAAGTTAACTTACACATCATTTACACATTCTTACAACACTTTAAAACATGGCCAACAACTCTATTAATTACATTCTTATGACATCTTTTAATTAAATAACTAAACAATATGATTACTCACAATATTAACACCACATTAAATAAATAATGAAAGGTAAGTGCACCACATAAAACACATACAAAAATTAAACAAAAGGGACCAAATAAAATAAAAACATAAAATCCCTTGGTCACATTTAAAGGTGATCCCCCCCATGGAAATCCCTAACACACACAACACACACAAACAAAACTAGTTGCCATGGTGACCTTGTTGAGTTCATCTAGAATTCCAGTGTGGTTGGTCTCCAATCCCCCGATGTTTGTTGTGATATTTTATCTTGCAAAACACAAATACCTCCTTCGGCCTCGGGCCATATCAGAACATCCAAAATAATATAAATATAATTCCCTAAATCATTTATATATATGAATCACAACAACATCAACACAATTTAACAATATCATTTATAATTTTATCAACAACTATATCATCATCCAATAATTTTCCATTTTTAGGTCCACTCACAATATCCACATATCACAAGTCCACATAACATCCATAATATAACCATGTCAAACAAGTATATCATCATCAACATATAAAATGTCTCTAATAATCATCATGCATCATAACTGAATCAAGTCAAAAAAAATACTCCATGATCTAACATCTAACATCATACTATAATAAGGTCCACAAAAGGGTAAATATAGGAGTTAGTAACTCATAAATGAGCATCATATTGAGTAATTGATTTGTATTGTATGATTTGGAGGTTGCCCCCTCAATACATCTAGATGAAGCTCTTTGTTACGCCCTTGATCCAATGCCATAAATTGGGATGTGTATCACTAACTGACTTGGCTAACATAATCTCATATCATGTCATATCTCATTTATTTATGTTTTTATATGTTTAGTGGGTCAATCTAAGTGGTTTATATAACATAGTAGCGTATGTATAGGAGTTAGTAACTCATAGATGAGCATCATATTGACCACTTGAGTCTTTTTGTATGGTTTGGAGGTTGCCCTTTGAAATGGTTAAATCATTCTACTTGCATATTGTGATTTTGACTTTCTATTTTGGTGGTATTTGATGTTCTATTATCTGTTATTCTTCTTATCTAAGTAATTTCCTTACAAGTGGTATCATAGCCTAAATTTGGGCCAAAATTAGGTCAAAAAAACTTAGACATTTAATTTTTTAATAGAAGTTATCACCATTTTAGGGTTTTTGATCAAAATTGCTTTATAAGGTAGAATTTGTGGAATATTTCAAAGTTCTTTACATTTTTATAAATCTTGCCAAAATTTACAAAGGGTTTGTCTCTTATGTTTTTGTCTATGGGGCTAAATTATTCAAAAATATCAAACTCTAAATCCCTACCCTATATTAGTGAAATATTCATATATATGCACCTTTTATTTTAAGTTTATTATTTAATTTTTGTTGACTTAGTCTACTTTACACACCTCTTAGGCTTAGATTACAATAAGTGACACTCATAGCTTGACCACTTGTCTCAGGTGTACCTATTCATGTGGAGTTTGTTGTACACATGTCTATCATATAGAACGACTACACAATGTGTGCATAGCACCACATTTTGGGTCTTTTTGCATTGTAAACTGAATTTTTGTTCACTTTTTGATGTGTTTCTTGGAAGAATTTGTGTCGTTTTTGTGGGAAAAAAGTGATGCAAAAACAATGTGATTAGATAATTCTAATTGCGTCATGTTTGTGCCTAATTTGCATATACTTTGCACCATGTGAAATCGATGCAAGACCTACAATATTAATGAGGGGTGGCACAAAGATGATGCAAAATTTGTTCTATTTTTTTAAATTAATATAATTAATTATAATTAGAAATGGTAGAATTATGAATACTTATATTGTATTTTTTATTTGTTTAGAGCTATCAAACATTAGATACTAAAATATTATTTGCATTGTATTGTCATAGAGAAGTTGTAAGAGAATTTGAAAAGGATCCAAATATGATTATTATTAATAAAAGAAGATATTGATTTAATTTAAAATGTGAATTACAATTATATATAACAATGTAATTTCGAGGGAGTATTAAGGGTCCTTTCCAAATTACAAAACAAACAGATGTAAAACTACATTTCAAATATCCCAATGATTGGTTTTGGTCAACCTCCCCTTAATCCTCACAATATTCTTTCCTTCTTTCAAAATTGATCCTTCTCATCATCCTCGTCATCTTATTCATCATTTTCATCCTTCTCTTCATCATGCTCCTCACAATCTTCTTGCTCTTCCTGAATTTGATCATCCTCGTCCTTCTTTAAATCCTCTTCATCCTTCCAATTTGTTTTACCCTGAAAAATTTTAATGATAAAATGTTAAAAGTGTTTAATTTTAATTTATAGTTTACATACAACAAATTGAATGCTACATGTATTATTGATACATATTGATTATTATGTGCCCACTAATAAAATACTTTTGTGTTCCATCCCAAATCTTTTAATGCTGCACACACTTTCTTTGTTGTGTGCTTCTTATAGTGCTCTTCTTGTGAATACAAGTATATGATTAAATTACATATATTAATATTTTATTTAAAAATATATTAAAACAAAAAACATAACTCTATAAATAACTTATATAGAACTTACAAATTTATTAACGAACTCTTCGTTTTTGTTATCCCAAAACAATGAGTCACAACAATTTTTTTCAACCCATTGCTTTATACCCTTGAGCACATTACTTTTGATACCTGCATCAATTGTAATATGTATTAAATTTTAATTGATCACCATGTTATACAATTACCATTGCATTCTGATCATAGACCATATTTGTCTTTTATAAGATGTTAATGGAAAGTAGACAACATAAAATATCAAATTAAAGAAAATGTGTTTATCAACCAAAGTGAAAAGCTTTAAATAGTCCTCTTTATAGTTTAAATGTCAACATATATCATTTATTTCGTTAACTAACTTGCAACCCTATTAGTGTCCTTTGCTAGCCACTTGTCACACAAACCAAACCAAACATCTTTCTCTATTTTGAGAGGTCGAAGACATTTTCTCTCGTCATCTGTGTTTCCTTGGTAGTGAATCTATAAATTTTAAATATAAAAAATTATTTTCAAACTATATACTATTTTATTAAAAATACGAGATGCAATGTAGTTACCCTTAAATTCATCTCTATTCTCCCAAACCCTTTTGATGCAAATTTTTCAATTAACTTTTTGCGTCATCGTGGGTCCTCCCACACTCATAAAAAGTTACACCAACTAGCATTCTCCATCTCTTAAGTGGAATTTGCAATCGCTCTAGATGACAATATGAATGAATCAATTGTCATGTCATGTCCGGGTCAACTATTCTTTTTAAAAATACGTGCATCTAAGAAATCACTAAAAATGACATATACAAATTATTGGAAAAAACTTAAACTAATACAATGATAAATTATTCTAGCTCAAATAAAATATATTAAAATACTTACTTGCCCTAAATATCCATTAATATCTTCATATCATCATTTACATAAAGGTCCATTTTGAGGTCCCCTTGCACCCAATGTTTATAATTACTACGAACAAGATGAGAGGGTATATCAACATTTGTTATTGGAGGGGGAAAGATTGCATTGTCATCACCCCTTAATCCATTCAAGAGTATGTCATTCATACTTTTTAAGACAGTCTCTCACCATTTCAATTTTTGTGATTTTGTTATTGCTAACAGGATGAGAGGTACTTGCCTCTTACGAGGATTTGCAAAAAGTGTCGACTCATTATAAAATAATTAATTAAAATCACTTTAAATAATAAATGAAGACTTTATACCTTCAAACAGATGAATCCTTCATCCGATGACTACCCTTATCCCCATGTCAGTTAATATGGGATGTAGATCTATAATAATCAATTCGTATGATAATTGTTTAATTAAGTTTTAAAATGTCTATCAAAAAATAAATTGTAAATTTGTACCTCCTGCGAGGGGACACCCTAAGAGTAGATGGCTCATGTATTTATTTATAAGTAGTATACATGTCATTATGAAGATGTATAATTATAATTTTAAATATGAAGAAATATTATTAAATTACAAAATATATTATAAACTTATACCTCCATGGTGGGCATAGATGAACGTCAAGGTGGCACATGGGTTTTGTCTAAATCCTCATCCATGTCATATTGTGTTGGACCCTAATATTAAGAACCGCCACATGTAAAGGCATCAAATGTATTTCTAAATAGGTTGTGTCCTCTCTAATATCAAAACCAAAATTATAGAATGCATTGAGTGAGAAAATAACCTTTTGAAAAATATACCAAAAATAAATATATTTTAAGTACATCAAATACAAATTTATGCCCAAATGTAGTTTCTAATGAACATGATAATTATTCTTTGAATTATAATGTTAGCAACCAAAATAAACAATCAGAGTCTATATGAGATGAGAAGACATGACAAGAGGAAAAAATGAAAATAATATTACTAAACCCACCATTGATGGACACTTTGTTGTAGATCTTGATCTTGCAAAATGGGTGATAGATAATGCTACAATAAAATATATAACTTTAAAGGCACAAAAATAGTACTTCCTCATTAATAGTAGCCATAAGGACATTATTTCATTTAAAATTAATATGGGGTGATGTGTCATTTGAAACCACATGAGGTAGAACTTGGGGTTCTATGGGCTTGGTCTCACATTGAGGCTCTAAAGGAATATTACCATTATCCACAAGAAAAACATCCATACTAGGAGAGGAAACTAGACTATGTGTATCACATGCCACTAGAGGAGAATCAACATGTTCATTTTTTCTAAGAGAAATAGAAATAATGTCATGTGTTCATTTTTGAATATGAGAGAAGAGGTAGAGATACAATTGTTTTCATTCGAGAGAAGTGATAGAGATACAATGGTGTTTGTTGGTATCCAAATTTGTTCTCCCTTTCAAGCCGAGCAAGAACATAGATTGGACGTGGAGCTTAGAGGAAGATAGATCATAGTGTGTGTCTTTTTGTAGCTAGGAATGAGATCTAACTGGCCCTTTGTTACTCAGATTTGTGGAGAGATGGATAGCACCTTTAAGAGGATTTGACTGTCCTCACTACTTTAGGCTGTGCCTCTTCGACCAGGGTGAGAGGACCCTTAGTGTAACCTCTGTTTGATGAAGGAGATGGAGATATCCTTATTTTGCAAAAATTATATGAAGAGAACCTTGGGAAAATATGGTCAATACTCCATGATTTAACTCTTAAGAGTTGTCACTTCTAAACAATGGAGATACTTTTAACACAAGGCTAAGGTTACTGAAGACATTAAGAAATCCTGATTGTTCTACATTTTTTTGCAAGTAGATTTTGTTCCTTTGTTGATACATAGGGCAAACAGGGGTGGTTCAGGGTGGATTCATGGTTTTGAATGATTTTGGTGGGAGATGAAGTAGGATAAAGTTGATTATGACATATCTTGAAGGGAATTCACAACAATGAACAACTCAACAACAGAATACTTGAACAATTAAGATGTTCCTTCAACCAAAAGGTGTGCTTCAGTGGAGGCCTAGATCAGCACATTTTCACATAATATTTGAGACTCTAACACAAAGGCTCGAATTGAAAGACTCAATTAAACACCAAAGTCTTTGATCAATCATGCCTAAGGTACACCCGAAGACTTACAGAAAATCTTTATCAACAAATGATAGTGAATTGATTTTAAATTTTTTTATCTCATCCAAGATGAAGGCTCTTCTTGAAATGAAATTGTAAATACCATTAAATTGTCACAGGGATGAGATCTTGTGTGATTTCACAAATATTTCAATGTAAGATTACAATAGGAATGAAAGAAACTATTTACAGACATTTTGAAACAAAGCAGACACAAATTGCTAGAGATTGGACACAAATTAATTTCAAAATTGCTTAAATTCATCGAAGGGGAAAGCTTCCAGAGAAATCTCAGTGCTCGTCAATGGCTATACATCTGTAACCAAATTGACATGATAGAAAATCTAACACAAAGGAAATTAACTAGGTATCTCAAACGGGATTCTCAGAATAAGGCTTTCTCAAATTTTCTCTTAGGAATTCAAACTCGACCATTTGCAAGAGTATTCTCATTGCATTTATACATTTCATTCACCCCAAATTTTGTCCCCAAAAAGAAGAATATTTGAGGGACCTTTGCTTGCTACTAATTTGTTACAGAAAGTGACATTTAACAAATTCACACCCGCATCTAGCCAGGTGGACAAATCATGAATTGATCACATTTCTTAGACCCTTGACTAATGACTAGGATGCCATGCCATAACCGTTTTGACACTCCTTTTAATCATTTTGATTCTGTCATGTGAGAAATCCCCATTTTAATCATTTTCCGTGAGGCTCTACATAGTTAGATCTGACAGGTAATCTTTTTCATTCTCGAGGAAACACCTTTTTCACATTTTGTGCCTGCAACCTCATCATTTCATCCCTTTTCCCTCTCTTTCCTCTACAATTCTACCCCGCATCCATTTCCTCTGGTAATTCTCGTCTTTGCGAGTGCCTGAGCAATTCCCACTTCAAAATATCGACCTTAACAATCCTTGGACTCATAATTTAAGTTTCAAATCCATTCAATGGCACCTTATAGATAGAGATGACAAGGAATTTCATCAAAGAATGATGAAAAACAATGTGTATTCACGTCTCCAAGAGTCTTGGAGAAAAAATGGTAGAAAAATAGGTGAAATGCATAGCAACCGTTGATTATGCCCCTTTTCCACTTTATATCATAATCGTTCACGTGTTTCCTTAGTGGGCGCAAAGGAGAAGCACAGAGGCAAGTCCCAAACAAGCACGATCCTTCCACATACCCTGGGCCCAAAAAAAATTCCTTTTGGCCTTTGAAAAGTCTCAAGTGTAAAAAGGAGCCAACGGAAGCCTCCACATGTGTCAATGGCGCATTTTGAGATGGTCCCAAAAGTAGAGACCCCAAACAAGTGTGGGCTCAACACGTGTCTCAGTTTGGCAGAGTCTATTAAAAAAGTTGAAGGTTCAATGGAAGGCACCATGTGTCTAGGGTCCGAGACAGTTTCCTTAGGCCGTTGAAAAGTCCAAGCAAAGGGCAGAGTGAGTGGAAGCCTCCAAGTGTCCTCCTGGCACTTCTTCAAAATAAAACTTAGGGGCCAATCCCCAAACATGCGTGGTCCCTCCATGTGTCCCAAGCCTTAGAAAGTCACTTTAAAAAGTCTAAGTATGGATAGAGCTACGGAAACCTCCACGTGTCCCCCTGGCGCAACTCTAAGGCCAAACCAAAAGGTGAATTTTTAAATGAGCGTCGTTCCTCCACGTGGACAAGTTTTGGGTTGAAGTGAGCCTTAGATTTTTAAAGTGCCCGTCGAGCCACATCCAACCAAAAAGGGCCACATTTCCATTGATGTTGAGATGTAAATTTGACTAGGAAAAATACACCGTCAAACCGTAAAATGCAAGAAAATCACCATTTGAGCACGGAAATGAATTTTTCTTCAAGGACAGAGAATTTGGAGATGTTATAAGTTTCAAACATGATCCTCTCGAGCTACATCCAATCACGTTTCCTCAAGTATTTGGGACAAAAATGACAGGGACAACAATACGTGATTGCGGAAAATGGAAGGAAAGGAACAACCCAAGTTTTACGCCCAATTTCTAAGACTCCTTCAGATGGATAGAGAAACGAAAAACAAATTTTGGACCTTTAAGTGATCTTTGACCAAGGAAGGGACTGATCATGGAAACCAAATGGAGGACAGAGTCTTCAAGCACCAATACAGGAGATAGAAAACATGACAAAGGCCACAAACTGAGGAATTTCAATGACAAACGGGCGAGAATAATTTGAACGCCAATAGTGTTCATTAATATCATGTGCAAGAAGGAGAGAAGAATCATCATTTGTGTCATCACTATGGAATTCACTAGGAATTGATTATAGATCACCATCAGAAGCATAAGGAACACCATCAATGAATGTATAAACTGAAGCTAGAAACACTTTCATCATCACTAGAGTCTATAGCCTCTATGAAATTAAGAGAATCATTCACTAGTGGAGGAAAATGAGTTTGTTCACCATCACTATTCCAACCATCCACATTACCCTCAAATCTATGATCATCATCACTATGGGTAGTGGAAGTGGGAGATATAAATTCCATGAAATATTCTAGGGTAGTGATTTCTATAGTAGAATGACTAGGAGGGGCCCTAGGTGTATGCAAAGTGATCTTTCTCGAAATACAAGAGGATTGACATCTTGATCATAATTGTATATTATATCATCCATATCAGAATATGAAGAGGGAAAAACATTCATTACAATCTCATAGGGGTATGTACACGGTTATAGGGATGATAACTCTTATGTTTCACTAACACATGTAAGCAAGTCGTGGTCACACAAAGAATAAGAAATGCAGCTAGAAATATTGCACTCATACTTATTTGGAAAAATTATCACATCAAGTGAAATCTACACATCAAAGGAATGTGCACAAACCTAATTTTCATTGAATCACTAAAAATCTGCAAGACCCTATAATTTGGTGGAAGCCTACAATTTTGCGAAAACCTAAAATTTTACACGACACCAAAAACCACACTATAACAAAAATTTTCACTTCAAAAGAGCCATAAAATTATGTGGAACCCTAAAAATATGTGCCCCTAAAATTCTCTGTGGAAGCCTAAAAGTCTGCGGATCCCTACATTTCTATGGAAGCCTAAAACTCCACGCAACATTAAAATTTTGCGGAAAGAGCCAAAGGATGAAAAAGGTGAAAATACCCATAGAAAGTCACATAAAAGATAGGAATGCCACGAACAATGAGGTTGAATCCAACAATGAGGATTTTAAATGTTAGCA
Source organism: Taxus wallichiana var. yunnanensis (assembly GCA_018340775.1). Classification (NCBI taxonomy): domain Eukaryota; kingdom Viridiplantae; phylum Streptophyta; class Pinopsida; order Cupressales; family Taxaceae; genus Taxus; species Taxus wallichiana. Next base: position 946,303,459 of record CM031239.1, on the reverse strand, counting down.
GGGGTAACTGGAGGTTAAATGTGATGGCCCGTGGTCATGTAAATCTTGTGTTGAAAAACATGGGATTATTTAAATGTTCATATCTTTTGATCCAAGTCATCAAATAGGACAAAATTAGAACGGTTGGAAAGGTATTGAGAATCGATACACATTAATAAAAAAATTCGGGTCACGTTAAGGTTTTTTTAGGGATAAAAATGTGGAAAAAGGACCCATGGCTATTTTCGGATCTAGGTTCTAGAAAAAAATTTTATGCCCATGTTGGGTTTGCACACTTGAATGTTTTTTATCATTGGTGGTTTAAGAATTGGATGACCTTCTTGATTTAATATTTCCCTTCCCTTTTCTCCTTCTTCTATAAATGTAACTCAATTTTAATTAAAAAATTCTCTCCGAATTTTAGATTATGTTTCCCTTTTTGTGACCAAACATTTTAAGTTGTAGACTTCTATGTTGATCTTATGCAATGCTTTCTCTATTATTGTAATAGATTGTGCATACTACAATCAATAATATATTGTTATTGTAGCTCTTGTTCTACTATTTAACTTGTGTTATTGTGTTATTTCTTTCCTATTTCTATTATGGTATGATGTGTGTGAGCTATATTTCCATGATTTCGTTCCATTGTAACATTTATGCATATAATCGGACTATGGAGAAATTAGAGATTTGATTGTGGCTTGTTTCTTCCTCTTAGATTTATATTTTTCCCTCTTATTCTTCATCTAAGGGAGAGAATCCAGTATTAGTTTGGTGCATCACCTTATCTTTTATTCAGTATTTCATCTTTCTAAACCTTTATTCCTTGGAAATATTAGATTAGGACTAGATAATAATATATTATAGTGTTGGTTAGATTAGTTTCATTGGAATGAAGTGGAAGGAACCAAATTTTTCATGGATATTTAATTTTAACGATCCATTGTCCCAAATATTTAATGTCTTTCAGGTGTTTCACTAAGGTGTTGAACCTAACTTCAACAAATGGTGCAATCTTAAGTGACAATAGTTTTGGAACACCGGTGGGACCAATTGAGACATCTATAACTCATTTTGATCTACTACACTAAGATTGGTGTGTTTTTAGTGATACTTACCTTTGGAGGAAACAAAAACACATCTGGAAACTCCTAACTTCAAATCTATTGGTTTTAACAGTCAAGTGTTTCAATTTTACGAGAAGAGTGCATACAAGAAAAAGTATAAGAAGAGGGGAGCTTTTTGAAATTTTCAGCTTTCACCAAGGAGAAGAGGAAGACTTATTCAAATACTTCCATCCACACCATATGGGGTTCACTAAAATTCCCCTTTGATAAACATTTTCGTCACCTTCCTAAGAACCCAAGACCTATTCCCCTCATGACCCATCAAAGAAACCAACCTTTTGTGACCTTTAATTGAAGTAATCCCTAGATTTAAATGCCCAACATGACATACCAATATATGCCCTAAATATCATTCCATTATTTACTGGTGAAAATTCAACCACCCCTATAAAGCACATATTAGATGTTGTTAATGTTTGTTCAATTCATCTTGTCACTAAATATGATGTAGCGGTTAGGCTCTTAGCCTCATATTTCAAAGGAAAAATATTACAATGGTATAAGAGTCTACAAATTTATTATATTCATACATGGGATGAGTTTAGGGAGAAGTTTTACAAGTATTTTAGAGAAAAGGAAGATAATATCTCTTTATTGGAGAAACTTACACTATCAAAATAACCCTATGTGAGTTGATGATCGACTTCAATTTTAGGTTTCAAAGGAGATGGGACAAAATCCCACCCCTCTTAATTCCATCTCCTCAAGGTGAATTTTTTTATTTTTTAAGGGCTCTTAATTCTTATATTTTAGTGATTATAGAGTCAATGGGAGCTATGGATTTTCTTGTTGATTATGAGATATCTATTCAAGATAAGAATTACTTGGTTCAAGCTTGAAAAATAGCCAATAAACCGCCGAATCATATTTTCCTAGAGATGTCCCAAGAAATTCGACCTACTCTTGCCCCAATCCCTAATTCTAAAGCTAGTTCACACACCCCTACATCTAATTCTTCCAGTGAGATAGATGATCTCAGAGACCTGGTCAAGAATATGTTAAATGAGATAGTTTCTGAAGAAACAGACACCAAAGCTTTTAGGCCCTAGACTAAAATCATAATCAAGGGTATCAACGAAGGAATTACTTTCAAAATCAAGGGTATGAGCATAGTTACCAGAGAAGTAGTGTTTAATGTGTAAATTATAACTTTCCTCTTCAAGGATCACCTCCTCCACAACATACACTTGCTCCTAGCTTGAGAAAATATATTATTCTAATGCAAAACAACATGGCTCAAGGAGATGAAAGGTATTTCCCATGTAATCAACCCCATAATAAGAATGATTTTTCTAATGGTGTGAAAATCCATTCTCTCATTGATGAGACCAAAATATGTCTCATTATATCACCAAATAACATTCTTATTCTCTCTCTCAAAATAAAGCTTTCAAGTGAATTTAGATGTAGTTTTAATAACAGATATCATATTTAAGGTAGAATATAGGATTTATCTTATCATCTCTTTAGAAATCTATTTGCAATCTAATTGTTATTTCTTGATATTTCTTCTAAAGTTGGAATGCAATAGTGTGTAGAAAATAGGTCATAAGCAACTATACTCCAAGTTCGTAGATTGCAGTTATGGAAATTCTTCATGCAAGCTACGGAAATTCTTCACACAACTACGGAAATGCCCAACTACGGAAATTCTTCACGCAACTATGGAAACACCCAACTAGTGAAAGTATTTTGGTTTGTTCCAAAATAATGTAAAGGAGCACTGAACTATTCAGCCTACTCTTTGCTTCCACATCATCAACCAAGAATATAGATCCAAACATGTGGCAATCCAAAGTCATGAATGCATGTGGCATTCCAAGAAGAATTCAAAGTCATGGACTTAGCACTCCATTTTCTCTCCATGTTTCAAGGATGAACAAATGGTGGAATAGTATTAGGAATGTTGAATAAGTACTCTCCCACTTTGTGTTCCTAGATTAAAGGGATGAGTTGTAGAAATATTCTCCACGATAAGTGGGTTGTTGTAGTCAAGTTTGTTTAGTATTTATTTCTTTGAATAAATCCACCCAAGAATAGGTAGTTAGTTCTTGGAGTGTGGACCAAGTAAACTAGGAGTAATGTCTATAAATACCTCTTCCATATATTTGGAAAAGGGGGCATATTTTGTAAATCAGTTTTGAATCAATACAAGTGCAGTTTTAAAAGTTAATTGTAGTTTCTCCAAATCCAAAGGGAAGAGAATGGCCAAAAGCTGCTCTTCCCTAAGGAGGAGGATTTTTCTATTATTTCTTAGCATAGTTTATTTACTGCAAATTTATTTCAGTAGTTTAGTTGTTGTGTGTTTCTTTTTCATGCATGTTTAATTTATGTATGTTTTCTTAGGAAGAAGTATTATTGAATAAGATTTTTCTTTCTCCTTTTGCATACTGATTTAGAACACCACCTTGATTATAATGACACCAACTTGTCTATGAGTTGGTTAAATGACTGGTAATACAACAACCCATCACTCATGGTGCAAAGTTACTTCAATCAATAGGAATCAATGATGGAAGTTCCAAATCACAATGTTCAAGAAGCTCGTGAGGCTTCCCATGAATCCAATATCATGATTTTTTTTCATGATGAGTTTTTGTGGTCAAACAAATTATGGGAATATCCAACAGACCTCAAATTCATGTTGATGATAATATAAGGTCTAAGAAGAGAATATATGATATACAACCTTCATCTTCTTCCTAGCAATACGATACTTTTCATAAAGGGAAGGGAATTTGGAAAAATACAAGAAAATATGGGCTTCATGGTGTTTCTAATAGACCTATCCTCATAAAGGATTTCATTTCTCAATCAAGAGTATCTATTACAACATTGGAGTATCCAAAGAAAGAAATCGTGACACCTTTAATACACAAGACAACGGGCTCTCCTATGAACATTGTTGAGAAAATGAAGAGAACCAATATGAATGTGAAAATTTGGGATGATTTTTCCATTTCATTTCATTTAAAACTCTTGCAAGAGAGGATTTAAATTATTTCATTCCACCAGGTGAGATATGAAAACAAATGCCAAGCCCTTAAATTAGCTTGTGCCAACACAAGGAAGAACAAACTAGTGAAATGAAGAAACCCCCATCTTTTTATGCTTCTTTGATTATTGGAAAGCATCTCATACATAATTGTATGATAGATTTAGTGGCCATTACCTCTATGATTCCTAAGAAGATAGTAGACACTTTGGGGATGGAGTACACTCCAATCACTAAGGATGTTTGAAACTATATGGTACTATAGTTAGAACAGTTGGAGTGATCAGAGGTCTTGAGCTAACTCTCCATGCATGCCCTAGTCTAACCATTTCTAAAGACATATCGGTTATATATTACCTCCTTTATATGTTATTTTAATTAAAATAGAATTCATAACCATTGTGGGATGTTACATGTCCTCAAATTGGTTTCAAATTCTCTTAAGGACAAGGTATGAGAATAAATTTACAATTAATGATGAGCCTATCTCATCTTATCATGTTTAATTCTATGATCCCAATCCTACCAAACAATTTACACAGTGTAAGGAGAAATAGGTAGCGATTCAAATCTATTTGAATTAGTTTGTTCATCTCAAACAATCCTTGATCTTATGTTAGACGAGTGGTTAAGGAAATGAATGAATTTCATCCATATAACACTGATGTTGAGACATGTTTAGGTACTTATTATATCTAATAGGAGGGAAATTTTATCCCAAGTGCATTACTATAAAATGCAAGGGATTACCAAGGCCTATGGAAGATGTTTTTGATGGTTCTAGGAGTAGGAATGGAGCTAGAGAGGGTGTAATTTTAATCTCCCCAAAGGGTAAGAAGTTTATTTTTATTCGCAGGCTTCAATTTACATGCTTTAATAATGCGGTTGAGTATGAATCTTTGGTTCATGGAATGTTGTTGGTTATAAAGAGACCTATTAATATTTTATAGGTGTTTGGATATACTAAATTAGTTGTGCACCCAGTAAGAGGAAAGTGTGCTACCAAGAACAATATCTTAAAGGATTATAAACATAGAGTTTGGGACCTACTTGAGAGTTTTGAGGCTATTAATCTCCAAGTAGTCTTGAGGAATTTAAATGCAGAGGATGATCAAAGGGATGTTGTAGAGTTACAATTTTCCCCTTAGAGATATCATTTAGGGATACGATTAACATGTCAAGATTATGGTGAGAACATTTATTCGAACAACAATGTGAGCTGGAAATATTTTTAGAGTGATGAGAAAATTAGCCATTTTATTGAGAATGAATTTGATTTCTCATCTAAGTTGTTGTCAAGGATGCAAGAGGGATATGAGGATTAGGTTATCTAATTAATAACTAAAAAATTACCAAAATATACGGTTACTCTTGAAAGTATATTCATCCCGATGATGAGTTCAAAGGAGAGAATAAAAATATGATAGCTAGAGAAGAAGACTATCAAAAAGACATCATTGTACAAGACAAAGAGTTTATGTTAGGAAAGGTATGTAATCCAAAATTTAAAAAACCATGTATCTTCTTACGTCGAGTTATAGTGATGTATTTTCATGGAGTCATGAGGACTTTAAAGGTTTTGATCCAAATATTTCCCAACAATCTGGACCTAGACTCTAATGCTAAACCTATTAGGAAAAAGTAAAGACATGTGAATCCTAAGATGAAACCCTTAATTAAGAAATAGCTTTAAAAACACATAGAGGCAATAATTATATTTCATATTAAGTACTTCTATTGGGTGGAAAATTTAGTTCTGTAAGGAAGAAAAATAGGGAGATTAGGTGCGTTGATTCTAGGGATCTGAATAGAGCCTCCTTAAAGGATCACTACCCTTTACCCTCCATGGAATAGATTTTACAAATAGTAGCATAGGTTGAGAGGTTCTTTCTTTTAGATGGATATTCTCGATACAATCAAATCAGTTTCAAATAAGAAGACATGTATAAGACAACTTGTAGCACTAAATAGGAGCATATGCCTATGAGAAAATGCCTTTGTCTTTGTCTAATGTTGGTGTTACCTTTTAGAGGACCATGGATTTTACTTTCAAGGGATTCATAAACAAGTTTATTCTGATATCATAGTTTTCTCAAAGGTAGGTGAAGATCACATGGAACATCTTGAGAAAGTGTTTGAAAGGTGTAGAGAGTTTGGGGTGTCACTCAATCCAAAGAAATGCATCTTTGTTATACCACAAGGAAAACTATTGGGTCACATGGTTTTAAAAGAAGGAATATCTATCGATCCCAACATGATCTTATCCATCCTTTCTCTCTCTTTTTCACTACATAAGAAAGCATTGCAATATTTCCTTGGTAAGATAAATTTTGTTAGGAAGTTTATTCCTAGCTTTGCTGGATTGGTTAAACACATAATTCAAATGATAAAGAAGAATGTCCCTTTCAAGTATACTTAAGAAGGTAAGGATATTTTAAATAAGATCAAGGAGGCAATAACCCAAGATCCCACCCTCATTAACCTAATTTATGAAAAATGTTTTTATATTGTATGCTTATGAGATTTGAGAGTAGTGTGGAAACCATTCCAACTCAAAAAAAAAACCGGAAGGATTGGATCATTCAATTTCCTTTATCATTAAAAACTAAAGGTATATGAACTAAGGTATAATTACATGGAGAAGCAGATCTTGGCCATCATGAGATCTCTCAAAAATCGAGAATATGCTCACCAAAAATCATATCAAGGTGTTAGTTTCTCATCATAGAGTGAGAGATTTCATACTAGGGGAAGAATATAGTGAGAAGAGAGATGGATGGGTAGCTAGGATAATGGAATTTGATGTGACTATCAAGGCTACCAAGATTATTAGAGGCATAGTTTTGTGTGAGAAGCTAGCTATGGAGGCTAACCAAAAACAAGAAGCCACTTATGCCCCTGAATGAATAGGAAGAGACATTGATAGCAAGTACACCTAATGGAAGTGACTGTCTAACCGACATGGTAAGGTTCTTGGCTATCGTTGAGTATCATCATCGGTTAGATAAAACAAAGAGGATACACTTTAGGATTCAATCCATTCCTTACATTTTTGAGATGCATTGGTAGAGATCAGATTGAGAGAATTCTTAGTGAATTCCATGAAGGCTTGGCTAGTGGTCATTTTTCTCCAAGAGAAACAACCATGAAGATCATGAGGGTTGGCTATTTTTGGCCCACATTATTCAATGATGCTCATACATGGGTTAGAAAATGCAAAGAATGTGCCTTATTTACTAGTAAGAAGAGGTTGTATACCTTTCCACTTCACCCAATTCAAGAATGTCTCAACTTCATCAACATGATCGATCCAATTTCTAATGCTATTGATAAATAGGTTTTGACGCATTATGACTACTTTACTAGGTGGACTAAGGTTGTTGCACTCAATGAAGCTACTAAAAAAGCCATTTTGGAATTCCTAGAGGATATTGTGACCAATTTTGGAGTCCCTCGTACCATAATATATGATGATGCTAGGGATTTTGTGGGATTTAAGATGTTTGATTGGGATCTCAAATATGGTATCTATCTAAAGAATTATTCTAACTATAACCCTCATGGTAATGGCTTCGACTAAGTCCACCAACAAGAATTTGATCAAGATCATGAAATGACAAGAAAAATGAATAAGATGAAGTGGCACACAAAATTTAGGCATACTCTTTGGGATGCTAGTATCACTCCAAAAAGAACAATAGGTAATTTTCCCTTCATCTTTGTCTATGGCAAATATGATAGAATTCAAAGTATCTCTTGAATTTATTTCATTAGTACTAACCCATTAGTTGGAATTAGAAGGTGAAGATGAGAGAGTAGTTAGGATGATAGATTTGGTTGAGTTAGAAGAGCTGAGGTAGTCATCCATCGGTAAGTGTGAAGAACATAAAAATCGACTAGGAAATGGTTTGATAGGAAATATAGAGATTAGAAATTTAAAGAAGGAGGATTGATTTATAAGTGGGATGCAGACATAACTAAACTAGGGAGACACTCCATATTTGATGCACTATGGAGCACACCATACATCATTACAAATTGTAAGTAAGATAATTCATTTGATTGTAAAATCTCAATGGAGAAGTGCTTCAAATCCTAGTGAATCTGATTTATATTAAAACCTATTATTAAGAAGGTCATGATTCACTTTGTACATAGTGGGTGTAGTTACTCTCTAATTTTATATTTTGTTTTTGGGGGTCACTTATTTTTCCTTGTTTTGTGATCATTGATTGAGATTCCCTCCATCAATCCTTTTGTGGCGATCTTCTTTAAATAATTTTTGAGTTACACAAATTGTTAGCACTTTTTGTAATTCTTACTAGTTAATGGGCCACGATGAACTAAGACGAGGAAGAAAAGCATGTGGGTTCGTATAGAGAATGTTTCTTCATCTCAACCATGGTTAAACAATCTTATTTTTCTTTGAGGACCTTCGGATCATCCAAACCGAATGAAAATCCAAACATGAAATAGAGATGTTTTGTTATAGATATATGATAGAGTTAATGGATGGGTTATAGGTAGGGATTCTTAGTAAATATTTTATATTGGGACAACTTCAAAAAATTAGACAAGTTGGGGTGATTTTTAAAGCTATTAAGATAAATTTTAAGTTATATGCTTTGACTTCATGCCAAGTCAATACAAAAGGCTATTGGTTTCTTATATCTAGCAAGAAGATTTCCTTTAGAGGTTGCCATTTTTTTTTCAAATAAGCATTCATGCTTATTTGGACAACTTAGCATATCAAGGGAAATCCACAAATAAAAAGAATCCACACAAGCCTAATTTTGTGTGTATCCCTAAAAACATGTGGCGCCTAAAATTTTGTATAAACTTACAATTTTGCGGAAGCCTAAAATTCTCAGTGCAACACTAAAATTTTGTGCAAAACTAAAAATCCGCTTGTTGGTTGGATTTTTCGCTACTGAATATGCCCAATGGAAGTATGTAAAAATCAGCAATAGTTAGGGAAATTCATATTTTAACAGGGTGGAATTTCCTTTGATTTGTGAGAGGGGCAGTTCCCTTGTATGATTTGATTTTTGTTATTTTGGTGCTTTTAACCAAAAAGCACAAAAGGGCGAGAAAAATTGAGAAATGAAAGAGAGAAAGTGAGAATGAGAAGAGAGAGAAAACATGACCCCATAGGTGTTAGGCGAGATAGACAAATCTAAGACACAAATTTCTACAAATCTATCTTATCAAGGACACACCAGTCCTTCTTGGTCATACAAGATTGCCTTACAAGGTTTGTTGAATGGGAAGAGGAGAAATTCTCTATCTAGAAGAAAGGAATACAATGAGCGTGAAATCTAGGAAGCACAAAGTCTTCATCTCCTTTAGAATATGTTGATATGGCACAAAGTCCACGTACTTTGATGATCAACACAAAGTCTGGTTCACTGGGCATCATTCATACTATGAAGGAACAACAATATTAATAATTCAATCACAAGTAATTTAACAAATTTTTTAATTGAGAATCATTAACAATTAAAAATATAGAAAGCATTGTATTGATCTGTGTACAAAAAGTTACAACAAGATGTGCAGATAAAAATTTTCTCCAGAGTATGGAAATCCAGAATGAGAGAATGAAAGATAGATAGATGGATCCCCCTTTACATTACAATGCAGCCTTATATAGGCATTGTTTCCTAAAAGTAGTTATAAAACTACTTTTAACCTTAACCTGTCAACCTATGTTCTCAAGTTGACTCAACTTGAGTTATATGTTTCATTAAAATCTACAAATTATAATATTTAATTAATTTGATAAACAAATTAATTAAATATATTTACATTAATGATTAGATCCTTATCATTTTTTTCATGTTTGTCCCATAAAAATTGGAGAAAATAAGGCCCATGCCTCTTATTTAGCTTTAACCACCACTAAAGGCTTCTAATAAATATGTTCATTTCACTATAAATTCTCTAGTAAGGAATCTACATAAATTGACATTTCATTTTTTTACTTTTGTGGATAGATCAAGCAATCCATGATTCTATCTATAGTATTCATTTGCATGACCATTTGAGAATTGCTCAAGATATGACCATTAAAAATAGGTAGCTATTTTTGAAAGTATCTTACTTACATGATTATGTATTTAATTCATTGCTAGAAATCATCACTTAAATTATTTTGTCCACATTTCTGGGATTCCTCTACTTGATTTGTCTCAAGGATCTCATTTAGTGAAAATCAGAACAAATGTTGGATTTTAAATTTCATTTGCAACACTTAAAACAATAGCTTGAAGCACCAAAATGCTAGAAAGGAGACTCGTGGAAGAAATGCCTAATGTATTGTGAACTTATGATCATGTGGGAAATTGATTTGGCATCGACCTACTTATCTGAGACATGCCACCACGCACATATATGTGTTCTGTTCTCCTATTGAAACAATTCTGATGGGAAAGGAACATAAAGTGGAGCATCTGCTCCATTCATATTTTTATGTACAAATTGGGTACTTTATTCATGCACCCAAACATCTTTAACAATGCCCCGTGAAATGTCACACAAACTCCCCAAATTGATGAGCTTGCCCCAACCAGTTGGCCAGAAGCTCTTGGTTTTGAATACATGCTCACAAGAGCAAAAATGGTATGCTAAGAAAAAGTATATGAACATGTGATTGATTGTTTGATTCATCATGAAAGGCTTGTTTTATTTAATTCTAGCAGTCCACACGCTTGTATCATAAACCATTAGACTTGATTTGTGTGTGATATATCTCTCTCTTTCTAAAGCACTTAACTTTCTCTCTGCAGCCTCACTCTTAGTTTGAACTAGGGCCTATAATTGTGGGCCATGGCCACGCCTTATTTATGGGAATTTATAGCTCAATTGGCCCATGCATTTGTTTCTTTCATAGGCCATTTTGGTGTTGGCTTCACTGGATGCTTCGGGTTCGTTCCGCATAAGTATCCCATGACCACTCGGGCCATTTGGGCCATCAACTTCCGATTTCTCCGCATTATGTGTGTTGTGTCCGTTTCGACTTGCATCCACACACCCATATCCAAAGTTTATTGTGAAAACCTTACCTTTTCATTCTCTGATATGGCACCGCAATTCTAATTTGGTCGGCTCCGGTAAGTACTTTACTTGTTCCACATGATGAGACTCGATTTGATGAAAAATAGCCCAACCAGCTTATTCTCTTCGAATTTCATCTTCATGCACTGATCCATTCCCAATAGCTCGATCTGAGATCCCAGTGTGCATGGAAATGAACAAATCGATCCACATTACCAAGCATCCGACCATGTTTCTGCAAATGTGTTCAAGTTGCATTGGCTCACTGTGATTTTCCTACTTTGAAATGTATTCCCCGGAGTTACTTGAGTCTTGCAAATAGCTCGGTCATGCACGACTTGGTTGTTTCAACTCTGTGGCCCTTCATGTAGGTTATGAACCTGAGCTCAGCATTGTGGTAGATACCCCTGTGCTGCATGACTCTTACTCGGCCCATATTTCCCATTCATTAAAGTAGACTTTGATTTTTTTAAATGCACAACTTGATCACGTCACAATAGCTCGACATAATTACTGTTTTAAAAGAACTCGGTGTTTGATACCAGATAAACCATGGATTTTATGTTGGCATCAATACGCTTATGATGAACAATATCACCATCATGATTGCACATGAATGATTTCTTTAACTATACTTTCCGCTCATTCCTCAAATTAATTGGGGTTTTTTCCAATTAAGCTCGGTTGCATTGCAAATAGCTCGGCCATGGAGTATGTGCCTTTTTTCACTAAAATGAATCTCAAACTTCATCTTAATGGCCAATATAATGGGATTAGCATGGTGAACTCACCACAATCTGCAATCTTGCAATTAAATCTTCTATTATATACATTTATGAGTCTTCATAGCTTGGCATTACATGGGGAATGACTCGATCTCACTTCGTATGACACGAGCAACTTGTTTCATTAAAGGCGATCTCACTCAACCTTTGATGTCTTCATCCACCGTCGTCAATTATAATAGCTTCACCTTTTGTTGATGGATTTGATTCATCGATAACCCTGGCAAATGAGCCCAAATCAACATCTCATGCTCGATCTTGATTCACAAGATTGCTCGCCTTGATTTTGATAGTTTGGCCACCCTCAAACATGTACTTACCATGTGAAGCGTTAAAACAATCTTAGTTCTAACATGTTGGCTCGATTATTGCCCAAAGCTCTTAATGCACGTTGATTGTGCCCCATTCAACATGGCTCGATGGGTTATTTACTCAAATTTTCCCAATAGCTCGTTTCATGTCCACGAGCAAATGGTTTGAACAACCACTTCAATGCCATGAAGTGCAAACCAAATTAGCTCGATTACCATAATGCTTCGCTTACCCCAAACTCATCATTACTAGCTCTCTCCTTCAAAAAAAAAACTTGGTTTTTGCAAAAGGGAACTTGGCTTGTTAGAAAAACATTGAGAAAACTCAAGGTTGTATTGTAGTATCTCAACGGCTCATATTTTGATAAACTTCAATCCTAGCATAAAATCAGCATCTGGTAACACCTAATATGATCAATATGTAGACTACCCTCAACATGAAACCAACTTCTTTCAAAAGAGAAAGAATAGCTCTTTATTGTTTCAATTGTTGCGTTTTATCTTTCTGATAACTCAAGTCACTAATGCAAGAGTGATTTGGAGTTGTTTCATGGAGAGAAATGTTATTATTTTTCCATTTTCCTGAAGGTGGGCCTCCTGAAATATCCACAACACAACATCTAACCAAAATTTTTTTTAATTTTGAAAATTCCCATCATTCGGAATGGGTGACAATAGTTGGCTCTTTCTAGGGACATGGATTGGATTGAGCATCACACAAACAAGACATAGCTCAAACTCCAAAATCTCAAGATTTTGAAAAGATCAAGTGTCTTATCCATTGGGCCAAGGCTTAATTATAAGGAGACATTCTCTCAACACACAGCTGCACCAAAGCACACAGACACAAAAGGAAATAGGAAGGGAAACAAGCCAAAACTGGGAAAATATGTACGAAGAAGAAAAAAGATATTTACAAGGGAAAGGAAAAAGAGAATATAAAATCTACACAATTCCAAAGACATGTTGAGAGAAATAGGTACCTTTGTGAAACAACACACTGAAAGTATGAGGCACCGGGAACTGAAAATGATCAGTTGAATATACCAAAATATCATAGGAGCATTGTGTGGCTTGAAAAGGAAAATTGAAACAAGTAGACCATCCACATAGTAATACTCCACACTAAAATTATCTAGTTCTGTGAAGAGTTGAATGTCTTCCTGAAACGTTTCTTCTTCTGACAATGAGAAGGTGGAGGAATAATGCCATACAAAATCTTGTATGATCCTTGGTTGCTTCCATAATGATTTCTACACCACCGACTCGACAACTGGATCCATGAGAAAATCCAATCCTTATAGCACCAACTTCCTTTTTGATGAAGTGCTAATAACATTTATGTGAGGATTTTGGCAATTATCATGACATAGATCTTGAAACCCATGCACTTCCACAAAATTTTCCTTGTAATCATTCTTAAAAGGAATTGGGAAAAGAGTACTGAATGATTTATCATTATCATTTTCTTTAATCTGTGTAATTTCTACCTTGTCCCTGAAAAACATACTTGTTGTTTTTACAAAATCAGCATCCTTGCTTTTTGGTTCTAGAAGGTTTGACTTCTTAAACACAAGTTGTATTATTGATTTGTCTTCATGATTAGTAGGGAACTTGAAGGTTATTAGACTAGGTAAAAATTGATCAACAATATCATCTTCTTCCTCTTGCCCGCATTCAAAGAATGTGCTAAAACAAGACTATCATAATCATAATTGTGAAGAAAATATTCCAGACATGGATTTCCATTTTCTATTTGTTTCAAGGAATGCAAAAAGGCTTTGTGTATGCTGATTTCATTAGAAAATATAATAGGAGGATGTTGATTTCATTAATTTCTTTTCTTCAAGTTCAGACACTTGTTTTTCATTGAAAGAACTTAAAACAACAAGAGAATTGTCAATAATGACCTTCATCTCAGTGTCTTGAAATTCTTCAATCATAGGAGAAAAAAATTCTTGTCCATTTTTTTCATGATGAACATCAATTTCCACCAACATAGGATCACTTCTTTCAAACCAAGGACATTCAACCTCGGTGCAAGACATATCTTCTAATAATTCTATTTCAGTTGAAATGAAGCCTCAAGTTGTTTGTCTTCTTCATCATTTGAGGGAATATCAAATTGGACATGCACTAGGTGGAGCAATAAGAAGACATTCATTGGTGGAATTGAGATAGCGTTGAGGAATAAATACCTTGTAATGTGGAGAATCATCATGAGAAACTTTTGAACTTGAATGTTCTTCTCTTCATTACAAAGTGTCTCATATTCATTGAATGATTGTTCTTCAATTTTTTTGCCTCCTCACATGTGCCTACAGTTGCGTGTATTGTCTTTACACTTCTCTCATCAGTTGTATGGAATTTTTATCATCTATATTTGCTATTTTCATCTTCCTACCTTTTTCAGCACTTTCTTGATATTTAAGCCACAAATATTTAATCACTAGATCATCACATGCAACAATTTGTTTCAATCTATCCTTCCTTTCTTTCTTGCATTGTTAGTTTCTTTTTAGAGACGGCACAGATGCAATGGTGGATTTCCTTTTTACATATGGAACATTAGCACATTATGGAAATATTTTCCTTACTTGCTTATCTTCAACAAGTTGCAGTAGTGTTTGTGAAATCATTCTTGGATTCATACCTCCGTAGAAGTTCTTGCAAAAACGGCCTATTTTGGATTGACTGGAGCTTGAAAATTTTGAATAGGGAGATCTCCATGTTCATCCCCATCACTGTCATTATCACTCATTGGTGTGTAGACCAATAGGTGTTTTTCATTTCTCCTTCATTTCGGGAAGGTTCTTTGAATTGAGGAATGAACGTGTGAAGTTTGATCCCTAGTAAGAGTAGCCAAAAAATTGTTGGTTGGATTTTTTCCACTGAATATGCCCAATGGAAGTATGCAAAAATAAAAATTAGGGAAATTCACCTTTTGACATGGTGGAATTTCCTCTACTTTGTGAGAGGGGTAGTTCCCTCGTATGATGTATTTTTTTTATTTTTGGTGCTTTTAACCGGAAAGCACAAAAGGGAAGCAAAATTAAGAAATGAAAGAGAGAAAGTGAGAATGAGAAGGGAGAGAAGAACACAACCTCGTAGGTGTTAGGCAAGATAGACAAATATGAGACACAAAGTTCTACAAATCTATCTTATCAAGGACACACCAGTCCTTCTTGGTCGTACAAGATCTCCTTACAAGGTTTGTTGAATGGGAAGAGGAGAACTTCTCTATCTGGCATAAAGGAATACAATGAGCATGAAATATGGGAAGCACAAAGTCTTCATCTCCTTCATAATATGTTGATATGGAGAAAATTCAACGTACTTTGATGATCAACAAAAAGTATGGTTCACCTGGGCATCATTCATACTATGAAGGAACAACAAGTATTAATAATTCAATCACAAGTAGTTTAACAGATTTTGTAATTGAGAAATCATTAACACAACAATATAGAAAGCATTGTATTGATCTGTGTACACAAAGTTATAACAAGATGCGTAGATAAAACATTTTTCTCCCGGACTATGAAAGATAAGAATGAGAGAATGAAAGATAGATAGATGGATCCCCAATTACATTCACAATGGAGCCATTTATAGGCATTGTGTTCCTAAAAGTAGTTGTAAAACTACTTTTAACCCAACCTATCAACCTATGTTCTCAAGTTGACTCAACTTGAGTTTTACATCAAATTATGATATTTAATTAATTTGATAAACAAATTAATTAAATATATTTACATTAATGAGTTATGATCCTCAATCATGGTTTACATAGAAACTTTAATCCAACAACCAGTCAGTGCCTTATAGTAGTTGGTACAATCCTGGCCTGTCAATCTTGTAAGAAGGTTATCACTATGAATATAGTAAGGAGAACTTTTCTCCTCTGACACCATCATTTCCATGGCCAAGAAAATGGTTATGCAAGCACTGAAAGAATGTATATACAGATCCTTCCCATCATTGGTATGCAGCTAAAGAGTTGATTTCATCAACAATTTTTTTGAAAATATCTTCATACACGAGCTGCAGAATTTGATCTGGACCCATAAAATACATTATGTGCACATGAATTTGGGATTCCTCTGGTCGATTGGTCTCAAGGGCCTCATTTAGTGAAAAGGGAACAAATTTTGGATTTGCAAATTTCATTCGTGCAACACTTAAAACAAGAGCTAGAGGCACCAAAATTCCAGAAAGGAGAATGCTGAAAATCTAGGGGCCGCTTAGTGTGTGTAACGATTTGGCATCTGATACTTGTCTGAGACATGCCACCACGAACATATATGTGTTCTATACTATAAGGAAGCAATTCTGACGGGAAAGGAACACAAAGTGGAGCATCTGCCCCATTTACATCTTTGTATGTACCAACTAGGTACTCTATATCATACTGCCAAAGCTTTAACAGTGCCCAGTGGAATGTCACACAAACTCCCCAAACTGATGAGCTTGTCCAACCAGTTAGAAGCATAGCTGAATACATGTTGGCAAGAGCAAAAATAATATGGAAGAAAGTATATGAACATGTGATGGGCTTCGCTTCATCTTTCTTTTATTTTGGCGAGCCCACACGTTTGCATCCTCGACCATTACACTGGATTGTGCATGATATATACCTCTACATGTTTGAACTTGGGCCTATCAAATGCAGGTTATGGCTTCGTGCAGGGAACTGCGCCCAACTCGGCCCGTGCATTTGTTTCTTTTATTCCCCACATTGTATTGGCTTGTGGATGCTTCGGGTTCGTGCTGCACAAGTATCACATGATCACTCGGGCCATTTGGGCCACCAACTTCCACTTTCTCTGCACTATGTGTGTTGCGGCCATTTTAGGAATCCGATGAACCTGTTTCCCAAGTTCATGTGGGACATTCGGGACCCGATTCTGTGCTAGCACCACAATTCTCTTGGTTGGCTCCGGTAAGTGCTTTACTTGTTCCACGTGACAGACTCACCTTTGATAAAAAAATAGCCCAACCACCTTATTTGCTTTGACTTTCATCTTAATGTACTAAGCCATTCCCAATAGCTCGATCTAATATCCTGGTGTGCATGGAAATGAGCAACTCGATCCCACATTAACAGGTATCTAGCCATGTTTTTGCAAATGTGTTCGAGTTTCATTGGATCACTGTGATTTTCTTACTTTGAAATGTCTTCCCTTGAGTTACTTCGAGTCTTGTAACTAGCTCGGCCATGCACGACTTGGTTGTTTCAACTCCGTAGCCCTCCATGTAGGTCGTGAACCTGAGCTCGGCATTGTGTTGGATACCCCTATGTTGCATGACTTGACTCAGCCCACCTTTTCATAACATTGGAGTGATTTGGCATTTTTTAAATACACAACTTGATGCACGTCACCATAGCTCGACATTTTTTAAACACAACTCATTGGTTGATACCACCAACTCGTCTTTGTATGCATTAGTTGGCTTCGAGGACGATTGCACAAAACTAGCTCAACCGCTTGGCCAATACAATTGGATTAGCATGGTGAACTCCTATCTTCCAATTAGAATATTTTATTATATAGCTTGATGAGTCTTCATAGCTTGGCATTGCGTGGGGAGATGACTCGTCTCACTTGTATGACTTGTAACTTGTTTCATTCAACCTTGTTTCATTCAATCTCGGGAGCTCACTCGCCTTTCGACGTCTTCTCCACTTTGTTGTTGATTGTTCTTTATTTGTTTTGATATTATCGATGAGCTTGGAAATGGCACGATGGATGTCATACACAATTCGATTCATAATATTTCTTGCCAAGGGTTTTGATAGTTTGGCCTTCCTCAAATATGTACTTACCCGGTGAGCATTGAAACAATCTTAGTTCTAACATGTTGGCTCGGTTATATTAGGCAGCTTTTACCTTGATTGTGCCCCATTCAACATGGCTTAACATGGAGCCCGACTTATAAAATATTTTTTAATAGCTTTTTCATGACACATGAGCTAATTGGGTATTGAACAACCACTTCAATGCCATTGCTCGACATACAACTCAATTTAGGGCACGATTACCATAACTCAATACTAGCTCACTCCTTCAAACAAATAACTCGGTTTCGGTTATGATACAATAACTCGATTTTGCAACGGGAACTTAGCTCGTTGGGAAAACATTGAGACAAATCAGTTTATTACAAGTAGCTCGTTGGCTTTATTTTGATGAACTAGGTCTTAGCATAAAATGAGTAGCTTGGTCCAATATGATCAATATGCAGCTACCCCTCAAGATGAAACTAGCTCTGTTGTTGAAAGAATAGCTCGGTTAAAGGAACAACTTTTAACCCTCTACAACTTGAGTGCTAAGAGGTGTTTCCAGAGCAATGTTCTTGATTTTTCCATTTTTCTTGAAGTTGGGCCTCCTAAAATATCCACAACATAGGCATCTAACCCAAAATAAATAAATTTTTGAAAATTTGCACCATTCTGGAATGGGTGACAACACCGCCGCTACTCCAAAAAGTTGTAAACACAAAATCTATGCACTTGGGCACATTTCTAGGTTCGAAAGCATACTGATGTATACATGATTCCTAAGCAATAAAACTAGTTGTGTACAACCCCTTTTGGCCTTTTGGTTCCTTTATCTCTTGCACTTTACTATCTTTACACATCTTACATCTCTACCAACACTTGACTAATTTATCTTTTGATGGCATCGAAACTAGCACCCAGATTAGGACAAAAGCACCCGTGCACTTTTGTCCCTCCTGGCACTCATGTCTCTCTCTTTCTTCTTACTCTTTTAGGTCATTTTCACTTCTTGGTCACCTTTTAACACTTTGGGTCGACTTTTAGTTGTCAATTATGAAATTAAAATAAGGGAATCATATATATACTTAGTTACTTCTTCTAAATAAGGGGCCAAACATCATAATCATTATCTATCATCACCTAAGCTTGCACAAATGTAAAAGAGCACAATATCACTACAAGGCATACATATAGAACATTCATATAAAGGACAAGGGCTTCAATGATCTCGCATACGGTGCATAGGAGGGGAGTTCCTTTTATTCCATCATACACACATTACATACTCGATACAAGTCTAGATCTATCCCGCAATCATCATGCAACTTGTACAAGGGTAACCTAGGGCATGGATACACACACACACACAAAGAACTACATGGAGTTTGTTATGTAGTACAATGCTAGGTCGTAAGTTCACTCTTCGGGTGACCATCAAGTTCATTCTAACTCCACATTCTTCATCTTTTTATTAGATTTGATTTGGTTTGTGGGCATGTGTAGCTAGTTATTTGTTTTGTAGGTTACAATTACGAACGACAATCCAACAAAAAATCAAAGTGACAAAGAGTGACTCATAGTGAAGACCTTCTTATCCATAAAAGACCGATTCTAATAATCTAAGAAGAAATAGGTTCTCAAATCATTCACTAGCGCTTGGGGCGCTCTGTCCTCATGTAGGTGCTTATGTCTAGCACAATTCTAAATTCTCAAAACTTCATCGAGCCTTTGCAACATTTCTTCTAGCCAGATCCAACATTTTAAAAGTCTCGATCATTCTTGGGTGGCACAAAATTAAATAAGTAATCTTTCCTACTTCATTTTCTTAGGGTTTTACATTGTTGAATACTTATTTCTTATGCATATTGCACATAATTAGCATAATAGAATTTGTTAGAGTAGTTACTCTAAAATAATATTTAATCTAAATTAAATTAAATCATTTGGTGAACCCTACTCCCTATTCGAACAATTGATATTCATATTTCATATTCTCCTCCATATTTCTTGCCACCCCAAATACCCTTGGATCCTTACATTCTCACCAAATATGAGCATCTCCCTCCCTACTTTCTTGCAGGCCAATCCTAAATTTGAGAAAAGAACAAAAAAATTTTCTAACACTTGCATTCATCTTAACACTTCTCTTGAATATGTTTATCATAGATTCACTACGACATTATCTTTTAATGAAGAACATATTACCTTTACATCTGCTGAAATTTCTTCTCAATCTGTTTTAGATAATGATCCACCCCTTTATATTCAAGTTCACATCTATAACATAGTGGTTAAACAAGCTTTAGTTGATAATGGATCCGGTCTTAACATTTGTAATCTATCATTCCTTCAACAAATTGGCCTTTCTGAAGCCTCCTTAACTCCCTCGTCTATTTGTATTTGTGGCTTTGATAATATTCCTAAAAGGGTCTTAGGTACAATCACACTTCCCATTACCATTGGGTCATGTACTTTTCCCATCCCATGTCATGTCATGCCTGATAATCTTAATTATAATATTATTCTTGGATGACCTTGGATACATGCCATGTGTGTAGTCCCTTCAACCCTTAATGCGCGTCTTAAATAACTATACCAAGGTGTGGTCTATGAAGCCTTCGCAGCACTCTCTCTATTTGACTTTTACAACACCATTGATCATTACCCCGAAACCCCTATTTGTGCAACGTCTCCTCCTAATTTCACAAAGTATGTTACTGGATATTAGTATATGCTCCATTACAGTTTCATTGGCACTAGCTTAGGTAAATATGGACGAGGCATCACAGATCCTCTTTCCATTCCCACACAATCTATTAAAATTGGCATAAGATATCTCCATCCATTTTTTCCTTCTATTTGTGCCACATATTCGCATGAGGTTTACACAACTTCACATACCCATAATCTTCCTCTACTATACCTTGAGCTTATTGGTGACCCCTTCTCTCTCAATTGGCACGAATTGGATACATTCCTTACTTATGATGCTATATTAGAATACGTGGGAACTTATGAAAATCCCCCTTACCATCACAAAAATAGTTTCCCATTTTTTCTCAATGCTACACATTTTTCACTAGTCTACGAAATTGAGGTTGTCGTTCCCCTCAAACTTGGAACACCTTCAGTACGTGTGACACTCAAAATAATTCTGAAGGATAATAAATATCGTGAAAATTGATTACATGAGCTATAAATGCTTGAATATCATTATATACACTCCTTGGAACATATTCATGTATATCAAGAACATATTGCACATGCTCATAATAAGGTGCACCCACAAAAATTATATATTTGTGATCTTATTTTGAAAGAAAACCAAGAAAATACTAATGTTAATGCTCAAGTAAAAGGAAAAATTAAGCCTAACTAGCTCAGGCCTTATGTCATTACCGCCAAGCTAGGGAAAAAAGTCTATCATCTTTCTACTCTTCTTGGAAAACCACTCAAGAACCCACTTAATGCCATGCACCTTAAACAATATTATGCATAAATGCATTTTCTTTTTACTACCCGATGACACACTCTTGTTCTACGGTTTATAATTGACTGTTGAGGGTGTAATTCCTAAATGAGCCTCACATCACACACATCCACTAGAGGGAAATACGGAACCTCCCATTTACACTTTTTCTTATCAAAACACACTACTACTTTCACATAACATCAACACATCTTGGTTGTGTTTAATCTTGTTAGCTTATACAATTTACATGTTACACTATGCTAGTCGAGTTCCTATGATAGTTAGATACTTATCATGTCATTATATTTTTCTATACACACATGCACATTCACATGGTATCTTGAGGTGAATGCAGGACTTTTATAGATTCTTAAATGATGCATGATTCTCAAAACTACTCTTTGATAGTCCCGTTGAGGCTCATGAGGGCATCTACCTTTTCTATTCTTATACTCTACACTCATAGGTCCTATATTCAAATTATTTACTACTTTTTCATTACTATCACTTAATTTTCACTGATCTATACATGATTTGACATAATATTTATCTTTCTAACATGCTAACGGGTGCTTCATGTGTAGAATTTTCCTTGTAAGATTCTATACAACCATGGTTATCTGTTACTTCTTGTTTGCTATTGTTTGCCACTATTTGTAGGTTATGCCCTATGTATTGCTTGATAATTATTTACTTATGGTTTCTTCATCCCTAACCATCTTGTGACATTGTGAGTGATATCCCATGTATGAAACCCACTTTTCACAATATCTCTTGTCTTCATAGTTACTTGCTACACTGTATTCTATTGTATCCTAGCTCTTTTACATTAACACTTGTTTTCTAGTCTATCTTGTTTGCATGTGCCTTGGTTTCTACTATGCACATCCCCTACCCCTGCAGGTATCCAAAATATGATATGCATATCAGTTTTATGTCCTCTCGTTTGGGTTTTCGCCTTCTACATTCATCACATATACCCCAAATGAGAGGGGTAACTATTGTGTGAGAAAATCACCCTTCCAACAGACACAAAACTCCAAAACAGAATAACACAATACATAATTGGAAAATGCACATAGTTACAAAGTGGTACAAAATTAAACTTCGATCACAAACACAGAGTGACACTAGTGCTCATTATCGATAGGAAAGGTGGGCACTTGTGTCATGGGGGTAAAAAGCAGACAGTTTCTCATATCAACATAGTCTCCAAGAGGCTACAACACAAATCTGATGATCAAAACTCACACTCGTTACATAATTTCTTCAATCAATTAAAATTTGGTTATAGTTTAGTTACAAATCGCTTAAAAATTCAGTTAAAAATTAGGATGTGCTAATCTGTAGTGGCACTTATCATTTGAGAAGCGTCATGGAAGGAGAGAAAAATAGACATCTCTCACCAATACTCTTCTCTTTGCGTGAGATCACCCACAAACTCACTCTTGGCATGAGATCACACAAGAAACTCACTCTTGGTGTAAGATTTCCCAAAAACCTCATCCTTGGCGGTAGGATGCCCAAATCCATGGCTCAACTCCATCCGAAAACATCTCCAAGACAAATAGGACAATTTTCTATCTTATACTCTCTCATACATCAAGTGCACTCTTTCCTTAGCTACTACTTTTACACACTTTTTACTTACTTATACATATGTTACTCTGATTTTTCATATACGGGACTTTGACTACTCTCTTTCTCTTCTTACAGGTCCATCCTTATAAACAACAATAATCAGCTCACATCAACAAGCACAAGCTCCAACAACATGCTACTACGCATACAATTCACCCCTAGGGTCTACCTCCCTTTCCTAGTTTCCATGCTTCACATGGCTACTTGTCCACTTGACACACTATTGGCTACACTCTCTTCAAATTACAAGGTACACATCTTCTATCTACTTTATGCTATCAAGTATTCACTCAACAACATAAAGTGGGGAAAATGTAAACACAAAATCTATGCACTTGGGTACATTTCTAGGTCCTAAAGCATACTAATGTATACATGATTCCTAAGAAATAAAACTAGTGGTTGACAACTCCTTTTGGCATTTTGGTTACTTTATCTCTTGCACTTTATTGGATTTACACATCTTACAATTTTTTCAGCACTTGACTAATTTATATTTTGATGGAATCAAACACTATTGCCCAGAACTCCTATCCCTCATGGGAAATCCTATCCCTATCTTTCTTGTTCTTACTCTTTTGGGTATTTTTCACTTCTTGGCCACCTTTTAACACTTTGGGTAGGCCTTTCAATTGTCAATTATGAAATTCAAACTAGGAATAATATATATATATATATATATATATATATATATATATATATATATACTTAGTTACTTTTTCTAAATAAGGATACAAACACGATAACCAATATTTATCATCATCTAATCTTACACAAAGGCACGAGAGCACTATAATCCATACATCTATCACATTCATACAAGGGATAAGGGTTTCATTGATCTATATACACCGCATAGGAGGGGAGTTCATTATATTTCATCACACACATATTTCATACTTGTACAATTCTATATCTATCCCGATATCATCGTGTAACTTGCACAAGAGGAAACCTAGGGCATGGATACACACACACACACACACACACACACACAGAACTACAAGGAGTCCGAGATGTAGTGAAATGCTCGATCCTAATTCCACTCTTCGGGTGACCGCTGGGAGTCGAGTATGACTCCACATTCTCGCATCTATTTTTAATATATTTAATGTGGTTTTTGGGCATGTGCAACTATCATTTTTTGCGGGTTATATGTACGATCGACGATCTAATAGTAAAACCAAAGCAAAAAATAGTGACTAACAAAGAAGACCTTCCGACCCAAAAAGACCAGATTCCAAGCATCTAAGAAGAAAAATGTGCCTAGATCGGTCACTAGCGCCTGGGAACTCATGTCCTCCTATAGGAATTTTTCCAAGCATATTCCCGAGTTCCAAAACCTTCATCGAGCCCTTTTGCAACACCGATTCCAGCCATATCTAACATTCATATAGTCTCAATCATTCCCAGTGGTACAAAATCAACTAAGTCATCTTTCCTCCTTCGTTTTCTTAGGGTTTGAAATTGTTGAATGCTTATTGCTTGTGAATATTGTACATAATTACTAGAATATCATTTGTTATAGTAATTACGCTAAAATAAGATTTAATCCAAATTATATTAAATGAAAATCCACACATCAAAGGAGCCATTAAATTCCGCATAAGGCTAAAAAATTGGCGGCCCCTTAAAATTAGTTAAAAGCCTAAAATTTTGTGGATCCCTATATTTCTATGAAATCCAACACTTTTGTAAAAGCCTAAAATTATGCACAACACTAAAATCCCACACAACGCTTGAAAATTCCATAGAATGAGCCAAAGACCATGCACGCAAAAGTGAAAATATACACAAAAAGACACATAAATGACAAGTAATATCATGAAACAAAGAGGGTGACTCCACGTCCTAATGAGAATTTGACACGTCGAAAGGAAACTTGGAGATTAAATTTAATGGTCACATGGTTGTCAACTATGCATAACAACATGGGGATCTTTAAATGTTCATATATTTTGATCCATGACACCGAATAAGACAAAATTGTTAATGTTGGAAATTTCTTAAGAAATACATGTTAATAATAGTTTTGGGTCATGTTAAAGTGATTTTGTAGCTGAAAATGTGGAAATATGATCCAAAACCATTTTCAAACTTTAATTCTACAAAAATATTTGGCACCCATGTCGATTTTACACACTTGAATATTGATTGGTCCTTGGTGGTTGAATAATTTGATGAGATTATTGATTTCATATTTCTCCATCCCTCTTCTCATTCTTCTATAAATAGAAATAAATTTTACTTAAAAACATCCCCTCCCGAATGCAAGGTTATGTTTCCCTTTTATGTGGCCAAACATTTTGAGTTGTAGACTTATGTGTTTATCTTATGCAATGCACTCATTATTTTCTCCATCATTGCAATATATTGTGCATAGTCCATTCTATGATATATGTTTATTGTGGCTCTCCTTCTTCTCTTGAAATTTTTTATTATGTTCTTTCCTTCCTATTTTTATTA
Organism: Taxus wallichiana var. yunnanensis; assembly: GCA_018340775.1. Lineage (NCBI taxonomy): Eukaryota > Viridiplantae > Streptophyta > Pinopsida > Cupressales > Taxaceae > Taxus > Taxus wallichiana. The sequence goes on along the minus strand of CM031239.1, from coordinate 946,277,842 downwards.
TGTTATGATGTGTGTGATCTATATTTTCATGATTTCCACCATTTGTGTTATTTATGAAGAGAATTGAAGTTTGGGAAATGTACGAGTTGAATGTGGATGTTCTCTTTCCTCTTAGCTTAGTTTTTGTCTCTTTCATTCTTCATCTCGAGAGAGAGAATCAAATTTTAATTTTGGCGTCACCTTATCTTTCATTTAATATTTCATCCTTCTAAACCCTTGTTCCATGGAAATCTTATATTAGGATGAGTTAACAATAGATTATAGTGCTAGTTAGACTAGTTGTAGTTGACTAAAGTGGAAAGAACTAGCCTTTTCCCTTGTGATTGACCTTGAAGGATACATCGTCACAAATATTGAAGGTATTTCAATGTTTCACTGAGGTGTTAAACTTAGATTCAACAAAGGGTGTAATATCAAGTGACAACATGCCCCAAGACAACCCTAGGGTGTGGAAAACAACAAGCCTAATGTGAAGGAGCTAGCAAGATATTTCTTATATTTCAATTTACAAAGTTATGTTGATAGAATATCATAGTTGGCTTAGGGTTTACCTAAGTTACCTTAGAACTTACCCTAGAGTTTACAAAACATTCCATGTGGTTTACACAATTTTCCCTAGGGTTTACACAATTTTACCTAGAGTTTACATAATTTTCTCTATACTACAAACAATTTATCCTAGGGTTTACATAATTTACACTAGGGTTTTCATATTTTATTTAGGATTTACATAATTTCCTTTCAAATCTATTATAGGATTTACACAATTTATCCTAAGATTTGCATTTTACATCCTATAGTTCACATACATTATTTATCAAATTTAAATGAAAATCTGCATACTGTAATATAGGATTTGTCACATACTCTTCTTCTTCTTCTAGTGGAGGGTTTTCTTGCCTTCTAGGTGTTAGTTTTGCTCCATATTTATGTTGGTGCCACATTTTTTGTATATTTTATCCTTTATGTTGTATTTGTTTCTTTCTCCTCTTCATTTCTGATGTTTTTTTACTATCCTATGTTTTTCATTCATTAGAGTTCTTGTCTCCTCTCCATTTTCACTTTTTACTCTCCTCTCATCACTATAAATTTTTTTTAAATAAAGTGGTATTGCCTTTTGGCATCCCACTTTATATTTTTTAAGTTAAAGGTGTTCATTGTGCAAAGGTGATGTAAATTTGTGCAACATTTGTGTCACTACCCCAAACATTAAAAAAATAAACCTAATCACTAGACCTCCACAAACCCATATAGGTATAAGAGTATATTATGCCCCCTCTTTGTATTTGGGTCACGTTTTCCCTTATATCCATTTGAGGATTAAGAGAAGGGGATCCTAATTTTTGATCTATAACATTCATGGTCCCAATTATATATGTATGTAGGCTTCACTAGGTGCCTTCAAGATTTTATATAATTGGGGTGACCACTATCTATAAGTGTTTAAAGTTATATTAGTGTTTAGGTTGTCATATTAGTGTCTGCGGTGTGTCATGTTAGTTTTTAAGGTGTTGTGTTATTCTTTATGACATCCTAATTATGTTATTTATGGTGACATGTTATTATTTAATGTTTCATATTAGTATTTAGGGTGTCATATGAGAATTTAGGGTGCCCTATCAAGCTTTATGGCATCTTATTACTATTTAGGGTGTTGTATTAGTGTTTAGTGTGTTATGTGATTGTTTAGTGTGTTGTATGAGTGTTTAGTGTGTCGTATGAGTGTTTAGGGTGCTCAAGTTATGTTATTAAAGGTGACACACTTGTTCTTAAGGTTTCATATTAGTCTTTAGGGTGTCCCATCAGTGTTTAGTGTGTTGAATGAGTGTATAACATGTTGTATTAGTATTTATGGTGTCAGAATTATGTTATTTAGGGCGACTCATTAGTGTTGAGGGTGTCACATTAGTATTTAGGGTGTCATATTAATATTTTTTTTTTAGTTATGTGAGTGTTTAATGTGTCATGTGAGTTTTTATGGTAATACACTAGTGTTTAGGGTGTCTTATTAATATTTAGGGTGTCTAGTTAGTGTTTATATTTTGTATGAGTGTTTAGGGTGTCTAGTTAGTGTTTATATTTTGTATGAGTGTTTAAGGAGTCTAATTAGTGTTTAATATGTTGTATTGGTGTTTAATGAGTCCCATTAATGTTTAGGGTGTCATATTAGTGTTTTGTGTGTTATTTAAGTGTTTGATGTGTCATTTGAGTGTTTAGTATGTCGTGTGAGTGCTTAGGGCCTTCCATCAATGTTTAGGGTGTATAAATTAAGTTATTAATGGTGAACCATTAGTGTTTAGGTGTTTTATTAGTATTGAGGGTGTCCCATTAATGTTTTATGTGTCAAATGAGTGTTGTTAAAAGTGAACCATAAATTATGATATAGAGAGTGTCTTATTAGTGTTAGAGCATCTCATTAGTGTTTATCATGTTGTGTGAGTGTTTATATTTTTACATCCTTGTTTAAAGTGTTTAAATTTTGTTATTAAGTGTGACTCATTAGTGTTTAGATGTCATATCAATTCTTACGGTGGCATATCAATGTTAGGGGTGACATATCAATACATAGGGTGTTTTTAGTTTTAAGGGTGTTTTATTTATGTTACTAAGGATGATACACTTGTCTTTAGGGTGTGATATTAGTTTTTACAATGTCTTATTAATGTTTATGTTTTTGTATCAATGTTTAGGGTATTGCATTAGTGTATGGTATCCTAATTATGTTATTAGGGGTGACCCATTAGTGTTTAAGGTGTCATATTAGTGTTTAGTGTGTTGTGTGAGTGTTTAGTGTGACCTATTAGTGTTTAAGGTGTTACATTATTGTTTAGGGTGTATGAATTGTGTTATTAAGGGTGTCTTATTAGTGTTTAAGGTGTCTTATTAGTGTTTAGGGCATCACATTAGTGTTTAGCATGTTGTGTGAGTGTTTAGAGTGTTTAATTTTGTTATTAAGTGTGACCCATTAGTGTTTAGGTGTTGTATCAATGTTAAGGGTATTTTATTAGTTTTAAGGGTGTCTGATTTGTGTTACTAAGGGTGACCCACTAGTCTTTAGGGTGTCATATTAGTGTTTACGATGTCTTATTATTGTTTAAGTTTTCGTATCAATTTTTTTAGTCTCATACTAGGTATATGTCTAACTAAAAATAATGGTTGACTAGATTTAACACTTTATAAGTGTAGAGAAGGCCAAGACAAAACTTTCACTAGATGTTAAAGAATGCATGCCAAAAATAATTGAGCTTAAGATATATTTAAATTTTAATTAAATTTTCAACTCAATAAATTTTCAGAATAGTTTAATTTAAATGTTTTCCAGTGTTATGTCTATTGAGATTATATTTAGAAATTTATCGTCATTTATGCAAAGATTGATAACACCAACTTTGTAAAAGAATTGATAATAAGGATACCCGTCTAACAAGGATACCACAATCAATGCAACCATCATGCTCTTGTGGAAACTACTCAACTTGTTAAAGAAAGAACAACATATTATATTCAAAGTAGGAAAAAATAGGACACACACACACACACACACACACACACACACACACACACACACATAGTCATGAAAATTACTAATTGACATATTACAACCCATAGGTAACAACTAACATTTTACAGAATAATATTACAAGGAAATATCCTCCTCCCAAAGACCCCATATTAGAACTAAGAATCCCAACTTTCGTGACCTTGTTTCTGAACCTCCACCTACTAAACGGATTCTCAAAAGTAATAAGAAAGATAAGGAGATAATTGGGGTAGAAAGCCTTCGGGATCATTCATGTTACTCCTAGTGCTCAGGTCACTCCTTCTATACTTGAAAATTTTAAACAACAGGATGATGCTTTGAAATCTATTGAAGATAATGTTGATTTTCTCCTAAATACTGGTAGTAAGATCACCACAGACCCTACCTCCATTACCAACTGCAAGAGGAAGTAAAATCACTCTCTAGTCAAATCAAAGCACTTGAGGAGAAATATAACAATCAACTTGCCATTCACAGAGAAATTCTTGATCTCCTCCAGGTTCATATTAACCTAGATTTGTGATGTTAGTGGGATTCCTGCATCAACATGGAAGAATGGGAGGATCACTAAGAAGTTCTTCAAAGAGACCAATCTGGACCCTAATGTCGGGGCAGCCATGAATCTATATAAGGAACTTAGAGTCACACTTAAGGTTTATAGCAATTCTGTGAATTAATGCCTTTTGTGCCTCTGTGTTCTCAGTGCGGCTATTGTTCTGCTATTTTTGAGCTACTGTTTTATTGTTGTTTTATCATCTTTCGGGCTTCTTGTAGGAATTTGGCCCCTACCTTAGTACTCTTATAGTTTTATCTATCTTTTTGGATTTTGGTTGGGGTGTGGCCCCCATGTTTCTAAAAACCACATTGTACTTTCATGTCTATCTTGGTTATTGATCCTTTTTTTATTATACTACATTGTATGGTCCCTTCAAACCATTTACCTATAGTAAAAAAATATTACAAGGAAATGGATTTCATTGAAGTGGAGGAAATGGTATTCCTTCCTCAATTTCTTTACAAACATAATACTATGATTGCCCTAGTCTAGAGGTACATTGTTGTAAAGGATCCAAAATATATATAGGTTGTATAAAAGGTACATATGGCCACACTAAAAATTAATGTCTCAAAAGACTCACAATAGATAGTTGAACATTTTCATTTATCCCAGTGAATCTTATATAAGGTTTTTGTAATGTAACATGTGGTGATGGTGGAAGCGATGTTAAAGTTGAATGTGAAAGTGACTCTCAAGGGGACACTTAAGGTGGTGCAGGGGATTGAGGAGGATCCTCGTATGAGTGTAAAGGTATTGATGTCAAAACATAATATTTTTTAATTTAAAAACTTCCATCATGTTCATCAAACTTATATACCAATCATTAAACAAAGTGTCATCAAATTCTTCAATTTTTATAAAATCATATACTACGAAAGAAACAACATTTTACATAACATAAAAAATATAACATTATATTTTTTCAAAAAGATCAGAAAATAAATTGTGACAAAAAAATAGGTTTTAAATAACCAATACATATACATCAATCATCAGTGGAAACATTTTTTCCTCAATCTTATTTTTGTTGTTTTTCTTTTAAAACTATAGTTGATCACAATCTCTTCACCAAATTTGATAATTTTTATCACCTCCACCTCGACATAAAGTGGTAATATTGTCCCTTTCATTTCATATTTTCATCGAGTACACTTTGTTTAAATAGATAATTAGGAGACGCTTGAGATGTGAACACATGCAAGTACTATTGATGACACCCGTAATATTTTTAAATGCACATGGATGTTCATCAATGTACATACGATCGCATGTACAATGAGTTTCATCTAGGGATATACAAATCTATTCTTCCATTGAATTTGCATTACAACACATGCCATATTTGGACATATTGACTTTGTATCTATCCACATGATTCCAATAAACAAACCAATACATTGGGCCATAAAAGGGTAAGATTAGAAGACCAAATGAACATTGAGTATTAGACCCAACATTAAATAACTCAACATTAAATGATGTCAATGTGAATAGCCCAATACTTTCATTAGGAATTGTAGAAGGCCATATCATGTAGCTCCACTTCCAAAATGTGAATTCTTCATAAGGTGTTAGAGTGGTTTATCCATTGGCCAAGCCCCATAATGTCACCAATTGGGAAAATTATATTGATATTTATTCAACACCTAAGGAGGAAGTTCCTAATTATCTTTGGACTCTTCATCATAAGGTGTTATATGATATTTCCCCTTATTTACATGTAGATTTGTCACAATTGTTAACAACTTGTTGTTTCTCCATGCATTACTTAAATTTCTTTCAACCTCTTTCTCTTCAACACATTTCCTAAACTTTCCTATGTCAAATCCCTATTGTCTTTATAATTACCCACAATATCCATAATGTCTATATATGAGTGTGTAGATTATTATAGATATGATGAAGAGAAAATTGAATTTCTGGAGGAAAACATATCTGCAACAAGAATGATTATTATATTATTTTACAAATATTATCTATAACCATATACTAATAGGAAAATTACAACAAAATAATTATTTTGTAAAAACTTTCCAAGTTTTCTAGGTTTCAACTTTTCAAAGTTCTATTTCGAGATAAGGAAGTTTCCCTAGAAGAAACATACTAAAAATATTGAAACATATTGAATTCATGTGTATTTTTGAGAAATATAAATAAATATACTATCTCAACACTGGGTGAGAATCCTTTTTTATTCCATCTCTTTTAAGTTGGAACAATTATACTTTCCCTCTGAAGGGGAAGTATGAGTTTGTAAGAGCTAGTTTGATATGTAGAATTTTTACAAGGGGTTAATGTATTACTATTAGGGTTACAAATGTATGTATGTTTTTTCATTTTTAGGGTTACAAATGTTGTAATAGGCATGCAACCATGCAAGTTGAGTGGATGAGGACTATAAATACTTCAATGACATGACTAGTTTTTATTTCTTTACACCCACAATGAATCATTTTGTATGCATGGTTAACCTTCTTGGCCATCTTGGATATCTTAAGGAAGCTCTAAACGTTATAATCTAAAATCTAATTAAACTTTTGGTGGTTGAGAGATGTGTTTTCTTGTTAATTGGATGAGCTGGGGTATGAGAAGAAAAGAACTAGTTAGTATTTATTAGCTTCCTCATTACAAATTATTGCATCTCCATGTTTCTACATTAAAGATAAGTGTTGTGTGATGTAAACATTTTCCATGTTCTTATAGAGTTACACAATGTTTTTTATCATTTGTGCAAGTGCATATTAAGGACCATCCCTAGAAAATGTCTTCCTTAACATTATGTTATGATTAGAAGTATTGTTGAGTTTTGAATTTTAGCATTAGGGGAGTTTTCACCTTAGTTGACCTTATACTTATTACAATTCTCTAGGGAGTTTTAGAATACCATATAATTAATTTTAATCATGATGTGGGGTGATCATTGTTTTCTTGGACACTGTATCACATACAAAAGTAGTGAAAACAACCATATTTCACCTTACTGAAAGCTATTTCAAACCAACGTGAAAAAGGAACCCACATTTATTTTTCTTACAACCTAATGTTTTAATCATCATTTTAATATATTTAAATTGATGAATAATTATCTAGATAAATTTTACCTTAAGGGAAGATAATGCAAAATTGTGTCAAAAACTTCCCATGTAAAAATAATGGATAAAGTTGGAGTTCATGTTATATGAGAATAAATTTTGGAAAAAACCGAACATGAATTTTGGTGTAAATCTAGACTCCATAACCTTTTTGCATACTTGAATCCCATGCAAAAATGAGAGTTTCAATTTAGGGTATGAACATCTATCGAAGTATAATGCAATTTTTTTGTTGTATAATGTTATAGTTGTTTACATACACAAAGCATGAATTGTTTGAAAATTGACTTCAAGATATACGAACATGTCATGGAATGCATTTGTTTAATTAATGTTATTGACAAAATTACTAAAGTATATAGTGCTAAGGAATAAATTTATTACAATGTGTTTTATTAACAATAGAACAAAAGTAATAACCTACTTGAACATATCAATTATTTACCAAAAAATTACCTTTATTTTTATGCAGAAAAAACACTAGGCTATTTGAGTTTTGTCTCCAACATCACAAGAGTGAAAATGGAAGGTGTAAAGAAATTGACATTCAATAGGGATTAAATAGGAAGCGTGGGGTAGCACCATTAAAAGTAATGTGACGTGCAATTATCATTGGATTTATTTCATAGTTATACCACCATTATAACTTTAATTTTTCTTTGAAAATCCCTTTGAAAAAAACTCATTCACGAATCGATGTGAAATCGACCCCATTTTTTACGTTTTCAACACTATATGTAGTAATGTAGTCAAAAGTAAAGTTGGACAACTTTTGTTTTTTACTATGTACAGGCCACTTCAATTTGTAAATTAAAAATAAGCTTGTTGATACCAATTTCATTCGATTGATTTATTGGTAGTAATGTGTTTATATTATTGCTTATTATTTTTAACAACTTCTATCATTTTTAGAGTGAGTCTAAATTAATGATATTATTGGGTTTCACCTATTCCTTCATGGTATTAGAGTGACACTCCTTGAATTGGTCACTATGGTTTTGAATATTTTTGCTTATGCTTTTGATCTATATACTTCTCCAAGTTATTTGTAATATTTTAGGCATATCAACTCTTGGTATTAAAAAACCATTTAATTTTTTATTCTTATTGAAACCCCTTTTCAAACCCTTTTAAAAGCATTTTTACTTTTGGGATCAAACTAGCTTTTTCTAGCTCTTCCCGATATTTTTAATGGATTCTAGATTTTTAAAAAATATGAATTAAAAATGTATTTTTTTATGCACGGATTATTTTTGTGAATTTTTTAAGTCTTACTATGCATGAAAAACACAATAAACAAGGTGTACAACAATTTTATTATGATTTTTGCAATCTAGAAGATCCAATCATTATTTTTAGATTCTTTGTCTCATGATCTTTCCATAAATTTCAATTTTTTACAATTTGGGCTTACAATGCTCTCGAAACATCCATTCAAAGTTTGTAGTTGTTTGGGCAACCCTTTAAATGCACAGAGCTTGCACTTGATATTTAATAAAGATTAATTTTGACAATTTTTGCGTTGTGCATAATAAGTGGCATGATAGAAAGTATTATTTTGTAAGGCATTGGCTACCAAGAGGTCTAGAGTTCAAATCCCTTAGGCTACATGTTTAGTCTTAATAGCCTTCTTTAAACTTTTGGTCACCCATACGACTCTCATAAGTCTCTAAATCAACCCCTTACACCCTAGTTAGCCCCCGGTTGCTTGTTTCAGCCATCATACGACATAAAACTATCACTTTTATCCCCATGTGTAAAATTTTCACATATTATACACCATTCACCATCACTTTTTGACAATTTTTTTAAGGTTATTTTTTCTGCTCTAGAAGGCCTATAGAGCATTTTTAAGGTCGTGCATTTTTCATGCTCTACATATTAGAGTGTCTAATTGTAACTTTTTGGAGCCCAAGATTTAGAGAAAATTTACTTTTTGTAGATTATTTTCACGTCCCATGTTTTGTACTTTTAATTGGCTATATCATTTTATCGGTGTGTTGGATCAAGACAATGTTTTTGTAAAGTTCATGTTCTTTCATGTACTTTAAAATAATGTGTTGATTTTAGCTCATACTATACTAAGATTATACTTTCAACACAACTTTATAATTTATTGTCTATATTTTATTTTTAACTCTCACTACTTAAAAAGTGTCACCTTTTTTTAGTTATGGGGTTTATATTTGTGCACTAAAAACTACATTGGGTTAGGATTGTTTTATTCTTGGCTTGCTTGTCAACTATGTTATTTAGGGAAACTTATAAGAAACGACATTATTCTAAGAAATTTTGGAGGCATTTTTGAGTTTGTTTATTTTTCGAGGTTATTTCAAGGAATTTTTGTACTTGATAATGTAAATGGAATCCATCTACAACTTCCACACTCTCACACATGGAAATAATAATCTACTTTTGGAAAGCATAATTTTATTTACATAAGTATGTTCACTTTAATAATACATGGTTATATTTTTTGAAGAGAATAGGAAGATAAAAATAAAGCTCTCTATTAATTTCACTAATATTTAAAAATACACCCTTCTTTAGTCATTGTAGGACACAATTATATGCTTGCCATGTCAGATTGACATCGTGGACATACCTCTCACCAAGCATATTATACCTTATGCCACCGATTCAATTTCTATTAACACATCTTCATCATCTACTTTTCCTAATAATGAGTTTCCCATTGAATCAAAAGCACCTATTATTTCACTTATTTCAACCCACACTTTAGGTTCACCCACCATTGTGTTTAGATAATTTGAGAAGCACACACCGGTTTTGGATACTACACTCTCATTTCCATGAGTCATTTTGGTGGATGTATGGGTTAACATTTTCAGGGCATAACTTCCCCTATCCAACTTGGTCATTGGATTTTTCACCATGGCATTAAATATAGAGCATATGATTTTTCATTGGGTTCACTTCATGTACACTCACATGGTTTTATTCACTCCATATTGGTGAGGATATTGAGTGACACATGATCCTTCTACACATATTATCATGCATGAGATACCCGACACTACTTTAGTCATACGTGAAAGTCGTGCCTCTTCTAGAGATTATTCATCACATGTATTTTTGTGCACATGGCACCATATCACATGTAGGAACATTCAACTACCATTTTTACTCACCTAGGATGAATTTCATATTTTTCATGGTAACATCATCAACATTTTTTATGTGGGCTCTACAAGTGTGGATCCTCTATCATTCAACTACATAATCCACACATTACTCATTTTTCCTAGTATTGTTTCATTTGTTTTGGATAAAATCTCAGATTGATTTGGCCTTTTTATGGTTAGGTAACTCGTTGTTTTGAGATATTCTATTATATACAATGTCTTACTATCTTATTTGGTGTTTTTGGGATGTATATTTGCACCAATTTATAAAGTTGTATGTTTTTTTCATATCCTAGTCTACCTTCATGTATGTGTGTCTAGTTTTGCACGCTCTATTTTTATTTATCATGTATTCTCATAATTGTTAGTGTCCTACTATGTGTGAGAGACCATTTTCTATAACATTCAACACCTTGATAGTCGATTGTCTCCTTTTAGTTTATATTTTCTAGCATACCCAATTTATATCATCATTTAGTGTTTGAACTTAGTGGATTCAAACCACTCATGTAAATATAATATTTTTTCCAGATCCACCCATTCAAAATTATGAGGGGGTCTAGTCATATTGATTCTTCGGGTTTTAGTTCCCTTTCATACCCTTCCAACATCACACCATCTACTTCAGGAAATTCTTGACATACTTAGTGTACTCATTTTACTTTTGTCACCTCATTCAATATATTGAAAATATCATTGGTTCTATTTAAGTACATGCAATGTCAATTTGTCTTCTTTAGTGATCGAGTGGTGGATTTATACCACTCGTGTAGATTTGAGTTCTTTACCATTATTTTCACTTACACTTCTTACATATTCTTCAGTGATGGATTTCATCCCATCCATTTTTGTTCTAGTAATGGATTCCATCCCATCAAGTGCGGTATGCATGGTACTTAGTCTGGTTTTCTAGATAATATTTTTTTGTATCCCATTTTAGGTCGTACTTCTTGTAAATAGGTACCTTATCATGCCTAATTTTTAGGAATTGATTATTTTTACTTTTTACTTCCCTTTAAGTATAATTTAATTGAGGGTGTGGTGTAATATTTATATATATGCAAGTTTTATTTTAAGTTTACATATGTTTATTTAAGAGTTATTGACTTGGTCTACTTTGCACACCTCCTAAGATTATATTATGATAAGTAGCACTCATATCTTGACCACGTGTCTCATGTGTGCCTATTCATGTGGAGGTTTTTACAAACATGTCTATCATGTAGTCAAAATAAAATTTGAACAACAATTCTTGCTATTTTTATATATATGCCACTTTTATTTGTAAATTAAGAAGAATCTTGTTGATATAAATTTCATTCGGTTGATTTATTGGTAATAATTTGTTTCTATTATTTCTTATTATTTTCAGCAACTTCTACCATTTTTGGAGTGAGTCCATATTGAGGAGATTCATGGGTTTCATATATTATTTAAACCTAAACCCTAAGCCTGAACCTTAAATCTAGATTAAAAACCATGACATGCATACAAATTAGAGGAAGAGGAAAGTGTAACACCACTCCAAGGAAGAATAATCGGGATATATAAATAGGAGGAATTACTTGAGTCTTCTAACCTAGGTTTTTACTCAATAGATCATATAATTAGCTAGCTTGAGTACAATATACATAATTTACAATTAGTAATGGTGACAAAAGACACTCTAGATGAGTTCATTAAAAAATTGATCACAATGAAATTAGAACTCATGGTAACCCTTCCTCATATATAACCATAACCATAACCCACTAACTTCCAACTAGGTTAGTTAGGGCCTCCCATTAACCATAGTTATGATTCAACACATACACGTCACTCATCATGTTCTAATTTATGGGGTAGAAAGATGATACCAAAAGTGGAGATGAGAAAAATTGATGGTAAGGACCTAGTCATGTGGATCAACCAAATGAAGAATTTTTTTAAGGTGCATCAAGTTCTAAGTGGACAAAATTTGGTATTAACATCCTTGTATATGGAACCAAAATAGTTAATTTGGTATAGATTGATATGCGATAAGAATAAAAAGAAGAATCTCCATGTTCACATATGAGCTCTAGCTGCACTACGCTTATAATGTTGTAAATAATTATTTAAGTTAGATAAAAAAAAATTGTGTAAAATAGGGATAGTTAAGGATTATATCCAACAACTCCAAAAAAAATCGTGTGTGTTGATGTTATCTCATAGGATATTCTAAATTATATATTCTTAGGTGGTCTCAAGGATAACATCCATCTTGATGTCTTCTTGTTTAATTCAAGATTGATATCAGAATCGATCATATTTTCTCACTACATAGAGGAAAGATATTTGGTTAATCTGTAGGGATCCCACTACTCACAAGGAGCATATGATTCCATCATAATTGTTTCCCTAACATCCCAAATTGAATCAAAAAAATGAAGACAAGAGAGATAAATTTATATGTTATAGTTGTGATAATAAATGGAGTTGAAGACATAAATGTGTTGAGAAGAAATTGTTTTACATTGAAAGGCCCAATGAGGAAGAAGATGGGGATGAAATTTTTAAAGAGGAAAAGGTGTCTAAGATCAAGGTTAAAGAATCTCAACTAGCTATTTATTGTCATGAAATTTCAAAAATTATCACTCTACAAACCCTCAAGGTCATTGAGTCCATGAAGAAACAAATGGTGACAATATTAATTGACTTTGGATGTACCCAAAAATTCATTAATTATAAGTTGGCCTTGCGCTTAAATTTATGTGTTTATAAATCCTCATAGTTTCATGTCATGGTTCTAGATGGAGGTAAAATAAGTTGTTATGGAAAGTTCCATAACATTAAGATATCCATGGTAAATCACTTTCTATGTAGTCCATGTATGTTATTTCAATAGGGGTGAAAACATCGTATTAGGGGTATGATGGCTTACTACCTTGGGAACTGTTGAGATAAAATTTCAAGATTTGTTCATGCATTTCCATTCTAAAGGGAGGTATTTTTATTTCTATGGTATGAAGGAATAATCTCCACATTTGGATATTTCTCCTCAAATGAAGAAGATGCTTAAGAATGGTGTAGATGGGTTTATGGCACAACTATTTCCACTAGAAGCTCAATCATCAACAAGTCATATACCGAGCACTCAATTTTTTATCGGAATATGCTGAAAAGGTTTTCTCCCAAAAGAGATCATGATCATTCCATTCAACTAGTACCAGGAAACCAACCACCCAATATTTAACCTTATCGATACCCATATCTAAAGAAGAGTGAGATTGAAAATACCGTACATGTGATGCCGAAAGTATGTATTATTTTCCATAGTTGGAGTGATTACTCTTTTCCAAGGATGATAATATGAAATAAGTATTAAACTTGGTGCATGGAGATCAAAAATACACAATAAAATATAATTTTCATATTCTTGTCATTGATGATTTTCTAGATGAGTTACATGGTGTTGTATATTTTTAAAATTAGATCTTTAATAAAGATATCGTCAAATCATAATTCACGGTGAAGATATTCATTAAAAAACATTTAGGACACATGAGGGCCACTATGTATTTTTGGTGATACCTTTTGTTCTTACAAATGCACCATCTACATTCCATAGTTTGATGAAGTCTATCTTTTAGCCATGTATATGAAAGTTTTTCTTGGTCTTCGTTTATGATATCTTAGCCTAGAAAAATACATGGGATAAACACTTATATCACGTAAATAAGGTTTTGAAAACTCTTGAACAAAAAACCATGTATGTCAAGCCCTTTAACTGTTCTTTTGGAGTCGGGAGGTATAATACACAAGTCATATCATTTCCCATGAAAGTGTAAAAGTTGATACTCATAAGATCAAGGATATGGTGGAATGGAAGTTAACTAAAACCCTAAAAACCTCAAAGTATTCTTAAATTTTACATATTCTTGTCACATATTTGGGAAGAATTATGGTAGCATTACAACATCACTCACAAATTTATATAAGAAAGGCTCCTTCCATCATAATGAGGAAGAAACATGTGCATTTGAGACACTGAATAAGGCCATGTATACCACTCCAATTATTGTTACCCCAAATTTATCCAAAACCTTAATTGTCAAATGTGATGCTTCAAGGTGTGGTATAGGTGGAATACTCATACAAAAGTTCCATCCCATTGTATTTTATAGTCGTAAACTCAAAGGTAATAATATTTCAAAACCAACTTATGAGAATGAAATTATAGATATTATTAATGCAATCAAATAGTTGAGACCATATTTCATGGGTCATCATTTCAAGGTGAAGACAAGTCATGATAGTGTGAAATAATTCTTGGGTAATGACTATCATCTAGATAACGACAAAATTGGGAGAAAAATATGTTGGGTTGTGACTTTGAGATCATTTACAAAGAGGGGGTACCGCCTCTTAAGGTCATACACGTGTACCTACTACTATCTAAAAACTAATTCTTTTTACTTATTATTTCTATTCTATAATTTTATGATGAAATTTTTTAATGTAGACAAATACTTATCCTTTTGAGGCATAGAAATAGATCGTATATAGTGTTCTTATTTAAATAATATATGACGACTAAAAAATATAACTAGTCATGAATGATTATAGCTTAATATTATATATGGTATATGTTTAGACTTTCTATTTTAAAAATAAACTAGCAATCCCACACATGTGAAAATGGAGACATTCAAGGGGAAGATACGAGTGGAAGAGAGAAAAAGATTATATGAAATTGCACTATTGTTGGTGGGAGATATAAACACAAACTTTCCTAGTGTTGTAGAGAAATGAAGAAATCTTATTCTTTTATAAATTTAACATATGGCACGAGAGACAGTTTAGAGTACAATTCAAATGGTAAATGGAAAAGGCACATTTTTCATTTAAAATTAAGAGAAAATGGAAATAGTTAGTTCCCTTAAGATTAATGGTCCATATCTTATACACCATCATCATTCCTTCCAACCATAAATGAAAAATTGGATTCATTATTAGTGTGCCTATTCATAATACCAATTTTAATTCAATATGGGACATGAAACCCCATGGATATATTTTCAATATTAGACTTGAAATTTTTGGATTCATCATTATGTTGTAAGGCCTCTAATTATATGGAATATTTTCTCATATAATGCATATTTCTTAGTTATCTAGGGAGTTCTCTTTCTATTTTTGGCTTACCATGACCTCTACCTCAATTTCGATGAAGGGGTGTTGAAAAATTTCACACTCGTGCATAAATGGGCAACTCAAAACTTCATTTTAGATGGAAGGAATTGATGAGATGCACCAAACTAGGGGGATGCCATATAGTTTCTTAAAGGTTTTAAGTTTAAGTAAGTGGATCAACAAAACAAAATTCAGCTATGTGTGTTGTTGTAGAATGTAACACCTCACGTATGTTGTTATTATATGTTCCACTTCATCAAAGTTGCAAAAAATCTCTGAAGAACTAAAGTACAACCTTGATTAAGGCAAAAATAGCTACAGACCTAAGGAGTTGGACTCGAAAATAGAAAACATAGTTGTTGTTTTCATGACTGAGTGTTCATTAGTAAGCTATAGGTATTTTCAATTTGATCATTTCCTATGATCAAGTGTTATTAAGTATGTTATTGAGTTGTTTAATTCATTGTACTATCATTATATATCAGAAGAGTCAAAAGTAAAAGGAAGTACAAAACTCAATTACATAAATAATATCATTTATTCATGTGGAAATTAAATGTTTCCCACACAAGCCATGGGATGTAACTTATGATTATTGAAATAAAAGATTCATGTACATGAAACTAAAAGAAAAGAGTATAGAAGAAACCCATCATTGCCTTTGGGTTTTCTTCCATTCTTCATTGCTCTAGTTCCAGATCCTCCATCTTCATCTTCTACATCATCTTGTCCATCAATGTACCCGAAAGGAAAATATAAGGATATCAGTTATTGAGCTCATGGTTTAATTTGTACTCATGTGTTATCTAGTTTCAGGAAAATGGATCATTTGAAGACAACAAGCATAAGTTACATCAAGTAACAGATGCATATTTGAAAATTACTATCCGTAATATCATGGCATTCATAGGAATCATGACAAGCAGAGAAAAAGAGAAATAAATTCACAATGGAACACAAGAGAGGTCAAGGCGTATTAATTTTCTAATTTTTTATCTTAGTGTACAGGTACTTATAGAAAACGAAAAGAAACATAACATCTATTATGTATCTAAGTGAATTATTGTTTGCATTTACAAATGAATTGCAAGATTGCAATAGAAAATTACAAGTACAAAATACCATGATCTAGAAAAGAAAGAACGGATTCAAAAGGAATGATAAAATCTGTAGTCATGTAACACAAATTTGTTTATAGTTTACAGGATGGAAGGGCAGCTCACACTTCTGATTCAAAGGAAACAAAATTATGCATCCAAGGTCGGAGTGAATATTCTTATGTTCAACAAGGCTTCCTCAAAGTTCTTAAAAATATTCAAGATAGTATATAGGTAGCAAAACAAGGGAAAGTAGGTACATCCGGGTTGTTCTACACTGGAAAGTAAGTACACCTTTGAAAAATTCACCATGAACTTCAAGATTTCACAAGAGAATGAACAAATCAATCAAAAGGATACAACTTGAAAGCAATGCCTTGAGATACAAATGTTTACAAAATGCAACTTATAACAATGAGAAGTTTCATAAGCTTGAAAATAAAAGAACATTTTCCATCATGATGCGGCCATATATCTTTGCAAAAGAAAGCAGATTTTAAGTTTTCTCAAGGCATAGATAAGATTTTAAGAATTTCCAAAATAGAAATAACTATTATGCTATAGAGGTACATGTTTTAATAGATTTTGAATCAACATAAACAAATGAAAGGGTGTGGTGCACATCAAGGTAAGGTTCGAGATAAAAATCAATGTAGCCAGATGATAATTAATTCTTTCAGAAGATGCACCAAAGCACTGCAATTTACTGAGACCACATGCTTCCAAAGATCTTCAATATTAATCAAGATAGATTTGAAATGTGAATTTCTAGAGATTCATGCCAAAACCATCGAATAACTACAAGCATACAAATATTAACATTATCAAACTCCACAGGTCATGAGTTATAATTGGATTTCATTATATTGCATAGCACATTGATCTGAGAGCTCTCAACAGTAATATGAATACATTGTACAATGAAATAGGGTAAAAATAAGCTACAACATGTATGAGACACCTTACCAACTAGCCAATGCAAGTTTCAGGAATCGAATTTTTTGGGAAAGTCGATTTACAAAGTAAAAAAAGAGTAACTACTTCATGGCGACCACATCAAAACCTGGTATATAAAGCCACAAAGCTCAAAATGATGATTCAACAAGCTTCACCAAAGCAAAAAAGTAGAACCATACTTCAAACATCTTCCATGGAAAGTAGGTAAACAATGAGACTCATGTCCATATAATATAAATCGTAGAAACTAGGGTTTAGAGCTTTGATATTCAATCATGATAAACTTAGAGAAAACCTTGAAACAGGGTAAAAAAATGAATGAATTGAAGTCAGCTATGGCGGTCACTTACAGTCAAGACTTGGCCAAGATTCAACGTAAGGAACCATGAATCTTCCACAAAATGTCTCCATTATGAGCAAAAACTAGACAACATAACAATAGAATGTAAATATACTGAGCTCAAGAACCTCATAAATGGCACAGGGGGTTCACTTAGTAAAAGTATGGTATAACACGTGTGTTCGAAGGGTATTAAAGAATACCCTTAACTCTAGTTTTTTCCTCTAATTATTCAATTGATAATACCCCCTCCTGTTATATTATTAGAATGAAAATACCCCTATTTTTTCCATGTACCTTACTTACCCATTTTTCAATTACAATTTTATCTACCCTTTTTTATTTCTACCCTAATATATTAAACAAAAAAATATCATATTTCTCACTCAAATTTTTTTAATATGCATTTCCTCTTGAAAGATATTTTGAAGCCATTAAATACCTATTACCAATCACCTTATAAACGTTAATATTTAATCATTTATCAATAGTTCTTCAAATAATTAAGATAGTGAAATAATGTCACTTGTGTTGAAAAACATACTCAATCTTAGTTTTCTACCATCTTATTATTTCTTAGTTAAGAATCTCTTAATTGAGATTTATTTATTCAAAAAGAGATTATAATTTAACTTTATGACCACACTCCTTTTGCAATTTTAAAATATTTACTTTTAAAAACTAGGGTTTAAATGTTTTATTTTTATATTAAAATTAAAATTCTCTTTCCTTTGGCCCACCTCTCTAACCTACCCCCAATACCTGATTCAAAATATTAATAAATTAAACCCTTTCACCCCTCATGTCTACCGGTATATTGACTTTAATTTTATTAATTTTAATTACCTCAATATGAACCCACGTGCTAGGATATTGCCTAGCTAATGAACCCCCCGTGATAAATGGCCACCATGGAAAATTTCTACAAAGCTTCGCTAGCTCGAGGAGAACTTGAGATGAACAAATGAAAATGATAGGGTTGAAACCATTTTTCCAAAGCAAAACTCAAGCAATGAGTTACTAAAACTAAACCATGGTCAAAGACCATCGATCAAGATCAAGAAGGACGGAGATCAATGGTCAACAATGCAACTCAGGCTTAATCATAGATTTGTGAAACTCGACACGAGTTAAAAAGTACCAATGTGGCATCTAGATCACGAATTCATAACCGAGTTAGGTTAGCCTCAAATGAAATTCCACCGGCATATAGCTAAGGGTCGAGTTATCATGAGAAAGAGGACCTACCCCAAATAATTCAAATAATTTTTGTATCTGACCTTATCTAAGGTATAAATTGTATTATTTGATTGAACAATCAAAAACACCAGGTCAACAATGTGATCATCATGTCAAAGTTACTGAGAAAATACATTCAAGAATCGAGATACCATGCCATGTGACCCACCACATCATAGGAGGCATTGATTGGTCATAAGGCCGAATACCTTTTGAAACATTATTACCAAAAATGATAAATTTATAGATCCTTAATGTTTTCAAAAATCATGTGCATGGTGGGATGAAAGAAGGGGCCCAAAAACATATTATATGCCAATGATTAATCAAAAGGTCCCGAAAACTAATGTATGCCATGAGTTCATTTGAAGGGGGCCAAATAATAGATGGATATTATAGGAAACATGGTCAAGTCAAAAACAACAATGATGATGTATAAAGGTTAAGGATTTTTCTTACCTTAAACTTTGCAGAGTTTACCATAATCTTGCCAAAGAACCTCGTACCAAGTCAAAGAGGGACAACAAAGGAGGATATTATTTCTAGCATGTGCACATGGACAGGTGGTCCCCAAAGTAAAGTTGGAGTATTTTTTTCTAAGTGAGGGAAATCAAATCATTATCTTGCAGGAGTATAATTTTTGCATGCCTTCACAAAAGGACAAAGCGAGAGCGATCAACTACACTTTGACTAAGTGTATTTTTAGAACCAAGGCTATTTTTGCCTTATTGTAAAAGCATGGTTATTTTTATTCTTTTATTTATTCATGATAAAGTCTAAAATTAACATGCATGGGCGAGTTCAGAGTGCGGCTTATTTTGGAGCGGTTGGCTGAATTATTTTGCTATATATTGTGTGCATTAGCAAGGCACAAAAGAGGATTTTTGGATGTAGGAGTGCTGAAGCAAATTTTTGAGTTTTCCCCTTGAATGAGAACCAGTTATTGTCTTTCCAATTATTTACAAAGTGGTGTGTATCTTTTTATTAGCTCTTGTGAATGTTAATTCCCTGAATTAATTATCTTACCTTGTTGCAAATTTGGTGTTTTCGTATAGTCTTAGTTTGCATGTTATATGTTGTGATTTATCCCTCAACACACAAGTGTTTGCCTTAGGATCAAGCTGAAACCCATTGGTTTGTGCTTCTGTAATTTTTCTCACTTTTATTGTGCATGTACTCAGTCAAATCCTCAATCATTTTGGTGTATCACCCCATTTTAAATTCAATTACAATAATCTTTTTACCCTTAAAACTCCAAAAAAAAATAGTTTAGGATACATCAATAAGGAACTCGGCCTTGATACCAGAGACTCACCTCAACAATAGGTATACCCACAAACCTGAGGTGTTTCCATTGTATCTATAGAAGTGAGGGCATAAAGCAAGATTAGAAACCCTATTTTTATCCCTCAACCAGGGTGTGCTTCTGAGAGATAACATGGGGGTGTTGGTGTGTAACACTTGCCTTGTCATCTCGAGGTTTTTTCCACATCATATATTGATTCATCTTACTTAGGTGATATCATAGGTCTAAGAAGTTATATGACATATGATAGGTTCCATCATATAATATTTTCTTTTCATATGTGTCATTGACGTCATATGAGTTACATTCCATCTTTGTAATTATAACCCCTCTTTCCATCATGGAGGGAATGATTTTCCTAGAAAAGGAGTTACAAACCACTCCTATATATACCCTCCTTTTGATATATGAAAATGAGTAGACCTATTTATTCTATGCATGATTTTTTTGTTCGATTTTACACTTGCTAATTACTTGGAGATTTTTCATTTCCATTAGAGTGCAACCTTGTTGATGTGCATGAGTTTCCATTTGATCCTCACAGAATAATCTCACATTGTATTAGAGATGCAATTTGGTAAATGTTTACTCGCATTCATTATTGTTGAATACTTCCGATTTTAATTCTCATTGCTTTTTGTGCGGGTTTTAATCGCTTTTGGAATCGTGCTAATATGAATTAACATTTTTGGTTTTTGGAGTTTGTGTTATTTTTTGGGTTTTGTGCATGTGCATATTTCAAGGGTTTTCCGGCTAAACTTAGTTAAATACATCTATATTTTAAGGAACCATTCCAGTTAGAGGTATTTATGGTTGCTAGTTTATTTGATTTTTTTTTTTTAAATGGATTTTTATTTGAAAATTTCCTCTCTAGCTCTTGTTCCTATTTGATGCCCTACATCTTCTGATCCTACTTCCTCTGCTCTCCCCTCTCCATATCGTTCGAGCCCCTTTCTAGATCAATGAGATCCTCCTTTCCTAGCTCAGCAATTTGTGTTTGTCTTGGGTCATGTGCATGCTCTACAAGCTCATTTTTCATTAGGTGGGATATGTGTTTTCAATGTCTCGGGGTTGTTTTCATGGTGTTCCCTACTCATTTTTTTCCTTGTGCCTCACCGACGTGTCGTAGCTCGCTCTTAACTCAGTTCTACCCCTGTCTTGGATTTTTTAGGCTTCACGCAGCTCATCCCCTATGTTGTGCTCTCCATTTCTGCGCTTACAACCCCCTGCTCTTGGCCCGTGGTTTCTCTCTTAGTCTTGGCTTGAGCACATTTTTCCCATACTTTCTCTATTTGGATCACCCATCTCATCGACCCCTTCCCTGTGGTCACCTTATTGTGGTTAAACCCTATCCTTCAAGCTTTAGACTAGACCTATTGCATATTTCGTCATCCCATTACACTCATCTTGTCCAAACCCTATGATATTGGGTATTTTAACTTTGCAACTCTACTTGCATTGAACGCTTCTCCATTTCATTTCACCCCAAGCCTGATTCTCTCACTTATTTGATACCATCTCGCCTCCTTAAGCCAATATTTCTTGAGCTACTCGCTTTCGCCATATGGCTCTTCCTCCCTCACCGTTGACCTCATTTGACCATTTTATTCCTTCCTCCTCCCTTGTTTCTAATCCCACGTTTTTATATAAGATTTTTAAAAAAAACTTAAGTCATTTTTTAACCAAGCTTATATTAAAATTTCAAAACTTAGGATATTTTTAAGCTTAGATTAGATTGATTTTTTAAGCTTAGATTAGATTGATTTTTTAGTCTAGATTTAATTAATATAAGTAAGGGATTTTCTCTAAAAGGAAGGATTATTATTAAAGTAAGTCATTAATATTTTATCGGGAGGTTATGCTTTTTTTAATTATAAAATTCCTTTTAATTTGTAATTATTTTTAAATAATTAAATTAATTGTTATTGGGCATTTTTTTGTCGGTAACATTTTGTGGAGGCGTATAGTGCTTTTTGGAGCCACTTTTTCCTTCCAGAGGCTTTTCTTGCATTATGTATACTTTTGGACTCATTTTTATTCATTTTTACATTGTATCACTCCTGTTATTATTAGAAGGCTATTGAGCATCAACCACAACCTTGTGGAAAGGGATATTTTTGTGATGTGAGATGTTTTTTCTCACATAGAACTAGTTTTCTCTCCCCTTCTCTTGTTTTTGCATTCTTTTGTGATTGCTTGCAATGTTGAATTGTTGCGATCATTGAAACTTGATTGTGGCATCCACACTTGCACATTTTTATGTCAATTTTAGGGTGAGTGGTCGAGTGTTTTATAATGCACATTCACATTTGATTGTAATCAACACACTAAACTATAAAGTGCCACAAACAGGGATGAAAATATTGTTTTGGGGTTTGTGTGTTCTTATTTTCTTTCTGCATTCTCTCTTTCTCTCTCCTCACTATGGGTGCTCTTTCTGTACCTTTACTCACATAGTTTAGTTTCTTTGAATGGATATCTAAAATGGTTATGTCATTCCAGGGTAAATGGTTGCTCCACATCAGTATGGGAGTAGAAAAAGAACCAACATTTGAACCTAAAAAATCAAGATGGTTTAATTGATGTGATGAAGCATTGGTTCTTCTTTGTATGTTTGTTTCTCCCGACTTTCTCTTCCACAACACCCAATGAAGTCTGGAAAATTTTGATGACATGTTTGGAAAACATGATGACATGAGAGTGCATGAGTTGGAGAATGAACTGCTAGGATTAACTCCTAGTAACTTTGATAATCTATAGGCTTTATTTTCTATCTTTGTCTACACTAGATTATTGTTGAAAGAATGTGGAGTTGAAAAAAAAATGTCTAGTTGATCTTTTCGATTCTTTCTAATATTTTCCCTGAATATTTTTTCTTTGTTTTTACCTTTCATGCCATGAAAGAATCTCTAGGGAGTACTTGGAAAATTCCCTCAATTAAAAAATTTTCATCCCAAATCATTCAAGAATGGGATTAGTTGATTAAAATGGGAACACTCAAATCTAATTCTCATGCCCTTACAATAAAGTACTGATAAGGGTAAGGAAAAGGAAAAGGAAAATAAGAAAGAGAAAAATTACCACCTAAGAAGGAAAACAAGAGAAACCAAACCCAAACCAAATCTAACATGAACACTTCTAATTCTAAGCCTAAAGAGAAGAAGGAAATGTGTAAGTGTTCCTATTACAAGAAGACTGGACATGAGGAGCATCAATGTATGAGAAAACAAATAGATCACCTAACTCATTTACTTGAGAAGAATAATATATGTTTTCATGAATCTATCTAACAAAATGATCAAAAGTATGAGTCTTTGAAAGTAAAGGAATTTAAATATGAGAAGAAGAAAGGAAAGGCCCTTGTAGCCAGATTTGTTCCTTCATTGACGCGGATCATTGTTTCCAATGAATCGCACCACATGGGATCTTTACATGTTGAGGTTTCCAACATCAAGCCATATGGAATGTCCCAAATTACATTAGGTGATGATACTTTGGTTTCAGTTTTAGGTGGTAGATTGTAGTAGAAGTAAAAATGTGAACATTTAACCAAGTGTTGAGTGTTCCCGATCTATCTACCAATCTACTTTAGGTTTACCAAATCAATCATCTTGGTGAAGGAATGTGAGTGGAATTTAATACTAACTCAATGATTATTCGTGAGCTTCATAGTGAATCTACAATGGCTAAGGGAAAGGTGGATCATCGGTCATGATTGTACACCTTCTCCCACTTTACTTGATTCGATTCCCATTGTCTTGCTTACTCATGCATGAGATGAGGTCACTAAGTTATGGTACTAGTTTTTGGTCATCTTAACTATCATTTCCTTAATAAAAATGATCTAATTGAAATAGTCAACAGGTTACCCAACGTCAAATTTTCTAAGGGTATTTAGGAGGGTTGTGCCCTTAGGAAGCACCTCAAAGAAAGTTTTGGAAAAGGAAAATCATGAAGAGCTTCTCACTAGTTGGATCTTGTTCATAGTGATGTTTATAGCCCCTTCCCATCGCATTCGCTTCAATGATAGATCTTTATATACTTACCTTCATTGATGACTTTTCATGTTATACTTGGGTTTATTTTCTCAAATAGAAATATAAAGTTTTTGAGCACTTTCGAGACTTCAAGGCTCTTGTTGAGAAACAAGTTGAAAGTTCTATCAAGGTTCTTCAAATTGACAATGGAGGTGAGTATGTGAGAAATAGTTTCAAATATTTTTGTACCTCCGAAGGGATTGGTTTGTAGTGTACAATTACTTACATACCTTTGTAAAATGGAGTTGCATAAAGAAAGAACTGAACACTTAAGGAGATGGCCACTTGTATGGTTCACTCTAAATCCCTTCCTCTGTAGTATTGGGCCAAAGCCGTGAGCTGCACTTTTTAAATTCATAATCATATTCCACACAAGGAATTAACAAGGATGACACCCTTTGAAGCCTATTTTGGACACAAATGTAATGTCGAGCACATTCGTGTCTTCGATCCAATACTATGGCCCAAATTACCAAAAAGAGATGCACATATTTGGAACCACGGTCTAGACCTTGTACCTTTGTATGGTATCTTGATGGTGTGAAGGGATATATATTTTTGAACCCTACTACTCATCATATTTATATTGAGAGAAGTGTGAAGTTTGATGAGTCATCTTTGACTTCCACTTCTCCACTTGTTGAGGTCCTTATGACCATCTCTAATTCTGATTTTGATTCTTCTAATGAAGATCCTATTTTTTCTCATCCTCTTAATCCTCTTGTTCCTCATGTTCCTTATGCTTCATAATACTCTAATTCTAATAGTAGTGATGATGAATATTTTGTCCCTTCTAAATCAAGTGAAAAATCTACTGATTCTGAGCCTAAATCTCCTACTAGTCCTCATTAGGCTATGAAGACCTTGTAGAGTGTTAGAGATTAGATAGGCTATCCTTCAGATGAGAGACACACTCCTTCAGATTTCAATGGACCCTATGCATTCTTCACATCCAATTCTAACCTTTAGTATTTTTGGGAGGCTTTAGGAGTTCTCGAGTGGAATTTTCCATGGATGAGGAGTATTCCTTACTTATGAAGAACAATACTTGGGATCTCAACCCTTCCGAAAGGAAGAAAAATGGTTTAGTGTAAGTGGCTTTACCGGAAAAAGTATGGTGTTTATGGAGATGTCGAGAAGTATAAAATGTGACTTATAGCTAATGATTTCTCCGAGTAATTGGGGTTGATTATTAAAAGACCTTTACTCCCATTGATTTAATTTAATTTGAATTAAATCTAATTACATAGTAAATACTATAATAACTTATGTAAAAATGCTAATATATAATAAAGACACAAGAAATAGGCATGTAAAATGTAAAACCCTAAGTAAGAAGGAGAGATATGAAGACTTAGCTAATTTATGAGTGAACAAGAAGTGCTCGGGTGGATGAAAGTGTTGAGCAGATGTAGATAACGTCATCAATGCTCGTTGTAAATTCTAGAATTCGGGAACGATGAAGGATAGCGGCACCCACAAGATGGTAGAAGCGCTAGGTGCGATGACTGAATTTGGGAAGCGGTGGCCATGCAAATGCTCAAAAACTACTTTCTTCTATTTCGCAAGGGTTTTGTTCTTGATTATTGTTTGTCACTTGATATTCACTCTTTGATCGCCAAGGATACCTGTAACCTACAAAACACAATTTCTACCTGTAGATGTCCATAAACCACATCAAATATAATAAAAAGATGCATAATGTGGAGTCGTAATGACCCCAACAAATACCCTGAAGAATGAACTTATTTCCGAGTGTTTCACTATGTCTCATACCCCATGTAGTTCATGTGTGTGTGTGTGTATAAATTATGCCCTTGTGTAAGTTACACCGATGATAGATGGCTAGGTCTAGAATGTAACAATGTATAGTATGTGTGGATGGAATAGAATAGACTTCCCTCCTATGCAGTGTATGTAGAAGTGATGCAACCCTTGTCCTTTGTATGAGTGCTAGATGGATTCCTTTGAAGTGCTCTAGTGCCTTTGGATACAAGCTTAGGCACTGGTAATAGTAATTCTTAGTGTTTAGTCCTTTTTTTATAAGTAACTAAGTATATATATGATTCCCTTATTTGAATTTTGAAATTGACAAGCTGTAAGGTCGACCCGTAATGGCTTGAAAAATTCCCAAAAGATAAAAGAGACCTAAAAGCCCGAGTAAAGGTAAGAAAGGGTTAGGAGTGCCCAATATGGATGAAGTGCCTAGGTGTTGGTGTCCTAACTAGGTGTCAGTTTCTAAGGTCATTAAATATAAATTATTCAAGTTCCTTCAAGGATGTAGGGTGTGTAAGACCAAAGAGAAAACAAGAAACAAAGAAAAGAGGCCAAAGATAGTTGTCAACTACTAATTTTCTTACTTATGAATCATGTATACATTAGTATGCTTTTAGAACCTAAAAATGTACCCAAGTGTGTGATTTTGTGTCTAAACTCATTGCAAATATTACTTCCACTCAACTGACCCTCTCTATCGTTGCCACAAATAGATGGGAAGTCCATCAAATTTATGTTAAGAGTGTCTTCCTTTGTGGGGACCTAGAGGAAGAGATCTATATGGAACAAACCCTAGGTTATGTCCATTATTCCCCCTCATTTTCATGTTAAAGAATCCTCTCTATAGCCTTAAACAAGCCATTTGGGCTTGGTATGCTAGGATGGACTCCTTTCTTCCTGCATTAGGATTTAGTAGGTGTCACTCTGACACTAGTGTTTACATTTTGTAGCAAGATGACTCCATGATCATCATTGTTATATGTGTTGATGACTTGTTGATTACGGGTAGCTCTTCCTCGATCATTGATTTTTTTAAGACTACCTTAGCCAAAAAATTCTCCATGAATTACTTAGGTTTACTTCATTATTTTCTTAGGATATAGATTTCACAATCTGACTCATGAATTATGATTTTGCAACCTAATTACACCCTTGATTTGCTAACCATATATCACATGTATGATTGTAAGCCTTCTCCCACTCCTTTCCTTTCCGAGTTAATTTAGTTGTTGATTGTTCCACTCCCATATTTGATGGTACCCTTTATCACCAATTGGTGGGGAGCTTGATCTATCTGACTCACACTCAGCTAGATATTTCATATGTTGTTGGGATCATGTCCAGATTTATGCAAGACCCTCATGAGTTGCATTGAAAATTAGTGAAGTAAATTCTTCACTATGTTTGTGGCACTCATATTGAAGGCATTCACTACTTAGGAGGGATGGAGATTAATCTAGTTATATTTATAGATTTTGATTGGGCTAGTGATCTTGATCATCAAAATTCTACCTCATGCTATATTTTTTCTCTTGGTTTGGGTCTTGTCAGCTATTCAAGAAAGAAATAGACTGTGATTGCAATATCTTGTACATAGGCAAAATATAGGGGATAATTTAATGCTGCCACAAAATTTATTTGGTTACAAGGGATTCTAATAGAGTTTGGTATTCACTTTCGAGCGTCCTATTATCATTTATTGTGACAACATGAGCACCATCTCAATTTTTTGAAAGATGGTTTGACATCAGTGGATGAATCACATTGAGATCCACATGCACTTCATATGGGTTTTGATTCATGGAGACATCATCGACTTACAGTATTTTCGGACTTATGATCGGGTTGGAGACATATTTACTAAGCCCTTCACCTAAGTTCCTTCACTTGCTCTCTCTTGGTGGTGAGGTCTTATGTAGCCTCCCATATTCTTGGACTTTATATCCCTCTTCTCCTCTTATTATTTTCTATAAATATTGTGGTTTGTACATGGGTACCTCATTAGGCCTTTAGTTTCCAAGACCCATATGATGCATCTTTCTTAGTTGTCTAGGGAGTTATATTTCTCTTTTTGGCTTACCATGACCTATACCTCAACTTCAATGAAGGGGGGTTATTAGTGTGTGACACTTTCCTTGTCATCACTCGGGGTCTTGTTCACCTCACATGGTGAGTCAACTCACTTAGGTAAGATCATAGGTCAAGGAGTTATATGACATATGACAAATTCCATCATAGAATTTGTCATTGTCATATGCATCATTGACATCATAGCAGTTACATTCCATCTTTGGAATCATAACTCCTCTTTCCCTCGTGGAGGGAATGATTTTCCAGACATGGGAGTTACACAACACTCCCATATGTACCCTCTTTTTATCTATGATAATGATTAGGCTTGTTTATTCTATGCATGATTTTTTTGTTCAATTTTACACTTTCGATAACTTGGAGCTTGAGTGTTTATCTTGGAGTGCAACCTTGTTGATGTACACAATTTCTGTTTGATCCTCACATAATAATCTCACATTGCATTCATTTAGATATCACATGTTAGGTGGTGAATTATGTATTGTTTGAGGTATCTTCGGAGTAGTTCCAACGTTAGTGGTGAAAGGATTATACTTCAACCCAACTAATGTTTGTTTTATAGGGTCTAAAACTTATGTATAGGGTTTGATACCTCACTCAAATAGTTCATAGGGCTTCACATCACGAGAAAAATTAGGGTTTGACACTATATACATTTCCAAATAGGATATAACCTCGGGAAGTTATAGAGCTAGATTCATAGCAACTCCAAAACCATAGAATAGGTTCAACATCATACTTATTATTTTAGTAGATCTCGTATATTCTTGCACCAAGACATTTTCTATTCATGGTTATAAGAATGGATTACTATCGAGTTTAGATCTCTTAGTTTTAACACTTTACACACCCATAACTTTCCGGATGCATAACTACACTCATCCTATTATTTTTTCAAGTTTAGATCATATAGTGTACATTAGTTGCAAGAATTAACGTATTATATTATTGCATGATTAATTTGGGAAGTTAATTAATCATAATAAACTCTTGTATCTTTCATTTACATCCTTTTAGTGTTCTTAAATCATTAAACCTAGATATAATCTAATAAGGATGTAAAACATTTGGTGAACCTAACATTGTATCTTGCACCTTTTTTTTAAACTCTAGTTTCCTTAGGTTTCTTTATCTATAATGTATATTCATATCAAACCAGTTTTTGAAAAAACGCTTGCACTAAATATGGTTTCCACAATTTTTCCTAGGGTTTTATGGTTGATTCTACACTTTTTTCTCTTTCTAGGGCTCCTAATTACCAAATTGCCTTTAATTCATATCTTAAGCATAACGCTTCTATTTTCAAATTCTTTTGAGGCTATTAATTTTTATATATTCAACTAAAAACTCTTTTTGTTTACCATAATTTTTAGCACACTTTTTGGGAATTCAAAATTACTATTTTTGAGTAATTATGTCATAATCGGAAAATATACACATTTTGAAAAATCCTTAGATATTTTTATTTCACGTAATCATATTCAAAAATGTCTTTATGAGTTTTGTCAAATTATATTTATATTTTCACATATATTCATTTGATTAATTTGATGATGATCACTTTTTTCTCAACGTCACTTTTGGGTCTTATCTCCAATGATCTCTAGAATTTCATCCTTTAATGTGTTTATTCTTACTATTTATTACCTAATTGGAGTTTATTATATCATTTTTTCTTCAATTGTGGCCCATGCTAGGAATTCCCAAGGTTTATTATATAATTTTCTTCAATGTCATCACACATACAGAGAGACACTCTCACAAAACTAGTGTAAGAAACGATGCTCCCGATAATATGAAACCTTCTCATGTGGATTCAATTTTGATTCATCTTTCAACTCCTAATAGTAATGATGAAACATTTCATAAATTTATCTTAAAATCTATTCAGCTTTTAAACCATAAATTTTCGTTTAATTTCAATTTATGAATACTCAGATCACATCTCTCAAGCGTGAAATAACACATCTAAGGACTCTTCCAATGCCCATTCCCCTAGTGTCTTTACACATCATGATTTGTCTACTTATAATACTACTTGGAAATAATGTGATACACACATTATGCATGATATATTTTCAAATACAAGTGAAGTGAAATTCCTACATAAAGGCATCAATGTATATGTTCCACAAAATCAATCTCAAATGCTAAGGCAACCACATTAGAAAGAACCTCTTCGGTTTGAAAATAATTATAGAAAACATGATATTCTATATGAGATACTCAATAATCACTTAATCACTTTATTACCTACTCATTACTACCCCCACTATCGGCTTACAAAAATCAAAGATCAACCATTTTGTAATTATCATGGAATTAATGGACATCATTCCAATTATGGGTATGTTATACAATGATGAATCCAACAACTTGAGTGTAATGGATTTATTTCCTTTGATACTCAACATTCTACTATGCAATCATCTCAATGGGTACCAAAATTCATAACACCTATATCTAATGAACATACTATAATATTGAATGATACAACTTTGGACATACAATAGGAATGATTTAATCACATAGAGGATAAGAATGCAATAAATCCTTTGGTAGATCCATTCTCAGTTTAATAATTACATCTTAATATTTTTAAAATATAAATACAATCATTACCAATCAAACTCGCACAATTTCACACCACCTCAGAGAACGTTGAGCATTATCTGTGTTCCTCCATAAAAAATTGAGATATATTCTTATTCAGATGGTGATATTGATTGGGATGATAGGTAAAAGGCACATATGAATGATCCCAATTACTATGAATAAATTGATATGTCTGATGAACATTTACACACATTGAATTTTGATCCCATTAGGGGCTTTGAATTTGATTTTGTTGCTAGTGATGATGAACACATTGATATACCAAATGAGACTCTACGTGAAGTCAATATTCCTCTCTTTGATACTAATGATTCTTTACTTATTCCCCATGTTATTGGGGATTTTCTTCTTGATCAATATAAAATTTCTGCTCATGTCATCCAACATTTTCCCAATATCATCAATTTCATATTCTAAATCAGGATTTTCCCTTACTAGTTATACACGTATAATACTATAACATCTACATCTACACCATTGTATGATACATTATCAAATACTCAAGGTCATATTTGGACCTCCCTTCATTCTTTTACAATAATAGGTCTCCTTGCACTATATCTTCCCCTACGTACCTTGAGTGAGAGTCATGTTTCCAATAATATTGCTAATATTGCTAGTATTATCTATCATCATCATATGTTATATCACATATCTTCAATCATAATGGGTTTCCCCTATCAATAAAAATCAATATCAATAACTTACGATTTGTTCAAAACACGATATTATAATAAAAATCTCCATTCAAATCCTTCTACTCATATTATTACTAACGGTTCTACCTTTCTTTAATCTTCCTACCATGATATGACTCATCTTGATATACTTTAGGTCTATGATTCCTTCAATAAGACTCTTATAGGGTTTCTCTTATGCTACCCCTCTTTATACATAGCTAAACATTAAAAAAACATTGACATAGTTACAAAATACAAAAACATTCATATATTTGCAAAAATACAAAACTAGGACCCGTATACTTAGCTTGAGTTACTAGCACTTTATATTATACATGTTATTTTCACTTTAGTTTAATAGATAACACATCTATTTAATATTTACACACATGCATTCATGTGGTATATTTAGTTTGATGCATGAAATACACAGAGCGGTATATGATGACAAGTGTTGGCCAACCCTTTACCCATACTTCGTATACATATCAAGGCATCTATTATACATTATGAACATGTGTTATTATTTCAATATAGTTCCTTTCTACTTCCTCATTATGCTTTATTACATATATTGTGTACATGTTATCTTTTGAGCTAACAAGACTAACACGTGACTCATGTAACGTTGAAACCTCTCGCTCACACACACACACACACACACACACACACACACACACACACACACACACACACACACACATGTATGTATGTATGTATATATGTGGTATATTTAGTTTGATGCATGAAATACACAGAGCGGTATATGATGACAAGTGTTGGCCAACCCTTTACCCATACTTCTTATACATATCAAGGCATCTATTATACATTATGAACATGTTTTATTATTTCAATATAGTTCCTTTCTACTTCCTCATTATGCTTTATTACATATATTGTGTACATGTTATCTTTTGAGCTAACAAGACTAACACGTGACTCATGTAACGTTGAAACCTCTCGCTTCACACACACACACACACACACACACACACACACACACACACACACACACACACACACACACACACACACACACACACACACACACACACACATATATATCATTTATTGCATCATTTCATTATGTTTTAAGACTCTTATTATCTATACATGATTTCTAGTTGTGTGTGTTACTACTTGTTTATTTCATTGATTGTGGCCTGAGTTCCTTTCTTATTGTTGTCATGCTAAATTTATAGCATGCAAAATTTAAAATTTTAGTCATGACAACCAAACTCACATTTGAAATTCCCTTTCCTAGTCAATGTAAACATTTCCTCCGACATGTAACTTTCAATTGTGTCATCCTAATTTCTCCCAAGATGACCGTGATAAAATTTTTTTAAATTTTTTTTCATGTGCAAATAAGCTCACCTACCTTGGTTCTTGAAGCTATTGAGATCTAAGAGATAAAATTACTCCGGAGGCTTCAAAAGGGGATATTTTTGGTTTTTTTCATCTAGTGAACATCCTCCAGGAAGCATATAGGAAAGATTAAAAATATCTAATAAGTTTTGGGAGATCCATAAAGTTTTATAGGGCACTTTAGGAGTAATTTGTGAAGAAAATTGAGTTCAATAACAAGCTAGGAAAAATCGGGTCTTTTTAGGCAAGGCATTGGGAAATGCATTTTCCAAAAGAGCTACTCACCTTGTTAAAAATGTCTAAGGAGCAATTAAATTTTTTTCAACTCATATACTAGGCAATCTTTGGAAAGATAACATATTCTACTTCATGGTGGAATGATCAAGGAATAATTTTGGGAGCATGAAAATGTAGAAACTTGCCCATTAGTGTTGCACAAGAGTCCTTCTACAAGGTGGAACTTTCTATAAATGTTTAGGACACCTGTGAAGATTTACAAGCCTTAAAAAATCTCCAATGAGGTTATTTTCAATGATCTCTATGACCCATAAGTTTTTTCAAATAGTTTCCATTGAAAACTCTTCTTGTCACTCGGTTCATCAACGCACTAGTATAGGAAAAAGTGGAGATGCGGGTAAAAGTTGCTAAAGAATTAAATTTAAAGTCTTATAAATATTATCATTGGATTAATTTACATTTTTAAATTTAAATTCATATATTATCTGGAAAAAAATTCATTAATGTTTTACTTGGTGAAGGAAACATTTTGGGAAGCAAGTTATAGGTGCAAGTCATGCTCCGATGCAACACTTGGACATTTGAGTGTGCTTTTGGTGTCCCTTTCCACCTTTGGAACAATTTTGAAGTGAAATTACACCTCATAAGTGTTCCTCACTCATATTGGTGGATATTCTCAACTTAAAAATATAACATGACACCAAAAAGTGCATGTGAAGGCAAAAGTGAGTGTTGTAGGTTGTGGTGGGCCCCATTTTCCCTCCAAGGTACATTTTCAAAATCCATTTTCAAATTGGGCACAATTATGAGGTGAAATTACACCCCAAAATTGTGTCATCCCCCATTGGATTAAATTTTTGCATACATGCATGTCATGTCAACTTAAAAACATAAGGAAAAACTTATATGTGGGCATGTGTATGCTATGTTTCCTCCATCCCCCATCTCCTTGGCGCATTTTCTACCCCTCCATGCACCCATGGTGAATTTTAGAGGTGAAATTGCACCCAAACAATTGCATCCAAGTGTAATATATCTTCCATTCCCCACCTCTCACTCCTTCACACCTCCATTTTCCCATGTGCACTCTCTCTTCATCTTCCACCATATAAATTTCCTCACCCATGCTCTCACAACTCAAAAACATAAGAAATGAAATTTAAAAAATAAAGTAACTTCTTGGGATACATTAAATTTATTTTTAATCTAGTTCATGACCTTAAAACATAAGAAAACTCCTTTTTGTGCCCTTGATGTTAAAATCTAGTTTTTTTATAACTTACAAACCCCAACTCTAATTGCCACAAGATTTTGACTATAGATTCCTCATAAAAAACCTTTGATAATCATGTTTACTTACCCCCATTTATACACTCAGATATTTTTACATCCATATGAATTTTTCAAGCCAAAAATAACATTTTATCATATCTACAAAAACATGGCGATTGGAATCTTTCAAAAATTGGAAAAAATCCTTGAAATGCAAAATGGAAGCTTCAAATTGATTTCATTCCGATATGACACTCAAAATACCAATTTCTATTTTTAGTAATCCTTTACAATGGTTACTCACTAACAATATTAATTCTAAGAAACATTTGGTTTTCAACACCTCAGGTCATTCCTCCATGATCGAAACACTCAAGAATTGAAAAATTGCAAAATTACAAAAATCAACACCCATTTGTGGCTTACTAAGAATATAAAATGCAAATAATGAGATCAAAAATGTCACACATTTTCCTCCCCTTTATTCCTCATTGATTCAATATTTCATGAGAGGCTAGTTTCTAAGTTTTCAAGCAAATCCTTGTATTTTCTAGATGCAATAAGCACAAGGTGTCTTAGAGTGAGCATGTTAAATTTGGAAGTACTTGCAAATATCCACATGTCACTATGTGGTGATCATCTCTTTAGATATTTCCTCATATATGAGTGATGAGAACAAATTCATGTTTCTAAGGAGTTGATAATATATTTGTAACTCACGTAGAAGGGAATCCCTCTTGGTTCCCAATTTTGGTCTCAGAATGCATTTTAGTTTTAGAGGACATTTCACTTCATCTCACATGGAGTGTTTGATTGTAAGGAGGATGGAATTAAATTCAATATTTATATCTCTCTCTCCTTTCCCCACCTCCATGTTGAAAGGATGTTTCATTTCATCTCGTTGGGAGACATGTTCTCAAGGTGACAAAATCATGGATCATCATGGTTGCATTGTGTAGGAAAATTGTTTCAAGTTCATTCCATGTGAATGATTGATCAAGAAGGGATGGCAGTGTTTCAGGGATTGGATGGTTTTCTCAAGTGAGGGAAGACATCATACATTGTTTTCAATGGTCCATTCATCAAGTGCTTCTCACTTCTCTCTCTCAGTATTCGTGACAAGGCTACATGGTTGTTCTTTCAAGAGGAGGCTTCTCGTAGTGTAGAGGGGCTAGAGTTCTTCATCTGGAGTCCATCACTAGAGTGTTATTGTAGAGGTCATCAGGATCAATATTGGATCTTCTTTAGGATCATAGCTTCTTCATCCTTCTTCATTCAAGTTTGGAGCTTCTCTTCTCTCTTCTTTCCTCTCTTCTCCTCTCTTCTCTCTTTCTCTCTCTAGAATTATTTGTTGAGAAGAAAAAAATTGTAAAAAGTGACTTAAGCCACTTAAAGTTTCTATTTCTTTGTTGGGAATTACACTTTAAGTTTAAAAGTCACATGGGAATGTGAAGATCTATTTTGATTTGGATATATATTGTAATGCTCTCTTTATTCCAAAGGAGGTCATTTTTTTCTCCTCTCTAGCAAATTGTGTTTCTTTTATTCTTTGATTAATGTATTCCTCTCCATCTCAACTACTACTTCAATAGAGCATTATAATCCTACAC
The DNA here is from genome assembly GCA_018340775.1 of Taxus wallichiana var. yunnanensis. Taxonomy (NCBI): domain Eukaryota; kingdom Viridiplantae; phylum Streptophyta; class Pinopsida; order Cupressales; family Taxaceae; genus Taxus; species Taxus wallichiana. The sequence goes on along the minus strand of CM031239.1, from coordinate 946,241,721 downwards.
AACTAGGGAAAGAATGAACCTTTTGATTAATATAATGTAGTTAATGTTTGTGTTGATTATGTTTCTTGTATTGCTTTGTATATTGGGTTCTTGTCATTTTTAACTTGTAAATACTCGGGTTTTATGTCAATGAACCCATCTTGCTATTTATTAAATAAAATCCCTTCTCACTTGCCCCCTCTCTCCATATAAATATATTTCCTCCACCTCCTTTTTGCACATAGGTTTCTTTGGAGTATCCCTATGTGATCCCCAATCAAAAGGCCACCCCGATGGTAAGAATAGTGCACATATTTCCTTGTTTTCAATAAATGGAGCTTCCTCATTCCTAAGCATAGGGACCTAGTACCAAAGCGTTGGTAAAAGACCTTAATTTTTCTCTTGTGAAAAATTATTTCACCAAAAATTTTGGAACCCACAATGGGGCATGTTTTTTTCATGGACCCTATATTGAACCACATAATCCTAAAAAAAAATAAGATACACTAGAAAATCCATAAATAAATAAATAATACAAAAAACCCAAAAATATGAAATCCATTGCACGAAAACCCACTTTGTCGATTTTTTAAGTAACCCTTCATATTCCACAATGAATTTGCATATTCTTAGATGTAAACTTTCCTATTCCTCATTGAAAAATATTTTTGATAAAAATAGAAGTTGAAGTGGAAATACCTCAACAAATTGTTCCATGGGGAAGGAAATATTGGTCCACTTGCTCTTACACCACCTCTTCATGATTTTTCGAAAGGGTCTCTGTAAGAACTTTTATGAAATTAAAAGGTGATGGTACTCAACTTCCTGAAGAACACATTGCAACCTTCATTACTTCATGTGGAGTTCTTGGAGTTGCATATGAGGATGTTTCTATAAGACTATTTGTGGAATCCCTTCAAGAAAAAGTAGTTGAATGGTTCTACCTCTTTCCCTCTCATTCCATAACAAGTTGGGAAGATATCAAAACCAGTTTGAAGAAATATTTAAATTAGTTGAAGACTCTCAAGATCTTCTTGTTCAATTGGTCCAAATGAAGAAAGAATCAAATGAGCTCATGAGAGACTTTGTGGCTAGATTCAACATATTGCTCAAATAATCCTATGGAAGATTCACCATCGATGATACAAAATATATATTCTTCATCAATGCACAATTTCACGAGGTCGATTTTTTGTGGAGATTTATTTCAACCTCAAACTCTTGAAGAGGCCCAAGATCATGCCATTGAAGTAGAAGATGATCTAATTTTTTTTGGGAAAGTGAAGAATCCAAATGGTAATAAAAAGGGTCAAACCTTAAAATAAGGTACCACTGATTCTCTTGTTCAAAAATTTGTTAATGATGTGATTTCATTGAAGAAGAGACTTTCACAAACCACCTTTCCAAGGGGAGGTTATCTAAATGAAAATCAATGTTAGAATATAAACAAAATAGGTGGAGGAGAAAGAAAATTGGCTCTTGAAGCACCTTGCATGAATGCCACATGTGAAGCAAGGCTTAAAGAATATTATGATGAAGATCATTTGAATATGAAAATGATGAGGGAATTTTAGCTATTGATGATATTGACTCTACTGGAAACATTAGATTTTGTGAATATACCCCTTCTTTGAATGATGAAGATGATGAAACCATTATTGATATGAATAGTTCATTCTTATGCGGTGTTCACCCATTTGAAGGCTCAAGAGAGGGATAATTATTACAAATTCAAATATCCTCAAGTGGAAACTCTACAAAAAACAATAACAAAATGAGGATCATCGTTTCCCTCTCCCATGCAATCAACGAAGAAGAATCCTAAAGTATCCACAATTTCCTCTACATCTTCCAATGTGGGTAAGTTTACCTCTCCTTTTCTAAGTTACTCCCATTTCTTTGCATTCAAATGTAATGATATGAATAAAAATAGTGTTAGTACTAGTCCATTAGAAGAAGTAGTAAGTCACCTCTTTGCTATTATATCCACTCCTTCATCCTCCTCATCTGAGTCTCAGTTTAACATAATTAAACATGTTAAGAAGTCCAAAAGTCTAAATTTCTAAATTTGAGTATTTGAGGACTCATCCCAAGTAATTTGATAAACTTGTCCATTTTATCAAAGGAAATAATTCAAATTCATGTTCCACAAACCTCATTTTTAAAAGAGTCAATTCTCGCTCCTAGTAATGTTGTATCTCAAAACCTTCTTGCCTCCACACCCTCCACTTTTGGAAAAATATAACCCTTCTACCTTTCTTTTTTTGATCAATAGATATAAATTGAATAATTGTATCATTGATTTTGGAGCATAGATAATGTCATGCTTACAAAATTTATATGTTTTCTTGGTCTCATTCTCCTTCCCTGTTATTGGCCATTGTTATTCCATGGAGACCAAATAAGTACCTCTTGTTGGTCAAGTCAAAGATATTCAAGTAGCACTTGTGGAATTTACTAATAAGAAGATCAATCTCAAGATACTTTGTGGCATACATGCCCGATGTATATGGATTTCGTTACTAAGTCAAAGATTATGCGAGACATTTGTGGAGTTATAAAGTTTATTTGGTCATTTTCCACCATACCAATCAAGGGTTCCATGAAGAAAATCTCCTTCTAGTAAAAAAAATGATATATATTTCAAAAGGAAGATGATCTAAGTGGGACATTATATATCAAGATTCAAGAGGTTGTAATTATTTCATGAGTTCCAAAGAGAAAATTTGAGCTTCTTGTCTTGGTGGAAGAGTTCTCAAATGTGATCGAACCAGTTGAGGAACACGAGGCTGATTTGATGGACCTTGAATTGCATAATGCACCTTTCCCATTTAGTATTGATATTAGTTCTTGTTTCATGATGATGAAGATCAAGTATGCCATGACTTGTAAGAAGGAATCCCCCAAATGACAAAAATGATGTGGATCATGAGAAAGGAGATTTTTCAAATGAGGTTGGCACATAAAAATTAACTAATGAACATAATTGTGAAAATGAATCTTTCTCCTTTCCATTTTAAGAAGAGGACCTTCTCGATGGTGAATGTATGGATAAGAAGGTACTCAAGTCTCTTTAATTTGATGTCCACATGAAAAGAAAGGGTGATATTAAATGAACCTTGTGAAAGTGAACTAGTCTCTCCTATACCCGAGTATTCTGTGAAGATTTCCAATGTGAAGGTGAGTTTGTGGCATCTTTGAAGAAGGAATCTATGAAAAATATTTTAAAGGTTGTGGAAGAAACTGAAGACCCTCAACTCAGTCTTGAAATATTGACCTATGTTATGAATATGCAAGATAAGTATGATTCTGGTTTTGATTCTTCATTTGATGCACAAATGGTTCAAAAATGAAATGGAAAAAATGGAAGATCTTAATAATCCCTTTTGAAACATTGGTTGATGAAAATGAATGTGAATATGAGTCCTTCTCTTTCCCTTTTTTGAAGAAGATTGTATTCATGATGAATGAAGGAAAAGGAAATCTTGAATCTCCCATGGATATCTTCATTCATGAGGATAGTACCTTCATCATAGAAAGTGATATCGAGGTCAATAATGAGTTCATAAGTGTGACAGAGGAACATCTGGAGTGGCCATTGAACATAAATCAACAAGAGATATATGATGATGGTGAAAACTTCAAATTTCTATCAAGAATCATCTCATAAAACAACACTTATGGAGATCATGAAAAATTAGGACCAATTTGTAAATGGTGAGCACGTGGTTAGTTGCGAACATGGTGAAATCCTAGTAATGATCAAGAATCGGTCTTGTGATAATGCCAAAATGAAAAATGTGAAATAACAAGCATGAATGAATGCAACAATGGATTGGAAACATGAAATGGAATTTAGGGCATTGATAAAAGTTAGCTATTCATATTCAGACCTCCTGCAGCACCTGTATTTCCTAAGAATTTGAAGAAGGGGTCTTACCCTGAGAACAAAATCTTTAGTAACAACATCATTCCATGCTACCTGCGGGTAACATCCAAAGGAGAAAAAGTGCTATAGTGAAAAGGGTTGTCCCCACATGTACCATAGGTGATTTAGGTTATTTTTCCTTATTTTATGGTGTGTTTCCCTTATTGTTGTTTGTTTCCATTTCTGTTTGTGTTTGTTTTGGTTGTTCTTTTTTGTGCGTCTTGTTTTTATTATTGGTTTGTGTACGAGTGACTCTATTTTCCTAATAGATAAGGCATTAGTTGTCTACTCCCCGAGAGACAATTGAGGTTTATGTTGCTCCATATTGTCCTTTTCCAATCCAAAACAAGTACCGAGGAAGATCTATTTTTTCATGCTAAATTTCTAGCATGAAAATTTAAAATTTTAGTCATGACAACCAAACTCATACTTGAAATTCCCTTTCTCGATCAATGTAAACCTTTCCTCTGGCCAAGATTTCAACTATGTCATCATCATTTTGGTTGAGAGGAATGTGATAACATGATTTTCAAGTGTTTTTCATGTGCATATAATTTTACCTAGCTTGGTTCTTGAAGCTACTGAGATCTAAGAAAGAACAGTGCTCCCAGAGGCTTCAAAAGGGGATATTTTTGGTCTTTTTGTCACTGGGTGAACATCCTCCCGTAAGCATGCAAGAAAGATTAAAATCATCCAAGAGGTTTGTGGGAGAGACATGAAGTTTTATTAGGTATTTTAGGAATATTTTGTGAAGAAAATTGAGTTTGGAAAAGTTAAGAAAAATCAGGTCTTTTTGGGCAAGGCATTAGGAAATACATTTTCAAAAGAGCTAGTCACCTTGTTCAAAAGGTTTCAGGAGCCTCGTGAATTTTTGGAGTTCTCATATACCAAGAATTGGAAATATGATATATCCTACTTCATGGTGTAATAATCAAGGAATAATTTGCAGGAGCATATAAAATTTGAAACTTGTCCATCAACATTATACAAGAGTCCTTCTACAAGGTGGAACTTGATAGAAATGTTTCAAACACCCCATGAATATTTAGGATCCTAAAAAATATCATAATTAGGTATTTTCAATTCTCTTCATTACCCATAAGTTTGTTTGGCTTGTTTTCATTGAAAACTCTTCTTGTCACTCAACTCATTCACGGATCGCTCTAGGAAAAATTGAGATAAAGGTAAAATTTTCTCAATAAATCATTTTAAGTATTATAAATAGTATAATTTGATTCATTGGCATGTTTCCATGAAAATTCATATATTATTTGGAAAAAATTCATTAATTATTGACTCAGGGCGAAGGAAACATTCTATGAAGCAAGCTAGAGGTGCAGGTCATGCTCCGATGCAACACTTGGGAATTTGGGATGCACTTTTGTTTCCCTTTTCATCCTTGGATCCATTTTTAGGTAAAATTTCACCTCATAAGTGTACCTCACTCCTATTGGTTGTCATTCCCAACTTAAAAACATAACATGAAGCCAAAAGTGCATGTGAAGGAAAAAGTGAGTGTTTTAAGTTGTGGTGGGCCCCATTTTCCCTCAAGGCGCATTTTTAAAATACATTTGCACCTTGGGAACACTTATGAGGTGTAATTTCACCCAAAATTTCTCCATCCCCCCAATTGGTTGAAATTTTTACATACATGCATGTCAAGTCAACTTAAAAACATAAGGAAAAGCTTGTATGTGGGCATGTGTATGTTATGTTTCCTCCATCCCCATCCCCATGGCACATTTTCCAGTCCTCCATGCACCCAAGGTGAATTTTTGAGGTGAAATTACACCCAAAAAATTTACCCAAGTGCAATGGACCTTCCATTTCCATCTCCCACTCCTTCACTCCATTTTCTCATGTGCACTCTCTCTTCATCTTCCACCATATAAATTCCCTCACCCATGCTCTCATAACTCAAAAACATAAAAATGAACTTAAAAACATAAAGTAAATTCTTGAATTAGCCATTAAATTTAATTTAAAATCTAGTTCATAACCTTTAAACACAAAAAACTCACTTTGTGCCCTAGATGTCAAAATCTAGTTTTTCTTATAACTTACAAACGACCAACTTTGTTTGCCACAAGATTTTGACTACGAATTCATCATGAAAATGCATTTGAGAAGAGTGTTTAACATCCCCATTGCTTGGATATTTTTAACATCCATATGAATTTTCAAGCCAAAAATAACATTTTCTCAAATCTACAAAATCCTAACAATTGGAATCTTTCAAAATTAGAGCAAAGCCTTGAAATGCAAAATGGAAACTTCTGTAATTTATTTCATTCTGATCCGACACCCAAAATACCAATTTATATTTTTAGTAAGACTCTACCATGGTGATTTACTAAACATAGTAAGTTTGAGAAACAATTGGTTTTCAGCACCTCAATTCATTCCTCCATGATCGAAACACTCAAAATTGACAAATTGGCAAAATGCAAAGAAATAGACACCCATGTGTGGCTTACTAAGAATAGTAAATGTCTAGAATGAGCTCAAAATGGTCACACATGTTCCTCATCTTCATTCCTCATTGATTCAAGATTTCACGGAGGTCAATTTCTCATTTTTCAAGCAAATTCCCCGCATTTCCGAATGTGGTAAGCATAAGGTGTCTTAGAGTGAGCATGTCAAATTTGGAAGTACTTGAAAATATCCACCTATCACTATGTGGTGATAATATCTCTGGATATTGCCTCATAGGAGTGATGAGGAAAAATTCATGTTTGAAATGAGTTGAGAATTGATTTGTGACTCGGGAAGGGAAACCCTCTTAGTTCCCAAATTTGGTCTCAGAATGCATTTTAGTTTCGAATGACTTTTCACTTCATCTCACATGGAGTGTTTGATCATAAGGTGGATGGAATTACATTAAATCTATCTCTCCTTTCCTAAATCCATATCAGAAGGATCTTTTATTACATCTCATTGGGCATCTATGTTCTCAAGGTGATAAAATCATGGATCATGGTTTCACAAATAATTGTCAAGGATAATCATGGTTGCATTTCATGGTTAATTGTTTCAAGTTCATTACTTGAGAATGATTGATCAAGAATGGATGACACTATTTTAGGGATTAGAAGATTTTCTCAAGTGAGGGAAGACATCCATCATTATTGCAATGGTCCATTCATCAAGTGCTTCTCTCAATATATCTGACGAGGATACATGGTTTATCATTCAAGAGGAGGTTTTTCACAATGCAAAGGGGTCATATTTCTTCATCTGGATTCCATCACTAAAGTGTGACTGCAGAGGTCATCAGGATCAAGAGTGGATCTTCTTCATGATCGAAGCTTCTTCATCCTTCTTTATTCAAGTTTGGAACTTCTCCTCTCTCTCTCTCTCTCTCTCTTTTCTCCTCTCTTTCTCTCTCTAGAAGTCTATTTCTTTGTTAAGAGATTTTTTTGTTGAGGAATTTTTTGTAAAAATGACTTAAGTCACTTAAATTTTCTATTTCTTCATTGGGAATTATAGTTTAAGTTTAAAAGTCACATGGAAATGTGAATATCCATTTTGATTTGGATATATATTGTAATTATCTCTCTATTCCAAGGGAGATCCTTTTTTTTCCTTCTATCAAATTGTGTTTCTTCTATTCCTTGATTTAATGTATTCCTATCCATCTCAACTATCTACTCCATAGAGCATTGTAATCTTGAAAACTCAAATTCGGGAAATAATGAATATTTTGATGAATATAATGCATTTTCACTTTGTATTCTTTTTTTGTCTTGTTTTGCATATTGGTGTCTTTTCATTATTTAACTTGGAAATAATTTGGTTTTATGTCAATGAACTCAACTTGTTATTTCTTAAATAAAACCCTCTTCTCACTTTCTCCCCTCTCCTTTACACACGTGTTTCCTCTACCTATTTTCGCAGTCCATCCTTTATTAGAGTGTCCATGTGTGATCCCTAGGTCTAAAAGGTCACCCCATGATGGTTAGCAAGTAGTGTGCATATTTCCTTGTTTTCAATCAATAGATATGACGAATTCCTAGCGAGATGGACCTAGTCCTAGAGCATTGGTGAAAGCCCCTAATTTTCCCTTACAACAAATTATTTCACCAACACTTTTCTTGTGACATTTTGGATGTTCCATGTTTGTGGTTGTACTTTTTTTGTGTGACCTTATTATCATAGTATTGACTTTGAATTTTATGTTGTTATATATATGATATTTTTTCTTATGCATACATCATTATTACTCTTGATATTGTTTCTATTATTATTATTTCTCCAAAGGTGTAAGTAGTTTCCACCATATCGCATCCCCTTTGTAGGTTTTGGATCCCATTATTAGTGGCTACCATTATAGCCTTCCTTTCATTTTTACATAGACTATCATATCTCATCGACATAGTTACTCATATTCTTTTGAGCCACACACTCAAATTATTTATCACACATACCTTAAAAGATGGGGAATTCATCAAGGTATATTCTATGCTACTACCCATAGACACATGCATACTTTTGGGTTCATACACGTGGTATGTACATGTGCTCAAAAACAACATCAAATATATAAATCCATAAAATACTGTAGTGGTTCAATGATACGGAACCTAAACGTATATATTTTTCATGGGACCATATGGATGAGAGACTTCGACCCTTTCACATGGCTTTTCCATGGGCCTTTATCCAAATTTCTTAGCAGTTTCATACTTTCACTTACAGGAAAAAGTTATCAACACAATTTCATATCCACTTCACTTAGTTCAAATAAGTTATTAGTTAATACTTCACTCCTTCACATGATAGGGTTTCAATCACAGCTTTAGCGATCTTAGGGGTATGGGTTTCCTTTCTCCATATACATTTTGGTACATTACAATTTCTATTTAGTTGTGTGGCACATGAGAAGGGCATGAGGGAATTCATTCTCTTTGCCACTATGTGTCCTTATTTATAAATTTGGGCACTAGATCACTGTAAAATGGTATGGTCCATGGGGTATGTGAAAGGTATCAAACAGACTAAGTTATTTATAGGAAGTCCTTATTTTCCTCTTACATTCAAAGGGGAAGATATCATAGTTGTTGAATGAATTTTATAAATGGTATTCTTCCTTCACGAGGTTCTTAATTATCTCAATGTATATCTCTCTCTCCTTCATTTCTATGTTGGGTTGAAAATGTACATAACACTCTCATTTATCCTTGGAATAATTGGGGACTAGTCACCCTCAATCCTTCAGAACTTGATTGAAGCTCAACAAATCAAATCTCTAAGTGTAGGAAAGAATGATAACTTCTCCCTCTGCAAAAATAAGTGCATTCCTTTTATGTTTTATATCTAGTTCACTTTACTTAAATATAAATTTTATGCTACGACATTAGTCCCATAGGTTATATTGGATATGTAGTGCCAACTTATGGCTTACATAATATCTTTTCTTGTCATATGTCATTCATTTATGTTTTCATATGTTTAGTAGGTTGGCCTTGGTGTTGGCCATAACATAGGAATGGTATATATAGGTGGTAGTAAAGAGTAGTTAATCATCATATTGAACACTTGAGTCTTATTGTATGGTTTAGAGGTTTCCCCCATGAAGTGGCTAAGTTATTCTACTTGCATATTGTGATCATTTATCTATAATTTTGTGTTCTTTGGTTTTATAGTGTTATTGATATTTAGATTAATTCCAATAATTTTACTAAAAGTGATATTAGAGCTTGATCTTGGCTAGAACTACGTTAAAACCCTAATTGTGAAGGTTTGACTATATCTCAAAACTAGTAGTAGATTTTTCTACAACATTTTTGTGGTGTTTCGAAATCAATCAGTAAGATCCTCTCCAAATTCCACAATTTTTTTACTTTATTTGCAAGATTTATATCAATTATAGGGTTTTTCATAAATTCGCTACCTATGTTGCAATTTTGGGAATTTTTCTATGTTTCTTATATTTTTGGAAATCTTGCCAAAAATTTATATAGGGTTTTTTCTCTATGTTTCTCTATTTATTAAAGAAGTAACCTAAAAAAATCCAAGCCATAAATTTCTACCCTAACCCTGGTATCCCAAGACACAAACCCTACATCATGACAGGAGATCAACTAGAGGCCAAGGAAGGGTCAAAATCCTAGTAAGGAAGATGTGGATTTTGAATCTTCAGCTACATGGGCATCAAAGATAGTATCCCAACTTGAGGACATGGTAAACAACCTCGTGAACAATGGTAAATAGTTTGGTCATATGGAGGATGAAGGGAGAAATGATGTTAGAAGTGGAAAATGGATTGAAAATAGTGAAGGGTGACATGAAAATGGAATTTGATTCATTAAGGAAGGAGTTTCTACAACTGATCTTATGCCCAAATTTTATAAATAATGTACATTCGAGTTACATGGGCTCCTCAAGAAATGCAAACACGATTCAAACCACACGAACTAAGGTTCGATCCTTACACACCACTAGATCTCTCCTCGGCCAATGACATGGCATTATTCCAAAAGTGGAAATGCGTAAGTTTGATGGAAAGGATCCACTCAACTAGATTAACCAAATGAATAATTTCTTTAATCTACATCAAATCCCATTAGAAAAAAATATGACCATGGAATCCTTATATCTAGAAACCCTGACCAAATTCATTTGGTATCATTGGTTATGTGCTCAAAGGAAGAAGAATAGTCTATAAGTGTCACATGGACAATTTTTTTCACCGAAGAGCTGCAATTGCACTATAGTTATAGTGTGTCCAAGAATTAATTTAGTCAATTATCAAAGTTAAAACAAATAGGTTTAGTAAAGGATTATGTTCATCAATTCCAAAATATATCCTTGTGTGTGGAGAATATTATAGAAGGGTATATGAATGACCTATTTATTAGGGGTCTTAAGGACCACATTAAGCATGAGGTGTGCATGTTTAATCCACTTAAGGTTTCTGATTCTATTATCATGGCACATAGGGTAGAGGAAAAGATTATTTCCAATAGAAGGTTCAAACTTTCACTAACATAAAATATTGTAACACCTTGACACCATCATAGCCTTAGTTGATTAGACTAACACCTCAACAAATTGAAGAAAAAAGAAAAAATGGTTATTTTTAATTGTGTGAAAATATGGACTAGGTCATAAATGTGTTGAGAAGAATTTGTTTTACATTGAAGGGATTGGTGAGGAGGAAGAAGATGAGGAAACATCAAGTGATGAAGTGGAAAAACTAGAGGAAGAATATGAAGAGCCCCAACCAACTATCTCATGCCATGCTCTATTTAGTATTAGCACTCCACAAACCATTCAAGTCATGGGTTACCTTAAGAAGAAGTAGATGGTGACATTATTGATTGATTCGGGGAGCACACATAATTTCATCAATAATAAGTTGGAAGCAAGGCTAAATTGTTTCATCTACCCAACACTTAAATTTAAAGTAATGATTGTAGATGGTGGCACAGTCCAATGTTCAGGGAAATGCCATAAAATTATACTTATGATGAGTGATTACAACATGGAATCCACTATGTTTTTATTACCATGGGCTGAGCTAATATTGTCTTAGGTGTTCAATGGCTCACAACTTTGGGCACCATAGAGCTAAATTTCTAGGAGTTATTCATGCACTTTCATTATGAAGGAATATAGTTTGAACTTCGAGGACTACATGCAAAAACTCCTTATGTTGTTAGATCCCACCAAATATAGAAGATTCTTAAAAAGGGAGTTGAAGTATTTGTATTATGGTTGTTCTCCATGGAAGTTTAACCTCCAATTATTGTAGTGCATCCGATCTTCAAAAGGTTATTGATAAACATGTAATTGTCTTTGAGGATCATAGAGGATTTCCTCCTGAAAGAGATCATGACCATGCATTCGGATAATTCTAGAAGTCAACCCCTAACATCAGGCCTTATAGATACCCATATGTGTAAAAGAGTGAGATTGAGAAGATGGTTGAGGAAATATTGGAAATGTGTATTATTCGTCATAGTCAGAGTGTTTATTTTTCTCTAGTGGTGATGGTGCGTCACAAGGATGGAAGTGGTGCATGTTTCTAGACTATAGATACCAAGTACACTATTGAATATAAGTTTCCTATTCCTATCATTGATGATTTGTTAGATGAGTTGCATGGTGTAATTTATTTTACAAAACTAGATCTTTGTTTTGGGTATCACCAAATTAGAGTAAAGAAAGAGGATATTCATAAGACAACCTTTAGAACTCATCAAGGGCATTATGAATTTCTAGTGATGCCTTTTGGTCTTACTAATGCACCATCCACATTTTAGAGTTTGATGAATTATGTATTTTGACCATTCCTATGGAAGTTTGTCTTGGTATTTTTGATGATATCCTAATCTACAACAAATCATGGGAGGAACATTTACATCATGTAAATACAATCTTGGAATCCCTAGAGAAACATCAACTATATGCCAAGCCTTTGAAGTGTTCTTTTGGGGTACATGAAGTGGAATACTTGGGCCATATTGTCTCTCATGAAGGTGTTAAGGTGGACCCTCACAAGATCAAGGCCATGGTGGAATGGGAAGTTCCAAGAACCCTAAATAATTTATGAGGTTTCTTAGGTCTCATAGGGTACTATCACAAATTTGTAAAGAACTATGGTAGTATAGAAACACCACTCACAACATTATTGAAGAAATAATCCTTTCATTGGAATGAGGAAGCTTCTAGGGCATTTGAAAAATTGAAGGCGGTGATGTATACCACCCCAAGGTGTTGAGAGTCGACCCCGATTTCTCCAAGACCTTCATAGTTGAATGTGATGCTTCATAGTTAAATGGAATAGAAATGGGATGTACTCATGTAAGAAGGACATCCCATAGCATTTGAGAGCCAAAACTTAAGGGAAATAATTTGTTGAATCCTACTTATGAGAAGGAAATGATGACAATCTTACATGCAATCAAACAATGGAGACCATACTTAATGGGTAGACACTTCAAGGTAAAAACTGATCATGATAATATGAAATACTTCTTGGAGCAACGACTATCTTCAGAAGAGCAACAAAAATGGGTCACAAAGATGGTATATTATGATTTTGAGATTATTTATAAAAAAGGGAAGGAAAATGTGGTCGTTGATGCACTATCTAGGAGGGATGAGTCTACAAAAACATTTTTATGTGCCATCTCTATACTAAAGGAAGATTGGATGGATCAAGCAAGGGAAGAATGGTAGAAAGATGCAAAGACCTAGACTCTCATTCATAATCTCCAGAAATATCCAACCATATTTGAAAAAATTATATGGAAGGGTGATACATTGTGGTACAAGGACATGTTGTATTTATGTAAGAACTCTACACTTAAACACCATGTTATTTCATAGCTCCATTCTTCTCCACTAGAGTGGCCATTATGGTTCTTGAAAACTTATCATAGAGTTAAACAAGATTTATTTTGGGAGGGGTTGAAAAGAGATGTTCAAAAATTTGTGGTAGAATGTTTGGTGTGCCAACATAATAAGGGTGAGACCATTAAGACACCAGGTCTCCTAAAACTCTTGTCTATTCCTAGTGAGATATGGGAAAAGGTATCAATGGATTTCATCACAAGATTTCCTAAATCATAGGGGGAAATGTCATCATATTCGTAGTGGATAGACTTACCAAGTATGCTCATTTTTGTTCCTTGTCTCATCCTTTCACAACTAGTACAATTGGCATCTCTTTTATGGACACGGTTCAAAAGCTCCATGGCACACCCAAAATTATAGTAATTGATCATGCAATCGATATCTACAAGCAATTTTTGGACTGATTCATTCACTTTTGGGTACCCAATTGGCCCAGATTTCATCTTATCATCCCTAGTCTTATGGGAAAACTAAGGTGGTAAATAAATGTCTAGAGGGTTATCTTCTATATTTTACTTTGGATAAAAAAATGTTGGGTGCAATGGTTTCCACTTGTAGAATAGTGGTATAATACTTCATTTCATACTTCATCCAAAATGTCTCCATTTTACGGAACTTTATGGGTACCATCCTTCATCAATCATCTATAGCTTGAAGGTTAAGCATGACAGGTGAGAGCAATCGAAAATCACATTCACGCACCAACACAAGGTATTCTCTATCCTTAGAGAGAATTTCACAATGACACAAAACCGCATGAAGCAACAAGTTGATCAACACCATAGTGAGTGACAATTTTAATTGGAAGGTTTTGTTTTTGTATGGTTCAAGCCATATAAGCATTGTCCTTAAAACAGTAGAAGAAGGATGATAAAATTGCACCTAAATATATGGTCCTTACCAAGTGTTGCTGAAAATTGGTAGCATGGCATATAAGTGGAGCTCCCTCAAGGAAGTAAACTACATACAGTCTTCCATGTTTCTTGCTTGAAGAAACTCATTAGGAAACACATTTCAACCCATTCATTTCTTTCGAAATGGATGAGGAGGAAAGATCATATTGGAACCTAAAGGGATTCTTTAAACACACACCAAAAGATTGAGGACCAGAGTCATTACCGAGTATCTAATCAAGTGGAAGAATATGAATAGTGAAGATGCAACATGGGAAGATGAAGCATTTTTGCAGCAACATCTAGGGTTGGCCAACATTGGGGACAATGTTGCTTGAAGGGAGGGGCATGTTACGCCCTTAGTCCTATAGGTTATATTGGATATGTAGTGTTGACTTGTGGCTTACATAATCTCTTTTCTTGTCATATGTCATTCATTTATGTTTTCATATGTTTAGTAGGTCGGCCTTGGTGTTGGCCATAGCATAGGAATGGTATATATAGGTGGTAGTAAGGAGTAGTTAATCATCATATTGAGAACTTGAGTCTTATTATATGGTTTGGAGGTTGCCCCCTCAAAGTGGCTAAGCTATTCTACTTGCATATTGTGATCATTTATCTACAATTTTGTGTTATTTGGTATTCTATTGTTGTTGATATTGATTTATCCAAACAAACTCATTACATATTACATTTTACATTTGAGTTAAAGTTTAATTATTTACTATGGACATTGACTACACTCACGTGTTACTGGTCTTATCATGGAGCATGCTAACACCAACACAGAAGGACCACGCAAAATAAAAATTGAGTGAAGAAGAAGTATGTCTACACACTCAAGTATATTTTCTTTTAAACATGTAATTTTCATTTCATACTTAAAGGGGGCCTAATGTAGACACTCAATTTTGACAATTTAATATTTGACACTACTAGTTTTGATAATGCACTTTTGCTAAGACAAATACACTCTTGTTATCCCACTCAGTACATCCCGAGGTCTCTTATCTATCTTTCTTATTCATGCACATTGATATATTGACAATTTCTAAGAATTAAATGCATAAAATATTTATACAAACTCTGCTTGAGGGGACGAAACCTTCATTTTCCATGTTTCTCATCCATATGCAAAAACATCTAGTTTAAGCGGCTTGTGATATTCGGTCTTGGCTAACATGTATGATTTTGAACCGACATATCCTCCATCTTTGATTTCAATTTCATATTCTTCGTTGGATCATTTACTTCCACTGGGTCATTCTTTCTATGATAATTCACCTCCGGAACCCTATATAAGAAAGAAAAACTCACCTCACTCGATAACACGGAAATCATATGACACTACATTGAGATATTCACTTACAACACTTACAAAGGCACTCAATGCTCACTAAATCTCGCCAAATCTTATGCACATTCATTAGGGCATCAATCACTACAAGTTTGAAGCATCATACCAAGTCAAGGAATTGGATTATCTCATTTATAAGCATCCACCCATTCCAAGTATTTAAAAGAGTCAAACTCAACTCAAGCATTATCAAGGAGTTATGCATTTCCTAATCGGGTTGCCTTCATTCATATATCACATGTTAGGTGGAGAACAACACGAGGTTTGAGGCCTCTTTGGAGTAGTGTTGACATCGGTGGTGAAAGGATTACACTTCAACCCAACTAATGTTTGTTTTGCATAGTCTTTCACCCATTAATAGGGTTTGAGACATCACTCGAGAATATTAAGAGGGTTTCACGGCATGTGCGACAATTATGGTTTGATTGCGAAAAACATTGTCGGGTAGGCGATAACCTTAGAAAGTTACATAGTTAGATTCAAAGAAAGTCCAAAACCATACATTAGGGTCAATATTGTATGAATGGTCCAGGAAGATCTGCATAGTCCTACACTAGGGCATTTTCCGATCACAATTCTAGGAACGAAGCACTATCGGGTTTAGATCTCCCAAATTTAGCACTCTACACACCCATAACTTCCTAGATCCATCTGTAATCAACTAAGTGCACTCATCCTTTTGTAATTGCATGTTTGTATCATATTATGTACATTAGTTTAAGAATTATTTTGTTTGTATGATATTGCATAATTGATGTTGGAAGTTAATTAATCAAAATCACCTATTGTAGCTCCTATTTACATCATTTTAGTGTACTTAATTCACTAAACCTTGATATAATATAATAAGGGTGTAAAACAACAATATGTTGAGTCGATATCTAGTGGCTTCCTATATGAGAGGGTTGTTCATCATTAACATTTGACCTCTTTTTTATATAAATTATGAATAATTAAATGAAAAATTAACACATAATCCCATGAGGGCCCACATATGAAAATTCTATGTAACACACAACCCTATGCTAACAATAGCAATAACAAAATAATATTGTAGGCAACACTTGAAGTTGGCATGATGTATCGGTGTCATCCTAGCTAACATCGACTCATTGGGAATAATTTTACTTTACAAGATTGTAACCAAAATATTAAACAATAAACCTAAAAAATTAGAAGTATTTAAAAATAATAATATAGAAGCATGCCAAACAATGAAAATGACTTTGGATTCGTCTTAGAAGATCAGATTTCGAAAGTGCCTAGATCATCAAAATATGTCAAAGGTCTCCTTGTTTTAATACTTTTACATCAACATCGAGAAGAGGTGTCGGATTCACTTCATTTTCTAGGTAGATTTTCCTTTTTGGCCTAGTATTTATGCATATTTTACGTTTTAAAAATGCATTATATAAATAATTTTGACATGGGAAGGAAGTTTGTTGTCTTGAGTTGGGTGGATGGAAACACGTTCTATGAACTTCACTTTACATTGTAGCAAAAATAGATTGTATAACCATGCAAATTTCCAACATATCAATCATAGTATATAATGTTAATGGCATCCAGATCTATCAACTACCAATATCAACCTCCATTCACACAATATTAAGCAGACGTGGCATGCAGGAGGCATCATAATTTCAAGGTGTAGAGCACATACCAACCCTGCGCATGCAGTGCATACAAGCACATATGCAAGCAAAATAATATTATGATCCAAGTCAAATCACTAGAACAACACTATTTTCTCCGCATATATACTTCTATTCAATTCGACGCTCGGTGTTCGATTTCGTTTGCAAAGCTTGATTAAATGCAAATATTGTGGTGCCCATAATGAAAAGGGCTAAAAACAAATCGTGCACCAACATCAAAACCTCTTGCAAAAGGTCTATGCAATGTTGATTGGATGTAGATATGATGATTTTCATTGGAACAATTTATTATATGGAATAGGGATGGGCCATACAAGTACTCCATCATTTAATGTCCTAATTCTCATTCGTATACTGGTTTTATCTACCAAATTAAATGTTGTCCAATTGGCAACCTTGAAGCTGAAAAAATAAAATAAAAAATACAAAGTATGGCCAACATGCCATTTCTCTCATATGATCATTTGTTGGGCTAGCTCAGTTATCCTCTCATTCGTCCATCATATCTTCTACAAATCTTGACCATCATCTCTTTATTACATGTCGGGAATAAATATATGGGTTTCACCTTTCCATTTTTAGTTATTTTATGTTGTTTTTTCTTTATCATGTTGAATCCACACTTATTTACTTCCCCATGTTCATTTCAAACTTTTCATTCATGTCCTTGTCAAGTATCTCAAAAAAATTAATGTCATCCAATAAAAAACCTTGAATTTTCAACCTCTATCGACATATATTTTCTACTTGTTGCTCATATCACCAATCAATGTACAAGCTCAAATATTGATGACTTTTTGAACATCAATTGTTCCCTACATTTATTGGAACTCTCAACTAAAAATAGGGGCAACAAAGTGCTACAAGAAGTAAGCATTGTGATTGGGTTTTGAACCAACAACCTTTCAATGGAATTCCCCATTTTTGGACCCTTCAAGCTCACATGATTAGTCCAAGCGATATACCAAATATTTCTTGGAGAGGAATAATCTTAGCCGTGGAATAGGTGTGGGACATGCAGGTGGTTAATTTCTCTTGTCCAATCCAAATCCATGACGGCCCACACCTATCGCTTTTTTCGCAAAGTGATTGTTGATTGGCGATGCCATCACAATTGTTGATGGGGAAAACATTGCATGGAGTCACTATATAATTGGATGCTAGATCCACTCCACATCTTCATGTCTCTAAATGCAAGGGCTAAAATTGCAAACAACATTTTACTTGACCCTATTTTTCGGCCTCTCATTACTTTCAAAGATATCTCTATAATTTGTTGCCTCATCGTCTTAAACAACACCCATGCTCTCTTTCAAACGATTGACATAAATTTCGTACAGTTGTCGTAGGGTTAAGTTTCACATTGTTTCCCCTGTCGATTATCGCCTTTGTCACACTTCTCTGCCCTCTAACCTCTTCCATTGTTTCTCTCCCTCCAATTTGACTCCTTCAAAAGATCCCTCTCGACGTTTCCATCATACATTTCACACACAATTACTAGTAAATAAATCTTAGTTATAAACAATAGATAAAAGACATTGAGACTTTTTCTATTATATACTTTTATAAATACATTCAAAAAAATATTTTCATATAAAAAACAAAATTGCATCCAATTACTTTGCACTCTATGGAAAATTACTAGTATCTATTAAATGCACTTAAATATCATATAATATTTAAATTTAAAAATATCATTTATATCAAAATATTCTATATTTAAAATTTGAAAATCACGTTCATTATAACTTAATTTAATTAACACTTTCAAAACAATTGTTAATATAATACTAAATACAATTAAACTTAAAAATCATATTCTTTATGACTTAATTTAATTGACACTTTTAAGACAATTGTTAATATAATATTAAATATGAATTTCAAAAGGTAAAAGGCCAAGTAAGACACCAATTTGGTGTATACAACTAAACATGCTCCCTAACCGTTTAGTAATCATTGTGTGAATAAGACTTTTGAATTGTAAGCAACACTTCCCTCGCCCCTTAACTACTATATCTTTTCTTTAATTTCCATTGTTTTGAGCTCTTTTCTAGAGCCTATGAAATTTCAAAGGGTTTTGTTTTGAGCATGACACGTCCCCAAGCCATTTATGTGGCTCTTTTTCTATTTGACCATTTGAGATCAATTTGGGTTCCCAATAGATTCAAATTTTAATTCAAACCACCACCTCCTCTCTAGTTTTGGAGCTAATTAAAGTTTTATAATTATTTTGCATATTATTTAGTTTAACAATTACAAATTTATCTGTGTGCTAATTTAATGGAATTTCTACTTATCCATAATAGATTGAGGACCACCTTCACCGAGCGAAAGACCTCAAAATAAAATCGGGGGTAATTTTTCCATTTAACTTGTATGTTATTTAATGAACTATGCATGCAATTAAACATGTGAGCTTCATTATGTACTAGATGTGCCTATACCATCAAATCCAAATAGAGGTTAAATTTGACGGCCGTTTAGATGTTTTTCATGATTTTAGCCATAAAATACTTGCAAATATTTGAATTAACTGTCACACGTGACTTGCATATTTTAAGTATGACCGTCATTTTTAAATAGATTTATATATAAAATATACTAATATCTATTAAAAATAGTTTATATATATTATTGATAGTGTAAAAATAACACTATTTTATATTTTTGAAAGGTAATATTTAAAATAATCGTCACAAAAAAATTGTTTGACAGGCATAGGTGGCCTTGAACCCAACCCAACCCACCCTTTTACAGTAAAGATCTCTCATATCAACTCTATAAAAATGATAGTACTTCCCAATTCATAGGTCACCACAATTATTTTTATTTGTATTTTGAATAAGTGATGTTCAAGAACAACACTTGCACTGACTTATTCATTCTCTGCGGCTATACTCACAATGCTATTCTCTAAGGAATGTTTTAATGTTCGAACAAGTATATAGGGCATCTCACAATCCTATTTTATAGGGAATATTCTAATGTTCGAACAAGCATAAAAGGCATCTTTAACTGACAAAAGAGTTTGCCCTACGTAACTGATGTGGGCTCATTGATGGTTAAAGAATCCAAGTCTTCCGATTTGAATGGCTATCGGCCTCTCACATGACAAATTTGCACTTGTATATTAGACTAACCAATCCATCGTAATTCATGGAAAGAGGGGACCAAGAAGACTACCAAGTCATATATCTTCAAGATAACCATGAGATGCTACATTATCTTCAAGATAACCATGTAGATGCTATGATGCCTCATTAAAAAAAAATGCTTGTCTTCACATTCCTCCTGTTAGGGCTTTTTGCCCTTGTTCTTTTGACTAAAAACTAATCCAACTTGCTTCTTGCTTCTCAAATATCTTCTCCAGAATTTCGTTGGCACAGTATAACAGGCTTATAACACCAATGTTTGTATTTCTCCACATTGTATTTGGGTTTTTCCCTTTAGACTATTAATAGCCTGCAATGATTATAAACAAATCAATGGGATGCACAGGTAGTAAATTCGATATGAAAAGCCCGTAATAGAATGAATTCTCTTGGGGAGGCCAAGAAGAGAATACCATTATGATGTGTGCATTGAAACTGGCATTCTAGGAGGCACTTCAGACGAACTGTTGGGTATTTGTTTCTACATATAACTTTGTATAACAAGAACACAGAAGGAAAGGTTTTAAAATGCAAGGTTGAAGTCGAAGGGAACAAATGCATACACTGTACAAGTTGGTGGAGGACATCAGATTACACACACCTTTTTACTAGTTTAAAGTATAGAAGAGGTTTTTAAGGTCTGTGATGCTTCCTGCAAGCACACAAGGGCCTCGTGCTGGGAATAGAGGATAATAGAATTTGTAATGTTGGAATTAATCACCATTTGTATAAGGTCTAGTTCCATTACCATTTCAAATAGAAAAAGTACTTGATGTATGGTCTGTTCCAAAAATTCAAGGTTTAAATGCTCAGGAATATGTCACTCTTAAACGACTGCTTTTGTCATACCTACAAATACAATTTTTTCCATTTCCTTTTATTAAGGTCTGCAAACTACAAGACCCTTCTCATTAAATTAGCATTGCACTAGATAGAAATCAATACATTCAAGGAATAATGTTATAAGCAAATCGGCACCAAAATTTCACACTATTTCAATCACATTGTATAACAAGAACACAAAATTGCAATAATAATAAATGTAACTACTATGATCGAACGGATAGAAAGAAAATGAAAGTGAAGATGTTTTTTTTTGCATTTGAAAAAACTAAAAGCACTAAGCAACTATTCAATTTCTTAAGACCTAAGCGAGAGTGTTATCTCCCTGCTCCATTGAACAGGGGACGGTCTCAAATCACAGGAGCAATTTTGTTCTTAAAAGCAAGTCATCAAAAACAAGATCTAATTGTGTTTTACCTCTTGACATTGGTTCATTGTAGATTCCTCAAACTTCAAAAAATATCTCGAATAAAAACCCAAAAAAATAATCTTTGTAACAACACATTCATGGAGGCTTTCCACGAATCCTTGAAGTGTTAGTCAGACATTACGGCCAATTCGTTCTTCAATATGGACTCTCTGAGAAAATGACCTGCTTCTATCAGAGGGGGAATGAATTTTCCTGCACCAGGAGACAATCAGGACAAGTTCTGACTAGAAAGTCGGTGCATTGAGGAGGTTGCAGGTTCAAACGGTTCATTTTACACAGTGGAGGTACCAATGAATAAATATTTTACTCTATTTGCAGTACCTCTGATTCGGGAGCATCTGGGTCTATGAGCAATCCTGTATCAACGAGGAGGTAGTTTGAACAGTAAAAGTCAATTGTTTGTAATTCTGTGTTTTTGGTGGGTCACGCAATGAAATGTATGTTTGCATTTCTGTTTTGTTTGGGTGTGCATGAGTGTAACACGTAGTCACTGTATAATGCACAATTCTATTGCATAGTGTTTGGTCTATTGCACAGGCCACACAGGTCTATGGAGTCTTTATGCTAGCCACACAATGTGTTGGAGGTCTTACAAAGCTTTAACAGGAGCCACGGGACGTTAAAGAAGCTACACAATGCTACAAAGGCATTTGAGAATCGCAAAGATTTGAAGGAATCAATTGAAACCGCAAAAGTTTTGGGAAGGTCGACTGGTTATGTGGAATCATGTAATGGATCCTTTGAGTCTGTAATAGGTCCTTTGGGTTGTAGTCTCATTTGGTTTTAGGAGTTAGGTTGTGGCATGGTTGGTTATATAAACAAAGCCCAATTTGTTAATAAAAAATAATAAAATCTATTTGCTGCATAGTTGGTTCGGTAGCAAGCTTTAGCTGGGTGCAGTAATAAAGTAAAAGTCATAGGTTCAATAGCAAATGGAATTCACAACCTATTAAATGAAGGCTTACCATAATGACTTAGAATCATCTTTCAAAGAGAGTGGATTTAAAATTAAATATATTACAATCATAGCAGCATCCTTGGCATTGGTAGCCTTCCATGTGGTCTAATTTGTGGTTTTGTATCCTAGCATTATCCTTGTCATTGGCAGCCTTCTGTGCGGTCTAATTTGTGGTTTTGCGTCCTAGCATTGTCCTTGGCATTGGCAACCTTTTTGTGTGGTCTAATTTGTGGTTTTGCAACCAGTCCCCGTATCCTTGTTGAGACATCTCAAGCAAAACATGGTAAGTGTCACTATGCTTTATGTTTTGCTAGTATATTATCCTAAAAAAAAAAGTGACCAATGCAGTTGTTTGGTGCAAAATAAACTTCTTTACACACCACTATCCCCGCCTATCCTAGTGTTCTTCCGATCACTCTTTCAAATTTGTTAAGGCTAGTCTCTTTAAGAGTGTTTTCATTGCATCTTTCACCTATGGACCAGGATGCAACATTAAGTCATGTGACACACTATTTTACAGAGACTACAAATCTTGCCTATAATGCATTGAAGCAGGTTCCAGGAAAATTGCAAATCATACGGTTAGGAAATATTATATTTTGGAAAAGCAGACTCGTAGACGCAGAATCTCCTCTGTTGTGGCTCTTCTAAATAATGGACGAAAAATTGAATTACATGCGCCATCCAAACTGTCAAAACAGGCCCCAAAAATCAGCAATGGAGTGAAACCCATCATAGCCATTATTCTTTCGCTCTTAAAATTAATGGGATGCCACACCCTCTCTCAACACTACCAGTGAAAGCTACTTAGATGTGTGAGCAGAAAACAAATTTTGATTCACCAAGAACTCCATATTTTCACAGCTTGGGTCTCTAACAATCGGGACAAACAACAAATTTTGGGAGCACGTAAGTGGTGCCTGCAACTGCCTCCTTCAAACACAAATTTACCATTTCACAAGATTGCCGTCATTTGAGACTCTCTTTGAGATCTTGCATATCTGTTTATTATAGTTAAAATATTTATGAGAGTTATATATATACATGTCAAGCACAAGAATCGCAATTATAAAATCCTAGCAAATTGACTGAATCCACAAAACCTAAGAGAGGTAACCCTTGGGAAGTGCAAGTTGTGAAGCTCAGCAATATGGCAGCAAGTATGGCTATCATAATTCATTCACATGGTCTTCTGCAGTGGTCGAGTTAAGGGTGTATAGAGATGTGACAGTATATTTGATGACTATTTTTGAACTTTACCAAATGTCTGCAAATATATATTCTTTTCGTGTACACAATGAGTTGCAGTCTGCTGAGGGTGGTGAATTTTTTTTTTTATTTTGAGCAAGTGACGCTCAGGGACAATGTTTCGACTGCTTAAGGAATCTCCCTACACTTACATGTAGAGTTACCACCCTAATGCACTACTGCAGCAATCGTATCCAGCCTGCATTCAATTTTGCTGTCCGGGATTTCACTAATACACATACAAACCGAGACTTGGAGATAGCTGGGAAATGTCCCCAGCTGTCCCCCACAGCCACCAGCCAGAAGGGGATGTCCTTGAAATGTTTTCCTCAAAGAGGAGATGTTTCTTAGATGTCCCTCCACTTTGAGGACTTCATAGGGACTTGGGTACATCCCAGAGACTTCTAGACTAAGTTGCCGCATTCGAATTCGTGTTCGAATTCGCCGATGATTAAATTCGTGAAAAATTCGCTGGTAAAAAAATCAGCGATTAAATTCGTGATTAAATTCGACTATGAGAAATATACATTTTTATTACATATATAAAAACAAAAGATAAATTCACATTTCAAAAGAGAGATAATATCACATTTCATTGATTTCATAAGTAGCTATTACAATAATGTGATTGAAAGCAAAAACTTCAAAAAACATGTGCTCGCAGGTTGCGACCAAGCTGGCAGGTGGGACGATTAGTCCGAGCACGGGAGAATACTCGCTGAGTTTTGGAAAGCTATCCAGTATTTTTAATTACTAATCTGTCTACAGGCAATCAAAGCTCATGATTCTTTCAGAAGATTGCAAGAAGTTGCTTGGTCCAAAAAGATGCAAAAATGGATTTTATGAAAATAAGAAAAATATTGCCATCAATGCGTAGAGCTCGAGAAAATATGCACTTTTAGAGAAAACGACACCTGAAACAGAGCTACAGAATGAAAGTTATGGCACATGCAAGTTTTTGCTGCTACATCTTCCTAGACCCTTTCCAAAAATGGCAATTTTTTTCTTTCCTTGTGTTTTTTTCCACCAAAAATCCAAAAACGGAAAAAATTGCCAAAAAAGGAAAAAAACGCGAATTAAATCGCGATTTTCAACCCATTGTTAAAATTCGGCGAATTTCGAATTTTTTCCTTCAAGTTCGCCAAATGCGGCAACTTAGCTTCTAGAAGTCTCTCGACCCATCCCAGAGACTCCCACCATCCCCGATGGCATAAGTCTGTCTAAATGAATTTTATTTTAAATCATTTTGTTTTATAATTTTGGCCCCCAACCCTAACCCTAATACTCAATGGGCCCCACCCACCCCCTAAGCACTCCAAAAAAACTATAAATAAGACTTACACTCCAAATCACTCTCAACAATTCAAAACAAGAGCTAAAGCATTAATTTAATTTAATTTAATTTAAAAATTAATGTCCAGAAGTAACCAAAAAGGTTAATGGGACTACAAGAGGAGCAAAGAGAACAAGACAATGCAGGAAGGTAAAAACAAATACAAAACAAAATACAAGAAGCAACTGGAAAGACACAAGATACAACAAGTCTATGTGCCATGCTTAAGAGGTTCTACACCTGGTAGATTGTGACTGTTGTGTGAAGTCATGTGCTCATTTATGCCTCTGGTGTTGTGTAGACGGCTAAAGGAATGAACCAATAGTCTGAGACCCAAGGCTGCCATGATGATGTTTGAGGAGGCCATATCTATGTTGGGTCATCTCCTGATAAATAAAGCTACACACCTCTGGTCTTCATAATGGATAAGGGCCCATAATGAGCCTTGAGTTTCTCGGAAGAGACAATAGTACTACTGCCATGGATCTCATAGTACGGGACAGCAAAATATAAAGTGCTCCTCTCGATTCGGGTTCATTGTTGCAAAGTGTGCAAGTGCGTTGGTCTCTAGGACTGTACTGCTCTGTCTCCATGCGAAGCTGATGAGAGCAAACTCATAGTTGACCCAAGGGGAATCTCAAACCAAGTGGGAACCTGATGTATTTGGGGGGAATGACACATTCATCTTCAATTTGGAGATAATGCTCCAAATAGTGGTCCATTTTTGTTGACAATGGTTCTAATGGTTCAATCCACGTTGATTTTATGTAAGCTTTGTAGATCTCCTCTCTAATTCCCCTATGAATTTCCCTTCTAGGCATGAGGGGAGACTTAATAGAGAATGTGAGAGGAGGAAGACGATTAATATCCAATCCGATGTTTTGGAGGAAAGTTGTACAATGTACACACCAAGTGGTTTGGATCCCCAATTCACATAGCCTCATGGATGATTGGAGGAAAGTTGTACAATGTGCATACCAAGTTGTACAATTAGCAAACAAGAGCAAGAGCATTAGCAAGCAAGAGAGCAATAGCAGTAGCAAGGAAGAGGGGCAGTATCTAGGAAGTACAAGAGTTAAGAGCACAAACAGGTTTGGTTGGAATTAGTTTGGAGGAGCTTGACCTTGAGGAGTCTAGCAGTTTGAGTGATGAGGAGTTTGGTGCAGACGTTGGGGATGATTAGACTCATTAGAGGCATTGAGCCATTGGCCAATTGTATTTGAATTTTGAATGTAATCATCATTTTGAATATAAATATTAATATATTGATATTTGGCATTTTCACTATTCAATGCAATGTATTTAGTATTTCAAAGTTTCATTTATTGTTCCTTATACATTTTTTTACAACTCAGTTTTCAAGTACTAAATATATTTCCACCGTAGTCTCCATACCTAGGCCCTTGGTCTCCCATCTCCAAGACCCAACCTCACGTCCCCCATTCCAAGACTTCATGGAAGTTTGGAACACTAGTACAAAGACACGAAGGCACACTTGTGCTCTTGATATGCATGCCTAATAACAATAGGGTTTTCCCTACCCGACTGGGTGGGGGCAACATCATCTAATATAGAAAGGACAAAGCACCTGAATTCGATGGACTTCTAACATAGAATGAAAAAGCTTAGGCAAGTTTGTATTGTTTGAATGAATTATTTATTTCGTTTTCAGCATTTGATAGTGGTTGGTGAAGCTATCTCATAGTAAGAAACGCCTAATATACAGCACATATAATCATAGTATTTAATGCATCTTTATCTATGCAGAACTAAAAAAGTAGAGAGAGGCATAGCAGAGTAATCTGAGCAGTATAATGTCACAAAAGAAAGCTCTACAATTAGTAACACCTCAAATAGAGTTGAGGACTAAATAGAAGCTCAGAGACTGCGGCAATCAATCAGCATACAGTTAAACTCATGTTAACCAGCTGCGATCCTAACATTGAAGGCCTAGAAATAGGAATAACTTAAAAGAGTCGAGGACTAAATAGAAACTCAAAAAGTGTAGCAATCAATCAGCATATAGTAAAACTCTTGTTAACCAGCTGCGATCCTAACATTGAAAGCCTAGAATTGGGATAGAAGTAGCAATGACTTATGCATCTGGGGTCTGACTGCCTGACCAACCACTAGTTTTGAATAACAAAAAAAACTACCCTCCAAAAATCCAAGAGAAGCCTACAAAAAAAATAAAGTTAATCTTAAATCTCATGATATTTGTATGGCATCATTAGGTATTTATGTTTTTATTATATCAATCAACTTTACTTGGAATAAGGTTTTTCGTTCTTTTATTTTATTCAATTGGATGGTTGGACATACCGTCTTTAACCAAGGCTCAAGAACATTCACAACATAATTGAGTCTTTGATGGAGAAATTAATCTCAAAGCTATATCCCGGAGCAACATAGTTTCTTAGAATATATGCAAAAAAAAATTGCATTTAACAAAATTTCCTCGAATACCAACAGTGTAGAAAAAACAACTTGCAAGCTAAAAGTCTCCAGACTAGAGAAAATGAAAGCATTAAACTGAACCTGTAGCTTCAGGCTTTGGAACTTCTCCCAATCAACTTTCCTTCTCTTTGGTTCTAACAGGAATATTTTTGGGCCAAAACTTTTAATCTCTCTCATCCTAGTTTTGCAATTTTACAGCAAAAAAACACATCCATAACACCAAAGTCGAAAGACCCTACTTATATTTAGCCATAGTCGAGAGGATGCTATTAATATTCATTGAGTTTACTCTTTGTTCTAGACATCAACTTCATGATTAGGTGAGATCATGGATCCTATTTCAGTGACAACATTTCAGGAATTTTTTCATCATTTGTTATTCACTTGACTTAGTATTAGTACAAAGATACAAAAATTTCTGTATCCCAATGTTTTGTTAACTTGTTAATCATGCTGCTAGGCCTTCTAATCTGGGGAATAATTGGAAATGATGCTAGCTATGTTGCCAGGAAATGCCCCCACCCCCATATCTAGCCTGAAACATTTCTGGTACGGAAATAGGTACGAAATGTCCCTGGCGTTTTCGGGATGTTTTGCAGATTATATATTATAAGGAAGAGTTTATTCCAGTTTGCTGTTGTGTTACTCCACTTAATCTTTTCAAATATAGCCTATATTTCTGCTCAGAGAATTTTCCAAACCCAGGAATAAGTTACAGTGTGCTCAGCTGTAAAGTCTTATAACATTAAAACTATACTAACAAGGAGGCACATTAAACAAGCCTAAAGATAGTTTGGGTCAGAATAGTAATCCAAAGAAAGTAGGAAGAATCTAGCAGAAACCAAGAAATGCCAGGCTAGAAAGCAGGTTTTGACTCAGTATATTACTGCTCCTTAGAATAGAATTTTCCATTGGAATCCTCAATCAAATGAATACAATGAAGCAGGTTACAACAATAATTTTTGAAACATGGATGCATGACAGATGATTATGAAGAAAATCTAGATGATATATTCTAGAATCTAGATTATAATCATGTATATATGAAACATTGAAATTGTAACCATGTTGAATGATGAATCTTTAGAACTTCAATGAATAAATATTTTGAGTGCTTCATCTCTTATGGTCCATGGACTAAAATTTTGAAAATGAGTACTATATATATATATATATATATATATATATATATATATATATTGTACGGACGTTTCCATAACGTTTCGTACCCAAGGTTTTTTTGAAAATCGGTGTTTCCGCATTTCGGACCCGTATCCATACCCATACCCGTTTCTTGGCAACATAGGATGCTAGGAATAAAGTTTATTATCTTGTGAAATAGATTCCCGGCTATCTGCCGTACTACATTATTAATTATAGCAGCAAAATTCTGAATGTAGATTTGAGAGTTTACAGAAATGGCTGATATTCAATAGAGAGCTTTTAAGTAGACTACCGTAGCTTTCAATACAGAAATGGCTGATATTCACTAGAGAGGTCATGGATAATTAATTTACTAATTACAGCTATGCTACCGTACTGACATAATCTGATGAATTATGATGTAGTATGCAGGGCTCTAAAAGGTGCTCAAATTACTTGACATGGCTAACACTCCTGGAATTGGCATGCACAGAAATGGGTTTTCTGCTAAAGTGCCTAGAAAATATGTTCAGAAAGTCATCACATTAATGATTATTTCTATAAAAAAATAAGCATCATTCTATAACTTTGTGATGTTTCCAGCTGCTAGAAACTAGCTACACGGCAACTGTACACAATTTATCCAGCGAAAACAATACTAGCAAACAGATCCTCGGTAAATGTATTTGAGCTATATATTCTCTATGGAAACACATCGATCAAATGTATTTCTAGAAAGTATCCAGTGATAAAGAATGAATGCAAACTGATTGAAGTTTACTTAAGTCCCCAAGTAAAGGTATTCACTATATAGACTAACCCTGATTAATTCTCGAGAATTCCTATATAAACTCATTACTGTACATTGTAGGAACATTTTTTTGCATTAACCAGTTAAACATTCCTGAAAACATAAGAGTGTTGTGTGTATAAATTTTTTTGAGTTAAAGAAAATACATATCATAAATTTTGAATGAGATATGTCAATTTTCACAGCATGCAATTTAGGATCAAACCTTTCAGTAGAAGACAGGTTAAAGGGATATATAATAGAATCCACCTTACTTCTCAATATAGCTCACTTGTAAGTTGTAGAAGCAGCCGATCAAGAAGCTCAATATTAGTTTGTACAGGAAATAAACACAAGAATCAGTGAGCCATGGGAATTCCTCTCTCTTCATTGGTTTCCTTGAATGATTTTCTATCCAAGCTTCACACATGAAAATTTCTATAAGAAGATCCGGACTCCTTTGTCTTCCTAAACATTTATGAACAATACAACGCAATCTAAACATAAATGGCATATAAAAGTTCTGAGGCTATGAAAATTTTGAGATGCAATGTGGTACTCTTAAGTGCCATACAGCAAGACAATTGTGCTGCATATACAGATTCAAAAGAAAAGGTATCAGTATGTCACAAATACCTGGAAAGCTGATTAGAGTGGAAGTTGAAAATGGAAATAAATCCAACAAAAAAAAGCCAAGCTAAATAGAAGTTACCACGACTCTAAAAGTCTATAGATGATAATTTACATTCTCATTGACCGCAGACACATATGAAACATGTGTGTATTTTCTGCAATATCCTATTTGATATAGACAGAAAATTTATCTTCATAGCAAATATACTATTATCGTTGCAACACCCAATTAGTTATAGACAGAAATGCTATGTTCTTAGCAGATCTTTTGTTGTTGTTCTAATGTTTCTGCGCATCTTATTTAATAATATTGGATGCATATAATATAATCATACTGTGAAACATCAAAAATATCAAATCTCTCCTCAAATGAAACAAGAATGCTAAACTAAAGCATTCACATATCATCCAGCCACTAAGTTATTCATGTGTCTTATCTATCCCTCTTCAACGTCAACATTTCCTTTGCAATCTGCTGAATATCAAGCTGAAGCAGCTAAACATAGAGTAACAAATCAAAGCACGGACTTTACGTACTCTAAATTCAGATATCACCAAGTAACTAAGATCAGCAGTGGTTACAGAAAAAAATATGAAGTGAATTGATGGTGCAGAAAAGCAATACCTGAAAAAGATGAACATAAAGTTTCAACTATTACATAGGTCACAA
This sequence comes from Taxus wallichiana var. yunnanensis, assembly GCA_018340775.1. Taxonomy (NCBI): domain Eukaryota; kingdom Viridiplantae; phylum Streptophyta; class Pinopsida; order Cupressales; family Taxaceae; genus Taxus; species Taxus wallichiana. The sequence goes on along the minus strand of CM031239.1, from coordinate 946,210,883 downwards.
TCCACAATGGATGAAAACTGTACCCAAAATAGGCCTTAGCCAAGACCAACAAAGAGTCTCTGTGTACCAGTCCAAGGTAGGAGGTTTATAGAAAAAGGCATCTAAAGGAATACACTGCAGCCAACATACATCTTTTGGCTTATAGATAGCAAGGTATATGTAAAGTAGTTTCATCAGGCCTCATCCCTTTTATTGCCATATGATTTGGGTGAAGTGATTCTCAACAGGAACAGAACCCTGTTGTTCAGGGTATGAAACTCCCAGAATTGACCAGTACACAAAAAAATTGTACAGAACGAGGGAGCCGACAAGCTCGCCACAGTCCCACCAAAGATGGAACAAAACAGACCTTAAACCCAACGCATAATTAAAATTCAAAATATTATGAAGCACACAATTCACTATACTTATTAAACCACACAGACCTCTCCATTCTAAATCCAGTCGTTTATTTTGGAAAACTATTTCAGACATTCAATTGAAGTAGCATTTAAACAAGAATCAATATAATGTAACCTTGTAAAGTTCAGGCTTTTTCAACATGAAAAAGACAAATTTCTATGAAATTCCAGTAGCAGTCCTAGAAAGGGTAGTGACAACTTATCATTGGACAGTCACAACTACAGGGGATCCAACAGATATGCCAGGGTTCATGAGAGAGAGGCTCTCATTATTCAGTCTAGTCCCCCTGTCATACAAAACTGTTCCTTCAAACGTACCTCTGGCAGAGCCCTCTCGATTTGAATTTTCTGGCATGCTATCAAGCCTTGTGATTCCTCCATGGTTTCCATCCCCTGCACACAAATATTCTTGTGTGACTTCAATCAAGGTGCCATTGTCCTCTTCCGCAGGAAGATTATTGGATACATCTTTGGGTACTGTAACAACAAGTTCCCCATCGTTGTAAGTTGCCCTGGACAGCTCCGGCCGAGTGGATGAAGGCAGCCTGAAGCGCCATAAATTCAGTCCTGATTCATTCCATGAAATCCCGACCCTGTCAACCCCGTTGCTAACAATAACCTTGGTAACCCCAGGAAAAATTTCTATAACTTGTACCGCTACCTCCTCAAAACCCACATCAGTGCTGAACACAAACCTAAAACACTCCCGAGTCTCCTCTACTGCAACAGGGACATCTGAGCTGAATGGCAATTCCAGGACCCTGCAAAACACATGAGGGAGCCTCCTCAGCTTTTTCTGATTGGCAGGGCTGGTTGGTATCCCAGCTGCAGCAAGGCTGGAGCTAATGTCATATCTCAAGCTAATGTTCCTCTTTTTGGCAGGAGAATTGTCCTTCATTGTTCGGTATTTCAAAAACACCAACAAAAACTACTAAAAGCACGCCCAAGCCCAATACCCACCAAGCAAAAACTACAAGAAACAGGCACCGACCAGCCTCTAGTCTTTCAGGGCAATGACCCAAAAACAAATTTGATACTTTCAGCTCTCATGACAATGACCTCGAATAAAAAAAGATCCTAGGGAACAGTCAAAGAACCTGGTTCCAATGACCTACAATCGAAAATGAAAAGTTTGTGCACAGTTTAAGTTCGTAAGCCCTGTCCTTGCTTGAGGAGGGAAGCATGTGATGGTTGTCCCTTGCTCAGAAGTTAGAACTGTACCTTGTCCTTTTGGACTCTTAACCTCCCAAGAAGTGTAAGCAAGATGGTCCATATAAAACACTGAGTAGTGAGTACTTAACCGACACGAAAGAAAATGGTGGAGGATGCATCATGCAGGTTTACATGACTGGTTCTGACAAAGGGGTGGTTAATGGTTGGCCCAACAGCGATCCAAAAATGACATGTAACAACAGTTAATGCGACTAAAATATCAGCTGCGTGCTTCATTAGGTAGCTCGGATAAAAAAATCACGGCTATTAGTGGACACCTCACTATCCAGGTGGCACATAAACGGTACTTGAAATATATATATAGAATTGATTCAACATTTGTTTTAACATATATGATTTATAATATTTATTATCCCGCAACAAAATTAATTTCATTTTTTTGCGAGGGTTGTGATATTTTACATCATTAGTTTTCTAAAATTATATATTTATTTGAATTTTTAAAAAATTGATTTGATTTTTCTGATTGGCTGAAAATAAATTATAACCATCTCAGGAATTTTCTAATTAATAAAAATAAGAATTTTCAAATTTTTCATATCTATAGTTTAAACATTATAATTATAAAATTGCAATAAATATTGCAAGTACAACATTCAATGTTACATAATTGAACCGGCTTCAGATACATATACAGATCAATTAATTTGTATATAGTAAAATGAGGAGATATTAGGTAGTCTCTGTGTGCAGGCCTGATTTTGAATTTTCTTACCTGAATCCATGTTCCAACCGTTGCATCCTTGCCATTGAAAGTCCCAGGGATGAGAATGTCATTCTGCATTGTGTGGGTGACATGAGAACCCACTAGAAGGGCTCCAGAGAATTCAAGCACGACAGCTGTGAGCACAACCTGTCTGAGTGTGAGTGCTCTTGAACCCACTGATGTGCCCATGGCATTGGCCACATCATTGGCACCAATGTTCCATGCCATGTAAAAGCCACACAACAATGTCATGTATGAAAGGACTTCGAATTTCAGAGGACGGGATGTTATCACAGTGTGCATAAAAACAAGAAAAACTAGAGCAACCAAGGTTATCCCTGTTGTAATACCATAGGCTGTTTTAGCTGAAATATTAAAGGCTTCTGCCATTCCCTGCAATAACCCATTATTTGCACTTTCTTTATTATCATTCTCAGAACCCTGTTGATGTCGATGAAGAAATTCATCCTCTATGTTTTCTCCTTCACCAAATGAAGACATTGTTGCTCTCAGTTTCTTGTGCCAGAAAAGGTAGCATGGTGCAACATTTGTTTTATTGTTGATTAATTTTAAATGTGTAAAACATACTTCATTTCTGATATAACCCATTTGGGATTTTCCATTGGGTCTAAGAATGCTCAATGAATTGTAGGAATGAAAATGCAGGGGTCCAAGAGTAGCAGTTGCCTTCCCCGTACAGTAATGTAAAATTGTGGGCACAGTTGGATGTCCCTTAATTTGCAAGTTCAAAGCCACCCTTGCCATCTGTGACTCAATTTGTGTAGTTGATTTTAGGACGGCTATTACAGAGAGCTCTGTTTAGCACAGTTCCCGTAACGTTCTTTTATTCATATGGAAAATATGCCCACAACGTTGCAACTTCACGATCTCTTCCTCCCTCTGAATGGCTTGCTGGCAAACAACACAGTTATCTTCCCCGACAAGCATGGCTCGCCAGGTGCGCATAATCGGTGAAATTTTAGGACGACTATTAAATTAAGAGCTCATACTTCTGCAGTCACTGCAACTATCCAATTACTGCTAAATTTACAACGTTAACTTGGGTTTCCACGTGGTTAATGCCTCTGGCTCTCAAATAAAGTGCTTATATTATTATGCAAAGGAAATAAATTTATTTTTGTAAAATCAAGCAAATCTTTGTTTATTATTAACTACGTTTAAATCCATTTTCATGACATATTCTTGCTTTGTAGAATCCAAATTGTCAAGAACATTACTATAATTAGTAACATAATTGAAAAAAACACTCCTAACTACTTTCACTCATTACAATTCTCTCCAATTTACCGAATGCTTCGGCTTGCTTTGGCAGGTATCCAATTAATGGCCTTGTTTTTCGTTATAGTGTATTTATTTGGACGTATACATATATTTTAATTTTATTTAAGATAATAAATTTGAAATATATTAAAATTATGGTGGAAATCAATTTACAAACAAGAGTAAGTTGTATATTGGGTATTTAATATTGTGACTCTTATATGTCATGACGTGTTTGATTACTTTAACCTATTATTATGTAAAATTTAGGTAACTAGTAGATAATTACGTCAAAAGGCGTGTTCTATGTGGGAAAGCCCGACCCCTTCTAACAAGCAACAAGACATCAAGGATCACGATTCATTGGTCGACGATGCACGGATAATCCTCTACCGTACACGTGGCACGCAATTTATTTTTATGCTTGTTCTCGGCGGAAAGCCCTCTCCCGGATGACAGTGACAAAGACGCCAACGGCCATGATGAAATGGTTGACGATGTACGGGTTCTTTTCAGCCTTACAGGTGGTGATGCACTAGAAGGAATGTCAGGTTTCGAAAAATCAATAAGCAAGCATATCACTACCACCATATGCAAAGGAGGGAGATCCATTCGAAGTCAGAAATGAAGGACAGGTTACAGAGTCTCGTGTGGAGGTGGACACACCTCTTTCGTCACCGAGAACAGGGGAGAATGGTTGCTCCATTTACTACCAAACATTGTTATATAATGTAATCAATGACCTGGAACAGTCAACTCCCTGTTAAGTCAGATCCAGGAGGTAGAACTAGATAGGCCTAACGTGTATGTTTGCCCCTTTTCTGACAATGCATTCACAACCTCTTCTCTCTCATTCATGGTCACTTAATTTATTTCTTTCCAACTTCGTGTAGAATACCTAATTAAATTACTTAGCTGCTCAAACATGGTTGTGCAGGTACACAATCATGGGAAAGGGAAGGTGAAGCCTTGCATTGGACTTCATACCCGAAGATTGTAGAAGATATAGGGCAAGGCGTGGCATATTTGCATACAATGGGAGTGACACATGGAAACCTGAATCATCCAACGTAGTCATCGGTTGTGATTTTGAGGCGCGCATAACCGATTATGGCCTTTCTCTATTAGGCGGCCACCACCATTACCGGCGTATCCATTCACTCGGATATTTAGCAGGTTAGTCGTCAATTTCTTTTAAAAACAATTTATTTAGATGGCTTTTATTTGATACAATTTTAATCCATTTATCTGACCGTGGTTTGGTGAATTTTGTTATTTATTTATGTCATTGTTGTTTGGAAAATTTATTCATCAATTTATGTTGTTGTTTGGTAAATTTCCTTATAGGGCACCGAATGCCGATGTTCATTATTTTGAGTAGAAATTTTAACTTGATTATTAGTAGAAAACATTATGTTGTGAATTATTTAGATTTAAAAGATATTGTTTTATGACGTCCAACTTGAAGTTTTTTAATGATATGAATTGTAATGTATAAAATTATAAATTGGTGGTAGTGCGGGTTTGGTTAGTGATTGGTGATTCAAACATTGTGAATATACACATCGCACCGACATTATCATCCACGCCGACGAGTGTTGGATTTTGACGATCAATGTTACATGTCACAATCATTTTGTTTGACGATCTTGAAAAATTTTATGGATATCTTTTGGCGTTCAAAAGTTCATATGCACGTCAAATTTGTGATTGTAATAACTATTACAAAATATATAGATTGTGTTAAATTTAATATGGATGTTCTTTGTAATATGATATGGACTAATCAATTTCATAGTTTTTCACATATTCTATTTTCCCCCTAAAAATTAATGTTACAGCAATTAATTTGAATATTTATAAACATAATTAAAATTTATGAGAATATTAAAAGATTATTTCAAATTACAATTCTATATTTTTATTGAAAAAGTGGTATAAATGACTCTCTCAAAAAACACACGTGCGAACTCACAATAATGTAGAAAACGAATTCTAACTTCCAACTTGTAGACTTCACGTTCAATCTTCAAATTTCACCTTTCTTGGAAAATTCCAAATCCAAGGCATTACTCCACTATCCAATATTTATTTCTAAGCAATCAAACAAATGAAAAAAAAACAATTACAAATTCAAATCAATAAAATAAAAATAGATAAGAAAACAAATAAAGCTAAAAAAATAAATTAAACAAAAGTAAATAAAAAACAAAATTAATAGATATTTTTATTTTATCAATGAGATAGGAAGATGTTCATATTTCATTAACAAGATATTCAATTAATTATATTTGTTATCTTATTTATATTGCAAAGTTTCTATTTTCTTTTATGTTATTTTTGTCATGATTCTCACAAATTTATAATGTGCAAATTATATAATATATATATATATATATATATATATATATATATATATATATATATATATATATATGACGGTCAAATTTTAAATATACATGTCATTTTGACACTTAAATTAAATATTTACTTATCAATCATGGCGTTCGCATTTCAAAAGTGGTTGTATTTTGACATCTAAAATGACTAAAACCATCTATATGCCTTGCAAAATCTAACATTGTCATCGGCTATACCTTTGTTTTGGATCTCCCACTAACTTCACTCACAAATCATATCTCATCTACTCGAGGTTGATGCGGCCAATTGTGATATAAAGCAAATCACCGCAAAGGAGTGTCAACTACCTAAGTGATCAGGGATCTGATTTGTGAATGTGAAATATGCACCCACTTTAGTCGAGATAGTGTAGTGCACATACCGATTATACATTTTCACACAAAGAGGAAGGGGAAGGGGAAAGATGGACAATGGTGAGAGTGAAGTGAGTTTGTGGAGGGTGAGGCATGGAATGGAAGAAAATATATCTAGGCCTGTTGCCTTCCCTTGTTTTGCTCTTGGGTTACCATATGTTTTTATGATACAAAGTCATCAACACCCCTCTACTCACAACAACAGGTTTCAACAGTGTTGGATGATGTCTTTCGACCAAAATTGTGATAAAGGTTAGTGTGACCTCACATACCCAAACCTAATCTAATTTATTTGTTGTAAGTTCAAGTTGAAAGTTGTTGATAATGAATGACACGAACCAGATAAGAAGAACATTCTCGTAGTGCAAACAAAGCGAAACATGATAATGGCGTCGACATTGGTGGGCACAATCTCAATCTTATCCTCCACAGGATTGGCTGCAGTTATGCGTAGCACATACAACGCCGTCAAAAGACAGGAGCCTTCAGAAGACTCCACATTCTTGGGTGGTCATCACAATGAAGTGTTAGTGGCCGTCAAATATGTGACGCCCTTATTAGAGACACGTTAGTTGTGACCTTATTAAAGTGTCACTAAATATACTGGCAACCACCTCCTAAATAATTTAGGAAGGCTATTTAATATTCAATGTTAATTTGAGGGAAAATACAACCAACACTTTTGAGTGATTTTCATATAACATATTTAATACAACGATCTTGAAAATTTTTATGGATGTCTTTTTGCGTTCAAAAATTCATATGCGCATCAAATTTGTTATTGTAATAACTATTACGAAATATATAAATTGTGTTAAATTTAATAGGGATGTTCTTTGTAGTATGATATGGACTAATCAATTTCATAGTTTTTCACATATTCTATTTTCCCCCTTAAAATTAATGTTGCAGCAATTAATTTGAATATTTATAAACATAATTAAAATTTATGAGAATATTAAAAGATTATTTTAAATTACAATTTTTTATTTTTTATTGAAAAAAGTGGTAGAAATGAATCTCTCAAAATCACATGTGTGAACTCGCAATTATGTAGAAAACGAGTTCTAGCTTCCAACTTGTAGACTTCACGTTCAATCTTCAAATTTCACCTTTCTTGCAAAATTCCAAATCCAAGGCATTACTCCACTATCCAATATTTATTTATAAGCAATCAAACAAATAAAAAAACCAATTACAAATTCAAATCAATAAAATAAAGATAGATAAGAAAACAAATAAAGCTAAAAAAATAAATTAAACAAAAGTAATAAAAACAACATTAATCAATATTTACACCAAAAGGCGTGTTCTATGTTAGAAAGCCTGGAGGGCTCGACAAGCGTCGACATCTTACGGCTCAAACATTCTACATCGTCGATGATATTGACGGTGAGAAATAGCTACGTATGTGGTAATTATAGGCATAGCCATGACCATTGACCGACCTCAGATCTTTTTCAAACCGCCATACTTGCACCTGTCTTTCAAGATTATACCATTTGGAAAGCACAGTCGTGTAGTCTAAACGCCTAGGAACAATCGACAAGGGTATGATGCACTTACCCATAATCTCGTCCTTGTTCGGCGCAGTGCAATCCTCCACGCTGAGAACCAGATGCTCCTCGAAGGGTTCCGCTGCTACAAAAATGAGATCCTCATTCCATAGTGGGTCAAGTTGACCGATTAAGCTGAAGTGAAGGTTTGAGCATTTTTCACCATTTGCACCTTGAATGTAATTATAGGCATATCCATGACCATTGACCGACCTCAAATCTATTTCAAACCGTCATACTTGCACCTATCGATAGCTATGGAAGGATCCCTAAACTAATCGCAGCTTTCAAGGTTTTGTTGCGTATGAGGGCGGCTAATGTCTGTGAGGAGATGGAAATGTCTGTCTAAGTAGCACGGTTATGTTGCGTAAGAGGGTTGATGATCTCTGTGCAGGTATGGAGGTCTAAATCAAGAAAATTATTATATGTAAAAAAATCGTTGTCTGGTAATGTAAGAAGGTGTGCCTGTGTCTTTGACCAATCCAACAGACTCTTCATGTAGCCATCCGGAATGCAGTGATGTTGTCAAAGGAGTTATACACACAAATACAGACGCTTGGGGCTGCCGTGTTTGTGGGTTATTGAAATTTATTGGGGACTGTACGCCTTTGGAGGGTTAGGTGGCCTTCTTAGTTTTTGGCCTGGTTTCCTCGAAGGTTTTGTTTTTAAATCTCTGTTTGTGTATTTTCTGGAAAGAAGGTATGTTTCTTTGTGCTCGTGTTGGTTACTAGTTCTGTTTATTTGTTCTTGTGCACTGGTTGTTGGATGGTTGGCTCATTATGGTGGTGGTATTCCCGTAAGTGTTGTTATTATGGCTCTGTTGGGTAATTATTATTTTGCGAGGATTCAACATGCATCGGCAGCTGATGGTTGCCCTTTCATGTCTCTGAATTACTCATCTTCCCGTTAGGATTTTTGGTGTTTAATTTCAGATATTCCTCTCTTTTTCCAGATTTTTAATGGTAGCCTGATTTGTGAAATCACTTGCTTCATTAATCATCTCCATATGAGAATAGAAGTTCCTCGAAAGGTATTACGTGTTGTCCCTAATTTTCCAAAGTTTCTTTGTTTTTGTTGTAATATAAAAATACCATTTCTTATACATTTTATAAGAAAACTTCCATGTTTTTTTATCTTGACAATGAAATCCAGTCAAAAGTTTACAATACATGCAGATAATAAATTTTATAAATGTCAAGCCGGAGAGTTCTGTATCCCTAGTGAAAATCCTAGTCAAAAACAAAAACAAACAAATTTTAGAGCTTCCCATGCTTAATTTTTGGTATTTCTTTTTTGTCATGCTATATGCATGCTTTGTTTTATGTTATTCTGGAGCCATTCACATTTTTTTATTTCAGGCTATACCCATTTTTTGTTTCATGTTGAGTCATGCTAGATGCCCACTTTCTGTGTCATGTTTTTTTGATACCGCACCCACTTTATGTTGTATGTTCTTTTAGGCTACACCCTTTTTTTAATGTTTTTCAGGCATTATACATTTAATGGTTAATGTTATTTTAGGCCTTATAGATTAATGCTCGAAGTTATTTCAGGCTCACGACATCTTTAATTATGTGTTATTCAGGTTCTAACCATTTCTTCTTTCATGTTTTCAATGCTATTTAGGGTTTATTCTGCAATTCTCCGTCTTGACTATTTATAAATCAAGATTTTTGTAAGGGTTTAGTACGTTTGAAAGGTTTTGAATAAAATTCTTAATCCAGTTGAACTGCTCTAGAGCCATGACAATTTCATGTTATTTAAGCTATGCCCTTTTCTTAATTTGTCTTTCTATGGTTTATGGCTTTGATTGTGTTCTAAGGTTTAGGTTTTTTTAAGGGTTCAAGGTTCGGGGATTTTGAAATGGATTAGTTTAATTCTGTTGAAACATTTTTGTACAGGAAGATTTGTGGCAAGCTGCATTTCTTGTTGGCACCAAGGTCAATATTATTTGCATCATATATTTATTTTTATTGCATAGTAATTTTTGGGTGGTTTTATGGGCCACCTTTAATATGGCTTGGAGTAAGATTGGATTACATTGATAATCTATGTAAATGTTTTCGTATTCTTAAGATTTATGAGCATGGATTATGTTTGAGAAATAGATTGTAAAACTTAAGGTAGAATTAATAGCTGAGACTATATCTAAGAGGGACCCTTGGTAGTTGTTTGAAAACTCTAGAATTTTTTTGTCACAAGCTTGTCCTTGCATTCCGTAATTGTTTCCTCGTAACTCCATCACATCCACTCCAAAATCATTTTGTCAAAACTTACACATCCACCCCGTATTTGTTACACGAAGACCTCACCGTGTGTCTGCTGGAGTTATTGGCCATGATGGGTGAGGGATTTGAACTTTGCTCTTCCCAGTGCCTCACATTGACACAATCTCTCAGTCATGTGCCATATTGAAAATGGGGGTTTGTTTCATAATTTTTCAGGCCCAAAAGAGGGTGGACCAATTTTTCAAATTTGTTCATGAATTTGGGCTTTTGAGGGTAGACGAAAATGTGAAGAAAATTGATGTCATGTAGTCTATTGCTGCAAACCATTGTGCTCTAATTTATCAACTTGTATTTTTGGTTGAAACCACTTGAAAAAGAATGAAGTGGCATGGTAAAGCCATCATTTGTTGCTATTGTCACCAAATTTGGTGTCAAATTTTGCATACACATTTATTGATCACGGGATTTTCCTTGATACCGTTAAATCCTTTTTGTTTTATCCAAGTCATAATTGTTAAAATATGTATTGTAATTCTTTAGGGGCCATTGGTTGGTGCTTATATTTTAAGTTCAAAACAAAGGTATGTTGCTTTTGTCTCCATACCCTTATTGATCTCCATGTTTACTTTTCTGTTTACATTATATCAATCTCTAACATAATTCTCTTAATCTACATGTTTCTACATTTTCAGCTAATATTTTAATAATTGGAACAATATTTCTATGGAGATTCGGTTGCAGTGTAGATATTGGAGTTTCTCTTTTGCATTCTAAGACGCCAATTTAAAGCTTGATCTTAACTCTTAAGTTGTGCATGTGATTCCACTTGTCAGAAATTATGACCTCTTGCACTAGAGTAAACCAATGTGTTATATTCACTTTCATGCAGTGGGATCAAATGGATAATGTTTACAAGATTAATTGGGACTTTTCAAACTAGCAGGTGTGTGTTCAAGACTCTGTTTATTTTCATCTTATATTTTTTTCTGGTTTATTTTTATGTACGCAGTTCAATTGCTTTTTCCTAAAGATGAAAAGAATATTTTTGGTGCCACATAAAAGTATCCTTTTCATTAAATGTTTAAATTTAATGTCCTTTTCCTTTTAATTGAATCCCAAAGTGCTTTTGAAGGAGGTGGTGTACTTTATGGGAAGAATGTTTATCTTTTTGGCTGTACAGAATGTAAGGCATTAGTCAATCTCTATACATGGTACCTCATTGGGATGCACACAACCCCCTCATCATGCCCATTCCACCGATTTCCATAGGCATCCAAAGGCAATTGTTGCTTAATATGGATTGGGCATTTTCCATTCACAAATCTCAAGGCCTTACTTTGTAGCGAGCCACTGTGACACATTGGAGGAATAGAGAGAAAAGGCTTGACCTTCACGGCCATTTCACGGGTTCCCTTGTTATCATCACTTCGTATGTCTCCTCCTTTTCAGTTCACCCCGTATTCCGAATGTCTACCAATCCTCTCTTTTAGTCACACTTGCTAGAGGAATCATGTCCGCGTTCACTCCCTTCCTCACTACTAGTCAGCACGCTTTCCTCGCACTCCTCTTCATCTACTTTCTTCATTTTATGCTCCTACTTTTCACAAAAGTTCATGCTTTATCTACTTCATCACTTACTTTCAAATTTCTCCATTTTGCTCCACTTCGGTTTCCTTTCTTCTCTTACTTTTCCTTTTTTCGGCGTTTTCATCGCACACCTCACGTATGATTGCTAGTACTATAACTATTAAGTGTTTCTATGACAACTATAGGGTATTATGTGATCAAAGACCCCTATCCATTATTGGACCATCTTCATGTACTAGCCCTCTCCCATAATATAATTCATTTATCTTGAAAATTTTATTGATGGGAAATAGGTGGATCGTATATTATAATCGGACTTTGGTTTCTCAAATAGGTTTGTACATGCATCCAAAAAAATGTGCTTCACTCACTCCAAATGCCTCTAAAGCTATGTCACAAAATTTTTCTCATTAAGCTTTGAATAGTGTGGGTTTATCTTAGCAATATACTTGCTTTTGAAAGATCGATCACATCTACTAGAACAAATGAATAAAGGGATTATGAGTAGTTGGGTTCAAGGTGTGTTTCAATGAAAATGGTAATTGGATGTGCTTAAACCTTAGCTAAATGCCCTTTGATGTCACCTACAATTGTGCTTTAACTTGACCCCCTTCATCATTATGGGTGTAGGCTAGAGAGTCATCCCTCTAAAAACCTTGAAACTCGTGATGGGTGTCTAGACTCTCAAGTTGTGTTTTGTGTATTGTGTGTATGTAGGATATTTTATAGTATAAAGGACTACTTTGTATTCGGTCTCAAATATTTGAGTAATTAATTATCAACCTTTCAAGATCATAAGTTCTTCATCATTATGTACCATTAGATGAGTTTAAGTGTACATATTAGGCCAACTCAAGTATAAGAGATGGAAAGTCAATAATAATACAATTAATTGTGTGATAATAATGTGATTACTATAGGTGAAAGTAATGTTAAATATACACTAAAGTAACCATAATCCAATATAATTAAGCTTAACCAAATATAAATCAATTATACATATTTAATTACACAAAATAAAGGTTAATCTAGATTATAGAGACAATATAAAACAACAATAAAAAGTACTTAGGAAGAATAGAGAAATAGGGTTAGAGGTACAAATACACTAAAATTAATGAATTTATATACTTTGTACATCAAGAAAATAGGTCCATACGTCCAAATGAACCGTTTATGAAGAAATTATATCTTAAAACCCTGAAGAACATTTTCGTGGAGATTGGATCAATTTCATTGAAAATGGTAGGAACCTTACAAAAATATATCCATATGTGTTAAACTAGATCTAACTTTTTGAATTCATTCTTCATGCCCTAATTTGTGAAATGGTGATTTTGATTGATTTTTTATTGTAATGTCCCCTTTTCTAAATTAAAAATAATAATTACATCGATAAGCATTATACAACAGAATGGTTTACCCGACAGGATAAATCCACAGCTACGAATGTATCCAGGACATGGGAACAACCATGAGAGGCATAACACTCATTGATACACCGCATACGTTTCATGTCTATTTTTGTAGTCTTATCTAACTTTATAATGTGTGTTGAAAAACATTAAATGTTGTGTGAGGAGCCATACTGTGTACAAAATTCTCCAAATGCAAGGAATGGTTCACTGTTGTGCAATGAAAGTAGAAGAGGAGTCATGCCTTCATTAAAAGAGTTACAACATCACAAGCTCGTGAGTCAATTTTTTGGTGAATTGTCGCTAGAATTAAGTTATAAGGAGGGTCATGGAGAGGGTGTTGAGCAGTGAGGAAGGGTCCTGAATTCTCATGCACTTAATTTCTACAGATGATCTTGAGTGACTGAAAGCCAATCCGAAACAAGGGTGGAATGTGCTCCTGCATACAACATTTAATGTTGTTCGCCGCACAACACAACATGTTGCCAGTATGTAATTTCTAGGGAATCCTATTAACATCTCATCACCCAACTAAACTTCAATTTCCACCTCCTCTCTGTTGCGATTGGTTTCTCTCTTTGGCCTCGGCAAGAAGAAGGCGGCACCTCCTCCTCCTCCTTCCAAATTCAAGTCATCTCCAGCTCCTGCTACCGATGAGCTCTCCAAGAGGTATGGCGAGTCATCTCCCTTACCTTACCTTACCGTACCTTACCTTACCTTTGCCCATCTCATTTACTCTCCTCGTCCTACCTTACATTAACAAGACCGGATACAAGGATATTTCTCCCAAAGGGTCTGTTTGATATGGTCAACATACCTAAATATCTCAATGGGGAGGTCCCTAGCGAGTAATCCATTTTTCCTTCTCCTATCCTTCCCCCATCTCATTTTGTTTGGAGCTACTTATGGATTTGGATATTTTGTTTTCAGTTATGGATAAAATCCCTTTGAATTGAGCAAGAAACCAACGTACTTTGACAAGTAAGTAGCAAGAGGTAAAAGTAGTAGTAGTGAATTAATGTGGATTGTGGTGAATGTATAAAAATGAATGGGGTGCTCGATTAAGCATATGAGTTGATTCATGCAAGATGGGCAATGTTGGGAGTTGCAGGCTTCATCATCCCTGAGGCCTTTAACAAGTTTGGTGCTTACTTTGTGGCCTTGAAGTTGTCTGGTTCAAGGTCTAACCCATTTTCGTTGGAATCTCTTTCAAACTCAAATACGGTATTCATGTTGTTTGTTTAGTCAACTAACTCTTTACTTCAAATATCTGCTTTAGTAGATTTGAATATGTGGATGAATAATTAACATTTATGTAGGGTTAGTGGATATTGGGTAGAGGAGGAGTTGTCATGGAGGCGAAGATCAATTACTATCCATGTTGTCCAAGTTATTAAGAGGTATCGTTAGATGGTCAAAGTGCACACCTACATCAACACCCTAACATGTCTCCTATATAATATGGTGTCGAGACCCCAGTTACTCTACCATGTTTGATAGGCTATTTTCAAATGCATTCGCCAACACCCTTGTTCTTCAACTCAGGGACGAAGTAGAAGTAAGCCTCTCATATACTCATTTAATATATCACCTTTTTTTTGCTCTTATTTGGAGGAGGATTCTGATTCTCTTATTTTATTCTATATACTTTTAGATATACACATTCTTTCCACTTCTTTGAATGAAGAAGGTATCACAAAAATTAGTTTAAAGCATACTCACTTCTAGGGGATTAATGTATAATGTCATGAGTTTTTTACCACGATTTTCCATTCCTTTTCTACTTAATTCATTCATAATGACTGTAATCTGTTAATGTAGAGGATTCCAATATGATAGATGGACTTTATTCCAAGAAGAAGAGGAATGTGGGTTAGATTCATTGATTTTAAAAAATTGAATGTGGCTCTTTGTCTTAATAACCTACCAAATCTAGCGGATGAGGTTTTAGATGGGTTTTATGAATAGGGACTGAAAATGTCATGGATAAAAATGCATCACAATTTGTTATCAAAAGAAGTCCATGCGAGACTCAATATCAAGGAAGGGTCGGTATATCTACAAAATGCCTTTTTGGTAGCAGGGGCTATTTCCCGAAAACATAATGAGAGCCATAGAAACAACCAGTCTCAAGAAAATGATCAACTTTTCTAACTACATGAGCCATTATACGTTCATTTAGCCTCCAAATTTGATTGTTACAAATTCCTTCCGCCATTCTTCCTCCCCTCTTGAATTTCATGTCACAGTTGATTAAAAAGATCCAAAGGTTTAGACTTATAAATTTAGGCATGATAAAGCTATAATTTTTTAAATAAAAAGGCAAAAAATCATGAAGATGCCATGTATTGTGTTGAAATCATTAATGTCAGAGAATACATAAAGAAGTGTTCAGTTTTATTTATTCTTTCTAAACTATGTGGATTTATCTATATGGCCATTTCATTATTGTTATTATTATTTACTATGGACACCTGTGTGTGCAGAGAAAATGTTCACCAGTTGAAGAACTATCAGAAACAAATGCATGCATACACTACTTGCAATCCCTTTGAGTGGAAAATAAAGCTAACTTGAGTGCCACTATAAATATCATAGGGATATACAATAATTTGGACAAGCTACAGTTCAATTAACAAAGGTTTAAAGGGAGCAAATCCATTTTTATTATCCGCATTTAAGGCCGGGTAAAGTGAATTCTTAAAAGGGTTTCATCATTGTGGGGCAGAGGATTAAATTTATTTCAATTGACACAATTTTTTCTTTTGTGGAGGTGATGTTGTTAGTATACATTATTTCCACGTAGGGGATGGACCCAACCTTGTCTTCACAAGAAAGCAACGATCTTCTAATAAATTTATTGTTATGCCTGGAGCATGTTATCCAAAGTCCCACAAAATTGCCTTTAAAGGAGTGTTGTAGTGGGTTGGTTCATATGATGATGTAATTGATTATAAGCCAAGAAAATGATGGAATTCTTTGTCCAATTCCATAGCACCTAATCTATTCTTCATCTATTTCCCATGGGAATGTCTTTTGCATATGTTGTATGTGATGTTGGAAATTTTTGGTTGGAATTTTTTCTCAATTATTTTAGGTTCCAGTCTACTTAGATGATGCATCAGGATGGGAATTAGAAATATTTAAGGTCAAAGAAAAATTGGAAGAAACTCACACCAATGGAATTATTGTTCAGGCTATCAATCTTATAAATCCTAGAAATCCCATGTGGTAAGTCAAATCTCATTAAAAATTTGATTTCATCATTTCTAAGTTCCATGCCGAGACTAAAATTCTATTCATTTTGTAAGAGCCTAATTGCACATCAGGCCATCTATGCTCTCTTGTAATATGTTGGAGAGTATTACTGCAATTATGTGCACCCTTGAACTATATTATTTACGGTTAAATAGAAAAATAATTTTTTTATTATTGTTGGGATTTTATCCAATTCAAATCTGATTATAGTACAGTTCTCATTGATTTACTTTGTAAGAGTTTCCTATGTGAATTATCTTCTTAAGGTGATGTTGACATCGGTTCAAACCAAAAGATAATAAGTATCCACTACAATACCAATGAACCAAGTGAATGGAGTAACACTTGCATCCTTATTTGTACTTGTTAAAATTACATCTGCCTCATCTAATCTATAAAGCTTCAACAATGCTTCGACTTTAGAAGCGAATACTTACAATCAAAGAGAGAAGAAAACAATGTATTTTTTTTTTTATTAAGGGCAAATAGTTTTGAAGGGACTATACCCTGTATACAAAAGGGCTCAAAAGCTAGATAGCGAAGATGAGAGAAACAGCCCAGAGAAGGCAAAAGCAATCAACCAAGAAGGGCTCAACAAACCAAATATTACAATATAAATGAAAAAGGATCTAAACATACAAAGATCCAAAAGAAAGAAGGAAAGATAAAAAAGAAACCAAAAGAGAAACAACATATAGAGCTCCGCCAAAAAACAGCTCCAGGCGCGGATGATGACAACCACATCGCAGCCAAAAACAACATCACAACAACCCGTTACTTGATGGCTCTGTCAATCTTGGTCTTGATAGCCTGCAACGACATGAAGAAGGCAATGACAGTGGCCTGAGAGGAGTCTTGCATATCTGCTTGGGCAATTGCAATATCCCTTTTCTATTTAGGACCCCAAATGTCCTCATTAACCCCACTTAAACTGCAGACACTATGGACATGTTGTTCAATGAAATTATAAATGCTTTTGAGGGTAGACAATATGCAGTCATTACGGCTTTTAGCATTCCCCAATCTGCCATCTAAGGAGTGTAGCTTCTTGTAGACTTCAACAATAACCCCTCTTCCTCCTCAGTTTGAAGGATTCTTTTACCCTTAGCTCTTTCCATGTTTTTATAGCCCATTTGAGTTCTTGTATCTCCTTTTCTAATCTTTCCACCCTGTCCAAAGCAATTCCTCCTCCTTGGGCTCCTCCACCGGCTTGCTAATACGCGGGAGGTTTTTAAGAAGTTCCAAGTCTTTGTGGCTCCTTAGGACCCGTTGGGAAGTAGGGATTTTAGCTTTAAGGCTCTTGCTTTTCTTCTTGGAAAGCAGTATCTTCATTCTTTCTTTTAAGCGGGGGAGTGGAAGCAGTGTAGGCAGGTGGAGGTATGGAGGAGGGAGGTGGGGTAGGATTCATGGGAGGCAAATTTGGGCGGTGGATAGATCAAGAGGATAAGTCCACGGTGTAAAGGGACACCCTAGAGTGGCTCGAACTTCCCTTATAGATTTCTCCAGGAGAGTTAATCAAATAGTGAGGAAAGCTGATAATGTTATTTATACGAAAGTGATTCAGAAAAATCATATGCTTTTGAGGTATAGTCACAAATCTTCCTTCCAGGGTAACGTACCTAACCACCATTTTGGCCAGCTCAGCAAAAGGTTCAGGAATCGATGCCACCTTGATGCCAGTGGCCACGAACTCAAGATTTTCCCCCTCTTCCAGAAATTTCTTGGTCTCCACCTCCCTATCCACCTTCTTATTGAAGAATTTGGTGCCTTCCAGGCTGAGGCCCGTGATCTGAGCGATGAGCTCTTCCGTGATTTCCATCTCCATGTTACTATACTTGACAATCCTATTCTTCCAACCCTGGGCAAATTTGATAGAAATGTCTTGGTCGAAGCCTTGGATCCTTTCAATGAAATTAGACAGGCCCCCGATTTACAGGTAATCCCAAAGCTCCGCGTTCTCTTTCCACTCAAGATTGTGGGTCGGTTCAGTTTTGCAAGGCGGACCCCCCATGTTTCCTCTGCTTCTTTTTCTGTTCTCAACAGTAAAAAAGCTACCAATGTGCAGGGACAAGCCGAGCTTTGATTTTGATATTTGAATCTTTCCTTACCGTGAAAGCTGATTTAATGATTATGCTACACTTGTTATTATTGCCCCACTCCTCGGCTTTCCTCCTATGCCAAGAAATGATGACAGTCCATCCCGCACAGATCGCATCAGCCATCCATATCTTTTGTGATGTCATCATCATGTACTTGAGGATCCACACATTAGCATCCAAATTACAGCCGTTAGTAATGATTTTCACTGCCATGTAGATCAATGATAATGGCTTTATTGACATGAGCAGCAGAGCATCCCCCCTAAACCAAGTTTGAAAGGAATTATTAACACCGAAGTTAGCCAAGCTGTCAGCTACCCTATTACCTTCCCGATAGGTGTGGGTGATTTGGACATTTTCAAAGCTTTTGCATATATCAATAGCTTCCTCAATATAATCCCTGATAGACCAGCTGGGGTGTTGCTTTTTATTCAAAAGATTGATAATATTTAGAGAATCACCTTCAATTATAATATTTGGAATATTGCAATCCCTGGCAAGTTTTATACCCCAAAGAGCCGCCATGGCTTGAATAATGATTAGTCTGCCTACCCATTCTCCCAGAAAAAGCAGCAACAAAATAGCCTCTTTGATCCCTGATGATTCCCCCTCCTCCAGAGTCACCCGGATTGCCTTTTGAGGCCCCATCAAAATTTAACTTGTGCCAATCAGTGGGAGGTTTAATCCATCTGATTGTGGTTCTGTCAGTACCATTGTTATTTCTATTGACAGTGGCAATATTCCATGCAATCAGGATGCTTGCTTCATTCTCCGGGTAAAGACCGTTTTAGGGGGTTTAAATTTAGCAATATTATCTTGCACAGCAATGATAATTTCCTTATATACTTTATTCTGGCTTTGTCTTTTGTTTCTGAAAATACTATCATTACGAGCCTTCCAGATTCTCCACATAGTGTGGGGCAGAACAAGTTGCCACAGTCTTTTCACCATGCAATGTTTAAACGGAGAGCCCCATTGCTCCCAAGCCTGAAGACAGGTAAGGGGAAAAGTCCATCTCAGATTAAATTTATCAAAAACAAGCTGCCAAATTTTGGAGGCAATCTCACAATGGAGGAATAAATGTTTTATATCTTCAGCCTCTTTCTGACACATGCAACATCTATTTGGCATGATGAATCCCCTCTTGATGAGATTGTCATTAGTTAGGATCTTGCCATTAATAATTAGCCACCAAAAGAAGTTCACTCTAGGGGTTAACTCCGGCATCCACAGCTTGTGCCACTTAATTTCGCTTTCCATGGATACAAAGAAAGAATTATATCCTGATTTAACAGTGTATTCCCCATCGAAAGAATCTTTCCAGATGAGCTCATCCTTAAGGTTTTGATTACTTATATGGATTAGGGAAAGTTGATTATGGAGATATGCAATCTCAGCCTATATACTATCATTCTCCACTTTTAGTTGTTTCCATTTTCTTTTGTTTCCATCCCTCTCAATGTACCCCTAGATTTTGTGTCCATACTTAGTAATTAAGTTGTCTTTAATATGATCAAAAGCAGAAATCCAGTTAGAATCCATCCACTTATCAGTCCAGAAGTTTATGTTTTGTCCATCTCCAAGCTTCCAGCTACACCCCTGAGAGAGAATGTGTCTGCTGCGTAGAAGGTTGTTCCAGAAAATAGAACCACTCGGAAGAGACTGATCATATATGAAGGAAATCTTGTTTTGGTTTGAAAGATATTTAATCTTAACCAGCTCTGTCCAAGGTCTGTGCTCTTTTATAAGCCTCCATCCTAATTTTGCACTAAGGGCAGTACTCATATGTTTGATATCTTTTATGCCTAACCCCCCTAGCCTCTTAGGTTTACAAACCTGTTCCCAAGCCACAAGGTGATATCTGAATCTGTCCTCAGTACCGTGCCATAGAAAGTGTTTTTGAATCTTCTCAATACTGTTCATCACTGCAGTAGGCATGTTGAACATTGACAGTATGTAAATAGGCAAGTTTTGAAGCGTGCTTTTAACCAAAAGGCACTTACCTGCACTTGAAAGGACTGCTCCTTTCCAGCCAGCCAACTTTCTTTGAAATCTCTTAATAAGATCATTCCATACCTCCACAGAAATCTTGCCAGTACTTAAAGGTAATCCTAAGTAAGTAGCTGGTAGAGAATTAATAGTGCATCCTAGAATATTAGCAATCTTTCTTTGCCTTTCCCTAGGAGTATTGAAGAAATAAATAGAGCTTTTGTCAAAATTAACTTTTTGTCCCGAGGCTTCCTCATAAAATCTGAGGACAGTTTTGATAGCCTTTGCCTCAATAATGGAAGCCATCAGGAGCAGCAAAGTGTCATCGGCAAACTGCTGATGAGAGGAGATCTGATTACCAGTAGTTGGAGGGAAGCCTTGTTATCACCAAATCACAGCACCCCTGTGCATGTATTTGAACTCACAGTGTGATTGGATAACATGGGTACTATCTCCAAGTTGTGGGACTTGCTACTTGAGACAGACCTCCAGAGAAAGCTGGTTCTTGCTCCTAAACTACCTGCCACAATCTACTCTAATGCAGGATAAGCTAACTGTTCTAATCTAAATTTCCAAGGGACCAGGGAGAGAGAATACATAAAATGAAAGCCTACACTAAAGCGGTGATACACCAGAAAAGGAGGGTGTGAGAGTAATCTCCAAATGTGTGAAATACAGAGGCAAAGTGCACACTAGAAGAGGTGATGACAGTTCACCATAATCTAGCAAAATGCATTCACAAAAATATTCCAAACATGCACAATGTTAATGAATTCCTGCAAGAACATAAAAATAGACACAATATTCTTGTAGAAAGATAAAAGGGGTAAGAAGAATGCAAGAAAACACAAAGCAGGGAAGATACATCCACAAACTTTGTATTTTATTGCTTCTGGTATGCATACATTCATCTATTACAAGATAAGGGCCTGGATCACCATGCAAGGAGTCCACTACAAGGGCTCGCAACACACAATGGCTTCACAAAGCAATTTTGGCAGAGCTTTTCTACCCAAAACTCTCTCTTTTATAATGAGCCCAACACTCCAATTTATAGAAAAATGAGAAGGAGAAGAGAAGGGAAAATGGAAATCCGAAATTTTTCCTTCAACCACCTGTAAGAAGCATTAAATTGAGTGAAATGATTGTACATTACTTGCAAAAGGCTCCCATACCGCCCCATGTCTTGCCGCAGAGAGAAAGAATGATGACCATGCCTCTTAATTGCACTCCTAGCTACCAAATAAAACACATTCGAACCTGACCATGTTTTGTTAAAAAAATTGATCAATATCTCATCAAATCCAGAATTTCTTGATTTCTGTGTGTTAGGATCGGAGCCATGATTCCAATGGCACCAATTTTGTGTGATTTCGTTGAGAAATGCGAAGTTATGGCCTTCGAGTGTGGGCAGCTATTTTGGGCTCCTGGCAGCGGCGCGTGTCATTTCGACGAATGAGCATTAATCGACCGGAGCTGAATATGTTTCTCTTAATTAAATATATCCATCCTCATTAAAAATAATAAATCCAGTTTCCGTGGCGTAGAGGACGTCGTGCTCGTTCGTAAAGTCCAATTTTGTGAAAATCGGAGCTCGGAGTCAAAAGTTATGGCCGTTTGAAGTTTCGCAGTCAAACATTGACTTTTCCTCTTCGACTTTGTCCCGATTGTCCCGGACGAACCTTCGCCCATTTCGTGCTTTCATCCCACGCGTCCCTCGCGTATTTTTTGTCCCTATTGCTGTCCCGGAGACTAAGACTTAGCCATTTTTCGTGATTTTTCTTGGCCCAAGCCTATCTTCTGCAACCTTTTCACATTTTTTCAGAGCTTGCTCTTTCTTTCTTGGCCAGGGGAGTTAGAAAAATTCTGAGGGGACCCCAGCAACATGATGCTTTGCCTTGAATCAATATAATTGCTTGGGACTAAAGAATTTTATGCATGTTATCAAAATTTACCTTGGGGGTGAATTTTGGATAACAATTTGGCGACTCAGCGGGGTTATCTGCCTGCCAGATGAAGAATGGCCAGCTGCTTGTAGCAATCCATTGGGCATGGAGTCTGTTTGATAATCTCTCAGCTGATCTGAAATTTGAAAGCTTGTATCAATGAGCCATTTGACATTTGTTGAGCTGGTCTTCTCATGGCGACAAATTCTTTTCCAGGAGCTTGATGAACTGCAAACATGCACATACTGGAAGCAATAGGACATGTGCTGAAGCACTTAGGGAAATAAAAACTACTCTAACAGCAGTACAATGTGCATAAGCACTTAGAGGAATGGAAAATCTAAATTAATATTTACAAGGATGAGAAGCTATCTTTCTAGTAGCAGCGTTTGAGATAGATTCCATTGATCGAATCTGCAATTCTTCACCATCCAACTTAGCCAGTCGGAAAGCGTTGCTACCTTTGTGTTCAACGATCATATACGGGCCACTCCAGATGGCATCAAACTTGGAGTGCTTTCCTGGTTTTGCACGATCTGCATCCCATTTCAACACCAAATCTCCAATTTGGAAAGTTCTAGCCTTGGCTTTCTTATCAAAAGTCTTCTTGATCAGGGCTTGATCCTTCTCTATTGCCTGGGCTGCATGCTCTCTTGTCTCTTCTAATTCCATCAGCTCTGCATACCTGATTTCCATAGGTTCAAACTCAGCTAGTTCCAACTGTTTCATGAGTTCCAATGCTGGCAACTCGAGTGATATAGGTAGAACTGCTTCTTTCCCGTATACAAGCTTGTATGGAGAGCTTCTGTAGATCTCTTGGGCATGATCCTATCAGCCCATAGGGCTGATTTGAGCTTTGTGTGCCAAGTCCTCTGATTCTCATCAAGAGTCCTCCTGATGATTCTTAGTAGATTCTTGTTTGTAGACTCGGCTTGGCCATTACCTTGAGGGTAATAGTTTGATGAAGTGCTGAGATACACACAATTTTTTACAGCCCACTCAGTGATCTTTGTGCCAAGGAATGCCAATGCATTGTCTGATATGATAGTGGCAGGGGCACCAAACCTCGTGACTATCCCTTCATAGAAATCTAAGATATTAGATTCATTTGCCTCCTTGAGTGCCACTGCTTCAGTCCACTTGGTGAAATAGTCTGTTGCTGTTAGAATCCACTTGTGGCCTTGACTTGAATTTGGATTGATGACTCCAATGAAGTCCAGTCCCCATTGCATGAATGGCTGATTTACTGAAATTGGACAAAGGGGCAGCGCTGCTAACCTTTCTTTCCCCGTGAAGAATGCACATTTCTTGCATTTCTTGACCCATGAGTAGCAATCATTGAACACAGTAGGCCAATAGTAACCAGCTTTCATGATTTTGAGAGCTGTCACTCGCGGAGCAAAGTGGCCTCCTGCTTCCCCATCATGGAACTCGTGTAGGATCTTCTCAACTTGACCTGTTCCAATGCATCTTAATAGAACTCCATTGATGTCCCTTTTAAACAAAACTCCATCAACAAGCACATATGGAATGGCTTGTAATCTGAAGTATCTCCTCTTTGCTTTGCTCACTTCTAGAGGGCACAAGCCTATCGGAGGTAATGCACCAAGTCTTGAGTCCAACATGGGACGGGTGCATCATCAGCTAGTTGTTCTTGATCATTCTGTAGCAGCAGGACAACATCTTCTTCACCTTTTGACTCATCTTGTTGTTTGGAAGCGAGCTGCTCACACAAGCCTTTGCCACGAACTAGCTTGGTCACTTTGATTTCAATATCATATTCCATCACCCGAGTGATCCAACCTGCTCTCTTCTCATTTAAATCCTTGTTTAGGAGGAAGTCCTTGACGCCAGCATGAGACACCAGCAGTTGAATTTTATTGTTTGAGACCAAATGTCTGAACTTCTTCAAGCTCCTGATGACAACAAGGACATGCTTTTCGATGAAAGAATACTTTATTTCATAATCTTCCAAGGTTTGGCTGAAGAATGCTATGGGCTGTTCTGAACCTTCTCTATTTAGCTGTGTCAAGACAGCTGAGATTGTATCTGATCCTCCAAACGCATACAACATGAAGTCCTTTGAGAAGTCTGGGTTGATAAGAGTTGGAGCTTGTGATATTGCACGCTTGATGTCTTCAAAACTCTCTTTGCCTTCTGCTGTCCATTTGAATGCCAGACTCTTCTTCAACATCATAGTTAGAGGCTTCACAAGAGTGACAAAATTAGGCACAAATCTGCGGACAAAGTTTATCCTTCCTAAGAAGCTTTGGAGAGATTTCTTGTGGTGTGGCAATGAAGAAGCGTTCGGATGGCTTCAACCCTTTCAGGATCAATTGTTAGTCCTTCCCTAGAGACGATGTGACCCAACAGTTTGCCTTCGTGTGCCAAGAATACACACTTCTTTGGATTTAATGACACTCCAAACCTTCTACACCTCTGAAACACTTGCCTGAGGTGAAAGAGATTGTCTCTGCATTCTTTGAGAAGATAGTGATATTGTCTAGGTATACCAAAGCACTATATTGTTGATTAAACCTTTGAATGCCATATCCATAGCTCGCTGAAATGTTGCTCCGGCATTTGACAGTCCAAATGGCATCTTCTTATAAGCATATGTGCCCCATTTGGTAGTGAAGGCCGTCTTGAATTGATCTTCTTCTTTCACCAAGATTCGATTATAGCCACGAATATCCATCTAGCAATGAAAACCTTTCGAACCAGCTACACAACTGCAATATCTGTTCCATTGATGGGAGCGGATAATGATCTTTGAGTGATGCTCTATTTAGATCATGAAAGTCCACACACAATCTTATTTCTCCGTTTCTCTTTCTTACCGGCACCAAGTTTGCAACCCAACTTGAGTGTTTGATGGGAAAGATGATACTAGCCTCAATGAGCTTGCTTAACTCTTTTCTCATGAGAGGCTCGATATGAGGATTTACTGGCCTTTGCTTTTGCCTGACAGGCTTGGATTCCGGATCCAACTCAATAGTATGTTGTGCCAACTTTGGATTGAAACCTCTTAAATCTTTGTAAGTCCAAGCAAAGACATCTGGGAATTCTTGACAAAGCTGAACAAAATCAGATTTCTCTTGTGGAGTACTTACTTTGCCAATTTGCAATGTCTTGCCTTCATCTACTAAGATAGGTTTTGAATCTTCACCCTTTACTTGAATGCTCGCTTTCTCCTTCCGGAACTGATCATTCGGGTTGAAGATTGACTCCAAGGTTATGAGGCCTTTTGGCAATTTGTTAGTCCTAAGCTGCACCACTTGGTCGCCATATCGTCTGCTCTAGCTTGTCTTGATTTCTCATGGAGAACTCAACTTCTTCTTACAGAAATTAACAATTTGCTTTGATCATTCTCGAAGACTTGCCAACTTGTGTTGTTATCTGGAACAGCTAGTCTCACAACCACTTTGATATGAGGCTGAGTTTTCTCACTTTTGATACTTTCTACAACATCAAACGCAGCCCAAATTGCTACCAGTCTGTCAGCGGCTTCATTCTTTTTTCTTGGGATGGAAATGATGCTAAAAGCTTCAAAATCTTCAATAAGATCCCATACCCGATTTTGTAGTTCTTCAAGATCATTTTTGGCAGCATTTTTTCCTTTGACTTGGTTTACGATCAGCTCACTATCACCAAATACTTACAAATTCTTGATGCATTTTTCCTTTGCCCAGTGCAGTCCATGAATTAAGGCTTCATACTCAGTTGTGTTGTTAGAGCATGCAAACTGAAATCTAAAAGCTGAATAGTACTTTACTCCCGAGGTGAAACCGAGCATGGCTCCCCCTCCTGCACCTTGTCTACTCCTTGATCCATCAAAGAACAGCTGCCATACTTCATTCTTGTCCTTATGATCTGGCTTGGTGATGCTGGGAATAGGTTGACTTTCTTCATGTAAACAATAGACTCCCAGCTCAGATTCTTCTATTTCTTGATAGGGATCAAAAGCATGCACTTTGCTTGCCCATTCATCAAGAGTCAAATCTAGGATGCTTCCAACCTTGGTGTCAGCTTCATCAGTGCTTGGATACTCTTCTTGATCGAACGCTGAACAGTTGGTATTGATTTGGCTTGGAGTGTAGGGCTCAATATGGAAGTTTGCAATAGGTTCAGACCTGATTGTGGCCTTAGTTCCATACCTTGTTCTGAACAACATGTGTGACCAATCTGCCGAAAGATAGCCTCCAATTTTAGCAGTGAAGTCTCTTGACAAGCACAATGCAAAGAGTGGTGGCAGGTCTATGACTGACACATCTTGTAACACTATTACGTTGGGACATGCGTGCAGTGTGAGGCTCAAACCTTTGATTACTCCAACCGTTGTCACTGCTGTCCCGTCTAGTTGTACTACACCCTTGGAGATGACTTCATATTGGAGTCCTAGCTGATCAGCTATTTGCTTGGGCATTACTGAACTACTTGCCCCGAGTCGATCATGCAATTATGCACCAACTTATCTCCTATGATCAATGAAACATAAAATGGAGGGGGCTTCAACATTTTACCTTGCTGTCCTCCATGATCTCCTTCAGGCTGGGCAGCATTTGTGAGTACCTTCTCTTGCATTTGGACCTGTTGATTTGAAGTTGACTAGTCTTTCATGGCAGCTTGTAGCAAATCTCTTTGGCCTGGGATGGATAGTGATTGCCACATTGATATGTTGACATTTGTCTTCTTCATCTGATCAATGATGTTGAATGGGGATGAAGCATCTCTTTGTTGTACCTTGGCCTGTACATTCATTCCTTGTGTATGGGCAGCAACAACTGGCATTTGAGTTGGTTTAGGAGCTGGTTTAGGTGCTCCTTGCACGTTTGGAACTACATTTTGTTTGCCAGCGGCTTGTGGAGTGGTAGAAGGTTGTGGATTACTCGAAGCCAATGGCTGTTCTTCACCCAAATTTCTCCTCTTTGACCTTGTGTTGGCTGCAACACTTTGAGAGGGTATTTGATTCATACCACAAAATCTTGACTGCCAATTGACAAGAGTAGTTTCGTTCGGAGATGCTCCTTGCCGAGTGTGCTTCTTCGCTGATCTCCTTCGTGGTGGTCGGGCTCTTTGACCCACTGATGGTTTGCACCATCAGGGCCTGATTTAATGCACCATTAAAGCACATTGATTGGTTATGTGGCTGACTACACGGGAAACACCAATCATACTCTTGGGCCATGTTATTTTGCACCGGTACCAAAGCTTGGATGTGGATGCAACATTGGGATTATAGGGCTGAAATGGTCTGTTGGCAGGAGGCCTTGCTTGATTCTGATTTTGATTTGCAGCCTGAGTTGGTGGCCTATTTTGTTGGTATGGGGCCTAGCACTGCATCTGCGCTTGAGGCGATCATGTCTAGTACTTTGAGCTTGTTGTCTTTTGATAGTAACCAGCTCATTTCCCAAATTTTGCAATTGTTTCATGACCTCTTGGAGTTCGTTTGAAGCACTAGAGGATGAGGTAGAAGTCTCATTTGAACTTTGATTTCTAGGGGTGGGAATAGGAGCCAAAGTGGGTGCTTGACTAGTGCTTGGATTTTCTAGGTTTGGATACAAGGGCATGGGAGGCCTAGGAGCCAGTTTACCAGCTTGAATAAGACAGTTTTCGGCTCTAATGGCAATGCTATAAGTAGCAGGTAAGGTCGTGCCTCCCATAGATTGAATTAACATAGAAATATCAGAATTCAAAGCTTTAAGATAGTATAGAAAAGCACCTTCGCTTTGGCTTTGACCGCCTTTGGAATCCTATCCCAAGACCTTTGAAATTTGAAGTTGAAGTTAGTCAGCTACTCATTGGGAGCTCTCTTGATAGTTGTTAATTGTTCCAGTAGAGACAAATTGTCTCCCTTTTCTCCAAACTGCTCATGGAGAACTATGCATAACCGATTCCAATTCGTGATAGAACCAGCTTCAAGGCTTCTGAACCATTGCAATGCCTTCCCTTTGAATGATGATGCCAACGGTTTGTGACCACATCCATTTCATTTATCTCATGGATTACAGGACGTTAGCAATGTCTTTGACATGATCACGGGGAGTGGTATGATTTTCTCCGGTGAAAAAGGAATGTTCTTCAATGCTGCAATTGGGCTGGATTACGTGCATTGAGGGCAAGTGGGCCGCTTTGCAAAGTGAAGTTGACAAAGGGATTTAGTGGTTGTGCCATTCGATTGGCCTCAGAACTCTTGTTGATTGGATGAAAGGCCTACCAGGTGGAGGTGTTGACAAGGTTCTATTAGGTGGAGATGGAGATCTTTGAGCTCTTCTTCCCCTTCTTTCTCTGCCTGGAGATAGATGCAGATAAACAAACAATCCTTCCTCCCTAGTTCTTGACCTAGTCTGTATTCTTCTCATAAATTTGCCAGGCTTGGACTGCAGAAACCAGCAGATTATGCCTCTTTTGGAGTCGCCAGATGTGCGATTTTAAAGCTCCTTCAAAGCTGGAACTTACAACAAGTGCACATCAATCTTGTTGCAATGAAAGTGAAGACCTCTAAGGTCCCACCGGCATGCGTAGAACTGTTATCACCGAATCACAGCACCCCTGTGCATGTATTTGAACTCACAGTGTGATTGGATAACATGGGTACTATCTCCAAGTTGTGGGACTTGCTACTTGAGACAGACCTCCAGAGAAAGCTGGTTCTTGCTCCTAAACTACCTGCCACAATCTACTCTAATGCAGGATAAGCTAACTGTTCTAATCTAAATTTCCAAGGGACCAGGGAGAGAGAATACATAAAATGAAAGCCTACACTAAAGCGGTGATACACCAGAAAAGGAGGGTGTGAGAGTAATCTCCAAATGTGTGAAATACAGAGGCAAAGTGCACACTAGAAGAGGTGATGACAGTTCACCATAATCTAGCAAAATGCATTCACAACAATATTCCAAGCATACACAATGTTAGTGAATTCCTGCAAGAACATAATAATAGACACAATATTCTTGTAGAAAGATAAAAGGGGCAAGAAGAATGCAAGAAAACACAGCAGGGGAAGATACATCCACAAACTTTGTATTTTATTGCTTCCTGGTATGCACAGTTCAATCTATTACAAGATAAGGGCCTGGATCACCATGCAAGGAGTCCACTACAAGGGCTTGCAACACACTGGCTTCACAAAGCAATTTTGGCAGAGCTTTGCTACCCAAAAACTCTCTCTTTTACAATGAGCCCAACACTCCAATTTATAGAAAAAATGAGAAGGAGAAGAGAAGGGAAAATGGAAATCCCGAAATCTGTCCTTCAACCACCTGTAAGAAGCATTAAATTGAGTGAAATGATTGTATATTACTTGCAAAAGGCTCCCCATACTGTCCCATGTGCTGCAGCAGAGAAAGAATGATGACCATGCCTCTTAATTGCACTCCCTAGCTACCAAATAAAACACTGTTTTGAACCCGACCATGTTTTGTTAAAAAACTCAGTCAATCTCTCATCAAATCTAGAATTTATTGATTGCTGTGTGTCGGGCTTGGAGCCACGATTCCAACAGCACCAATTTTGTGTGATTTCGTTGAGAAATGCAGAAGTTATGGCCTTCTGAGTGCGGGCAGCTATTTTGGGCATGGCAGGCATTTTCTGTCATTTGACGGGAATGAGCATTAAGCTCGATTTGGAGCTGAATATGTTTCTCTTAATTAAATATATCTACCCTCATTAAAAATAAGAAATCCAGAAAGTCCAATTTTGTGAAAATCGGAGCTCGGAGTCAAAAGTTATGGCCGTTTGAAGTTTCGCAGGTCAAACGTTGACTTTTCCTCTTCTGTCTTCGGCCGATCCGCGCTTTCGCATCCCACGCGTCCCTCACGTACTTTTTTCCCGGCTGTCCCGGACGAACCTTCACCCATTTCGCGCTTTCGCGTCCCACGCGTCCCTCGCGTACTTTTGTCCCGGCTGTCCCGGAGACTAAGACTTAGCCATTTTTCGTGATTTTTCCTGGCCCGAGCCTGTCTTCTGCAACCTTTTCACATTTTTTCAGAGCTTGCTCTTTCTTTCTTGGCCAGGGGAGTTAGAAAAAATCTGAGGGGACCCCAGCAACATGATGCTTTGCCTTGAATCAATATAATTGCTTGGGACTAAAGAATTTTATGCATGTTATCAAAATTTACCTTGGGGGTGAATTTTGGATAACAAGCCTTTTATCATGCCAATGTCAATAGCTTTGGAGATAGATCTGCTTAAACTGTCAGCCATAATAATGAATAAAAGAGGGGAGATTGGGTCGCCTTGCCGAATACCTCTATTGCTGGCAAAAAAGCCCACAGGTTCTCCATTAACAACCACAGAGAATCTAGAGGTAGAGATACAAGAGTGAATGATTTTTCTGAATTTGCTTTGAAACCCAAACTTGGATAAGACCTCTTCCATGAATCTCCAGGAGACTCTGTCGAAAGCTTTATGCATGTCCAGTTTGATGGCCATCCCCGCCTTTTTACTTTTATCCATAGAATGTATAGTTTCATGAACCATGATAATTCCATCTTGGATAATTCTTCCTTGGATGAACCCGCTCTGTTGTTGTGAAATGATCTCCATGAGAATAGGTTGCAATCTAGTGGTGAGGATCTTTGTGAAAATTCTATAAATGACATTAACCAAACTGATAGGCCTGAAATCTTTGAAGTCTTTTGCATCCAACTTTTTTGGGGCAAGCACAATGTGTGTATTATTTAGTTCTTTAATGAGATTTCCCGTTCTGTAAAATTCATTAATAGCTTTCAAGAGATCTTCAGAGCATATTTCCCAACATCTTTGGAAAAAGTTAGCCGAGAAGCCATCTGGACCTGGAGCCTTATCCCCTTCTAAAGCAAAAACAACCTTTTTTAATTCCTCAATGGTGATAGTTTTTGAAAGACTTTTAAATCTCTCAGAAGGTATGAGATTATTAGGAATGGAGTCTAAGAGAAAAGAGGCCGCTTGTTCATTGTAGGAGTTATCTTCAGTGAGAAGGTTCTTGTAAAAATTAAGCGCCTCTGTTTTGATATCCTCTGGATCCTTAGTAATGTTTCCATTTCCTTTAGCAACCTCAGATATTCTGTTACAAGCTCTATGTTTGATGGCTGTCAAATGAAAAAAAATTGTATTTCTGTCTCCATCTTTAAGCCAAAGGGCTCTAGATTTCATTCTCCAAAAGGATTCTTCATGGCTGTTTATATTATGCAGATCTGAGAGGAGTTTTTTTTCCCGCTGATTATCCTCTAGAGTCATACCTTTCATGGAAACATTTAGCTCAAGCTCTTCCAGCTGTTGCTTAAGTTCTTTCTTCTTTTCAAAAATGTTTCCAAATACCTCTTTATTCCAAATTCTAATCTTCTGTTTAACATTCTTCAACTTCTGAAGAAGCCTAAATTGGGCCGTCCCTGTGCCTTCCCAAAACCACCATTCTTTAATTCTGACCATAATGTCTTCATGTTCGAACCACATTTTCTCAAATTTGAAATTGCCATGAAAAGGTTTTGTCCAATTGAAGAAGTTGAGGACAATTGGATTATGATCAGATCCCATTCTGGGGAGAGAAGAAAGATGGAAATTCTGGTCCAGGATCCAATTTGCAGAAATAAGAGCTCTGTCAAGTTTAACCTGAATTAAGTTTTCTCCTAACCTTCTGTTGGACCATGTAAATTGATTTCCATGAAGCTCTATGTCCATAAGATTAAGAGTCGAGATGAAGCCTGCAAATTCTTCCATACCAAGGGTCTCTTTTAGCAAATTTGCATAGATGTTTGAACATCAAGAATCACAATAGAAAATATCACATAATTCATAACAAAGAGACTAATTCATGGGAAAATGTTACAATGCTAAGACAATACAATTAAGAAAGGGTTGAAATGATAGAAACAAAAGGTAAATAACTTTGAGTTCCACATAGGTTAGTTGTGAATGATTTAGAAATAGTGATATGCAACACAATATTGAAGAATAAAAATTGGTGACAAGAT
This sequence comes from Taxus wallichiana var. yunnanensis, assembly GCA_018340775.1. Taxonomy (NCBI): domain Eukaryota; kingdom Viridiplantae; phylum Streptophyta; class Pinopsida; order Cupressales; family Taxaceae; genus Taxus; species Taxus wallichiana. The sequence goes on along the minus strand of CM031239.1, from coordinate 946,178,454 downwards.
AGAAAAATCTAAATTATTAAAAGATTTTGAAGGAATGATAATTAGAGGAAAAAACCTTCGATAATTTAGATTCAAGAAGTTCAAATTCTTTAGCTGCTCAAATTTTTAAGTCATTTAAAACTAATTAGCCTTTCTTTTCTTGTTGTTGTAGTTATATCTTTGTTTTTGTACACAATCTTTTCTAATATGAGAAAAAATGTTTCTAGTTTTTAAAGTCGTCTTCGATTGTCCTTACCTCAATCTTCAATAATCGTCTTATTTTCGGGATTTTATACCCTGTTTGAGACTTTGATGACATTACGTTCAAATCTAGTGCATATTTTTAAAACAAACTTTAGAAAAATTGGGCTCCATTTACTAATACATCTTTAAAAAATGGGCTTAACCTAAAAATGAGTGCTACTTTTGACAACCATTGGGACAAGAAATTTTCACCATTGTTTTCAATTTTATCTATTCATCATTGATGTCACAATATTAACTTGCACCATACAAAATAGAAAATATATTCCATACCTTTTTGGCCCACCTATCGGGATTCCCTAACAGGATGAATAATTAACGAATTATAAATCCACTATATAATTGTCGAAGTTTGTAGATTATGAAGTACAATTAAATTAAACATATATTAAGATGTTTCATATCACATATTATAGAACATAAACAAAAATGTAAATGGCATGGGAACACCAGATTTAAGTGGGAAAACCATGAAAGGTAAAAAACCCATTGAGAAATCACTTATCTTTATTGAGAATATACTTTTACCCAACACTCCCACTATTTCACATGCAATTACACCTTCAATAAGGAATTATGAATTGCCTCACACATTTTCTCATGAGACTTACAAAACTACTTGCACATATAGCTTGCATACAATATTATAATTGTGTGTAACCAATCCCTAAAGGATCACCTTGTTATATACAAGGCGGGTGGTCATGATCCACTCTTTAAAATCCGACATGGGTCATTTAGCGAGTTTTATAATAAGCAGTTTCCCACTTAATATTATAAACCCCAACACTCCCCCTTAATGTTAAGTGGGGAAACATGCAAAAACATGTTAACATTTGTTCCTTATGCCAAGCTACCTTTTGGTACAAAAGGAATTACAATCCATAAATCAACTCATGATTTAGGATAGCATCCAAAAACACTTGTTATGTAGGTTTGTAGTTCTATGGTGCACTAAAGTAGAGTCATGCGGGTTTTTCAACTCCGCGATTACACTACCACAAAGTGTCCACGAGACTTATAAAATATGTGAACAATTGTAAACTCATTACGGCTTTTAGAAAATCCATGAGACAATTTTTTTTCTGCGGTTCAAAACAATGTTCCAATGATTCCATAAAAACCACAATACAAAGGAACATATACAAATTCTCAAGATAAAGTGATTAAGGATGAAGACTTATATCAAATTATGGAGCCTTTTATAACACAAGGCATACCCATAACTAATGCTTCACTAGGAATTACAAGTAAACTTCACATACATGACAATTTACTTAAACAACATAGAAATAGTCTTGGGAGTATCCACTTTAAAATCTTCAGGAAGGCCACTAAGAGGTGGCATTTTCACGCACACCCCCGCTTAATGACAACTCTGAAAGGCTCAACAAGGTGCATAACTTGGAAATATTCATAGCACACAACGACTTTGTGAAAATATCCTCGAATTGATCTTTAGTCGAACAAAACTTGAGATCAATATCACCATTTAGGATTTTTCTCAAAAGAACCTTGATATTATTTGTCCTTAGATGTTGAATTGGATTACATGTAAGAGCAATGCAACTCTAGCTATCACATAAAAGAGTAGTGCTTCCTTTAACGCCCATATGGATTTCATCCAACTGTATTTTGAGCCAAATGGCTTTCTTTCTTTGCTTCCATAGGACTTCTATACTTTGCTTGATAGAAGAGAGATAAAAGCGCTGGTTGCTTCTTGCCACTTCAAGTGATGGCACCTACATCCAAAAACACTTAAATACAAATCATGTTGGAGTGAGGAAATGAGTAAGTGTTAGAGTGGGTAGGAATGCATGTGTGCTCATGAGATCGGGAGGAGTGTGTAAAAGGATGGTTGAGGTTGTGTGTGGGACTATGTAGGGAGACAAACATGTTAAGGACTTAGCCATTTTCCTAAGACAAGTTAAAAATAGACTTGGAGTGTTGAGCACACAAAGGGTAACTTGGTAATCAAACATTGGATATTTTTGGAGGAAGTACATGTGAATGTAGATGAAAGCACATGCATGATTATAGTTATTAATAGGATTAAAGCAAGTTCTAATTATAGGATGATCTATTTTAAAAGCAAGAAATTGTTAACGCATGGCTATTTTGAGCGCACTTATTATTAGGAAGTGCATGGGTGGTGAAGGGAAAGTCCCCACCCCTATATATACTTGTTATACTTCATTATAATGGATATTAGTGATATAGTAGTGTTATGTTTCTCTGATGTACTAGCGTGCATGACTCTGTGCTCATTAGTATTGAATGTTATGTATCAGCTCCTTATTATGTAGATATTTCCATTAATTAATGGGTAAGCGTGGTTGGATTATGGTTATTGATGTGTCAAAATTCTTGCATTTTATATTTATTGTTATATAATCTTTATGTTTCCTTATTACATGTGTTTCCAATTGAATGTATGCAATGGTTAATGTGATTGAGTGAACACTTGGTTATATATTATCATGCATTTGCATGCTAACATCTTGACAAACATCACAATGGAGGGACTTGGTAGCTTCATGCGCTTCGGGTGAGCGTTCAGATCTATCTGAATGAGGTGTCAGTGTGCATAATCATTCGAGGGAAATAAAATACTACATTTTGGTTCCATTGCCGATACCTCTTTTCAAGTTGTTTCTAGGATGTTGTTTGAAGATGGTGTATTAGTTAACTATGGAGAACATTGAAAGTTGTGTAGAGAATGGTCAAGATTAGTTTATGCAGAGATATAACATTGGACTTAATTTCAATGCACATCATTGGGTAGAAGATAACCTTTATCATGAGCTCTATGAAACATTCTTCAGTTTATTTCAGTAGAATTGTATGAGTGGTTGGCAAGCATATGTAGTAGGAAAGTGCTAGGGATATAAGCTGAGACTTTGGACACAAAAGGATTACCAAACTCTTATTGATGTTGATGTGGAGTGGACTAGAGTTGTAGATCATTAGTGGGCTAGAGTATTACACAATTATACATTGGAGTATGTTATTTCTATGTATTTGTGCCATAAGGAAGCTAAGTTCAAGCTCTTGTGTGAGCCCAGAGGATATTATTTGTGCATTATACCATTATCGATCAATATTTTGATAGTAGAACTAGATTTAGAGTGCCTACCCATGAATAACTAAACTCCCACCATGCACAGGGGCATGAGTAGGTGTGGAGAAAGACGGCAAACCTGGCGGTAGAAATTTAGAGAGAGGAAATATGACTCAATTTTAATGAAGCATGAGAGAGGGAAATGGTGAAACAAAGGGAGATTGAGGATTCCCTGGAGTTGAGGAGAGAGATGGCTCATGCAAAGGATTTAAAGCTCTCGTAGAAGATGAGGAATCGTAACATCTAGTTCTCTCGACATGGGGTAAGCACAATAGAGAATCCCCTTCGGCTCCGGATGATAGTGCATCAAAAGAGATCATGAGGACCATGGGCATGCATTTGATCCCACCTAACCACCTATCCCTTGCGCTTGGTGTTCCAAATCTAGAAGTATTCATTGAGAAACATGTTAGGCGGGTAAAAAAATGAAAATGAGTAGATATCATTTTGTGTTGAATTTAGGAGATAAAGTTAGTAGTGCACCCATGACATCATAGTCAACACCATTGTTTGGAAGTGTTATGGCAGGATTGTTCCTAGGTGCATCATTAGGACGAGAATGTTGGCATGCGGTATTGGAAGTACTACTGATAAGTAACAACTATGACCACATGGCCGTTGGTGTCTAGTATAGTATCACAACCGTGACATAAGGAAGTATGTCAATTGGACTTGAGACTACGTTACGGAGAGGGCTTGGAAGGATTAAGAAGATTAGGAGGAAATAATGGTGGAGGTTCCGGATCTATTGGATAAGGCCCACATCCTCAATAACCCCCACAAACCACCATTCGGTGACACCTCAAAGTTTACAATGAGATGTCTCTCGATTACCAGAGTATAGAGGTATTAAAGATGTAGCAGAACATGTGCATAAGTGTGAAGTTATATGGTGCGCTAAGGGGATTATAGCCTCAAATAGAAAGACTAGTCAGTTTGCTACTACACTATAAGGGCACACACATAGTTGGTACAAGAAGTATGACCCACATCAGACTGTGGTGGATTACGATACTTTGCATTCTGCATTTCTAGAATAATTTCACATTTTAGAGTTTGAGCAACAAAGCATCAACGTGCTCAAGGATATCAAGGGGATAAGTGAAAGCGTGCAGGAGTATAACACACATTTTAAGATTCTTTTTTCTAAGTTGTCTTATGATGTTCATCCAAGTCATCATGCATAATGGTTTTTGGAGGATTGTTGACTCTGTTTTGAAGAGTACTCTCTCATAAGACATATGTGGATCCACGTGAGGCTTTGGAAGCCGTTTTGTATGCTAAGGTGGTTGTGAGTGTTGATACTAGAGTGAGTCCATTCTTGGAGGTGCAGATTGCAACCATGGAGATTTTTTTGGAGAAACTCTCTGGAAACTCAACACATGAGACACATAGTGGAATATGGTGCACATATTGTGAAGTGGAAGGAAATAATAAAGATAATTACCCATGCAAGTCGGTGCTCACATTACTATTAGATTGTGAAGTATGTCATCTGAACCATGATGCTCATGATTTCCCTCTTTTATAGTGCGCGCTCCAGAAGAAGGTGTCTATGTACTATAAGTTTTGCAAATCTCACACTCACGACATTGCTGATTATAGGTTGATTGATCACATCCATGAATCCATTGAGATAGGAGTGCGTCAGACTAGTGTGGCAAGTGGATCGAAGGAACAAGAAGGCCATACTCATGAAGGGAACAACCATGGAAAAAATAAGAATAGAGGCTTTTGAGGAGAATATCATGGCCAAGGTCACGATGGTGGTAGAGCAAGGTTTTCTCATGGACCTTGTTATAATTATGGGTTACCTGTGGGATTTCCCTCAGAATGCAGCTTGTTCATGGTGTGGGAAACCACATAAGTTGGAGGATTTCCCATAATTATATGATCACATAAGTAAAAATAAGAATAAGGACAAGGGTGCAGGGATGAGCAAGGTATAATGTGTAAATATTGATTAATGGATGCCTAAGAAGACTGATCCAAAATTGTAACCCATGTTGGTCACAACACACACACTAAAGCAACACACATGTGTGAACCTATGAAGGTTAATCCTCTCATCACACTAGAGGAAGTGATACATGCTAAGTATCCAGATGTAATACATTATAAGGAAGTCTACTAGAAGACTATGAAAGTAATTAGAGATCTAAAGGGAGAGATATAGTGTTTAAAAGAGCATGTGTGTGTAAGAGAGTAGGAAAAGAATGTTGAGCTCCTGAAGGATGTGGATGACTTGAAAGAGGTGTGTAAGATGTTGTGTCAAGAGCATACCATTCCTCTATTAGAATAATTGATTCAAGAAAAAGTACCACGTATAGGAGTTGAGCATGAGAGGTAGATACTTCATACAAATATCCCACCTCAGAAACATGAATTTGACAAGGAGATCACACTTGATGTGATAATTGATGGTTGGTTAGTAAGTAATATCTTGATAGATACATGCGTTGAGGTAAATGTACTCACTCTAGAGGTATGGAATCAAATGGGAAGGCCCACATTGCAGCCATCTTTGAATGTGTTTTATATGGAAAATAAAACTAAGGTAATGCTTATTAGGGTACTAAAGGATGCATCCATTATCATTCATTGATTCAAGTTTCTTTGGGGACTTTGAGGTCTTGGAGCTTGTCGAAGTAGACAACTTTCCAGCATTACTTGGGCAGCCTTGGTGCTATGCAAACAATGTTGATTTGCACTTTAATAAGAGATACATTATTTTTGAGAACAAGGAGGAGCGCATGATCATAACCATATTTGAGAAGAAGGAAAAGCCTTATGTTGAGCCTTTGAGTGAGGAAGAGCTTAATCGAATTTATATTCAAATGGTGCATGATCGACAAAATCTAGAACCATCAAAGAAATGTGTTCTTCAATGGGAGGATGCACAGTCTGCAAGTGACACTTCTAGTGTTTCTTGTAACAACTAGGCACATGAAACACATGAAATGGTTAGCCACAAAGTTAAAGGACAAGTTACAAGGATGATCAGGCCACACATGGTGAGGTTTTTGGGCTTAGCTTTGGTACCAAGATATACTAGCGAATGGATACTCAGTAGTCAAATGAAGGAGATAAAAGAAACATGCTGATCTATACTCTATGTAGGACAACACCACGCTGGTGGAAAACACATAGATATAACCTCTTAAAGTGGTAAGAATTGAGAATCACCTTTTCCACCAGGTTCACTCAGAACAATGTACCTATGCACATTTATGAATTTCATGGTAAGGATTTGACGTCACATCACATCCATGAGTGTGAAATATCATGGGTGCAGGGCATGAGGCCTTACCACCATCACTATGGGTACATAAGTTCTACTCCGCCTTTGCGCAAATGCATGCGTGCCTGGTATGTCCATGCAGAATTGAAAAGGAGACTACAAATTGGAAAGAGATGATTGCATGTATGATTCAAACTTTTGATTACTTTTCTACTAAGCCTCCAATCCATGAAACATTGCAGATAATGAAGCACATCACTTTGGGGGATAATACAAAGGTGAAGAGATCATGTTAGAATTGTTTAGAAAACCTGATCTTGAGGTGTGCCTTGATCTTGAGGAGACAAAAGAAATACATATGGGTCACGCCTAGAAGGAAAAAGAAAAGGGTAAAATGGTATGTATGATTGATGATGATGATGTTGATAATTTAGATGTTAGCCGCACTAAATATGCACACGAGGTAATGGATTTTACAGATGCGAAGGTGCATGCGTACAATGCTCCCATAAAGACCAAAAGCTGTTAAAATTTCTATAGAGGATGAGCCCAAGGAGGCCCCTTTGTTGGTGATTGCTGGTTAGAGCAAGAGGTAGTGAGTATTATTGAGCTCTTGCGTGACTTGCAAGAATTATTCCCGTGAGGCTATCATGAGTTAAAAGGTGTGCATCCTTCTTTAAGTGATATAAAGATCAAACTAAAAGAAGGTGTGCACCCGGTTAGAAGAGGCCTTATAGGATGAATCCTAATCTGAGTGAAGGTGAAAGAAGAAATTGATAAAATTCTCAAGTCTAGAATTATTGAGCCTATTGAAGAATATGAATGGGTCAGCCCCATGGTTATAAGCATTAAGAAGGATGGGTGGATCAAGATCTATGTGGACTATAGAGAATTGAATGCTTCATGTGTTATAGATCCTTTCCCACCCCTTTCATAGAGGAAATCCTTGAGGGAGTTGTTGGGCACGAGATATATTCTTTTACAGATGGATTTTCAGGTTATCACTAGGTGCACATCGCGAAAGAAGATTAGGAGAAGAATACTTTCACCATTGAGTGGGGTATCTTTTCCTATAAAATCATGCCTTTTGGATTGAAAAATGCACCAACAATGTTGTCGTGCATTGTTGTGTAGGAATTTCAAGGCTTTATTCATAAATTCTTGCAGGTATATCTAGATGACTAGATAGTATATGGCTTAGTCAAGGATCATTGTGATAATTTGAGGCTCATGTTTGAGAGGTGTAATTGAGCATATCTCTCAATATTAAGAAGTGCATCTTTGCTACACCTTTTGGTACTTTACTTGGGCACATCATTTGCAAAGAAGGATTGTTATTAGACCTAGCCAAGATAGAAGTGATCTTGGGCCTAGAAGAGCCTACCAATTAGAGTGGGGTGCGTAGATTCTTAGCACATACAACATATTATAGAAAATTTACTAAAGTTTATGCAAGGATTTTGTGCCCTTAGAAGAATTGTTGAAGGCTAAGGGGAAATTCTATTGTGGTGATGTGCAACAACATACATTTGAGACATTGAAGGAGAGGTTGACTACTGCACTTATTTTGTGTTTTCCTTGGTGGGATAAACCTTTTCATGTTCATGTTGATGCCTCTAGTATGGCGATTGGCACAATGTTAGAACAACCAGGAGAAGGAATTGTGGATCATCCTATTTGTTTTCCAAGTAGGAAATTGACAACCATGAAACAAAATTACACAACTACTAAGCGCAAAGCTTTGTTTATGATCTATGACCTTTGCATAAGTTCAAAAAAATACTTGTTGGAAACCCCATTTATTTTATATACAGGTAATATGGTGCTCAAGTACTTGGTCAAAAATCCTATTTTGCAAGGGCACATATGCAGATGGATATTTCTTTTTAAGAATTTGACTTCATAGTTATTGTTAAGCTAGGAAAGAGAAATTCAAGGCCTGACCATTTATCAAGGATTAATTCGGTGAGGATGTGCAGAGCATTGAAGACACTATGCCATATGCACAATTGTTTAGATTGAACCACACGCCCACATATTTGGAAGACGTTGTAGTCTTTTTACGCCTTTTGGACAAACACCTGAAGGAATGAAGACCTTAGAGAAGAAGCAACTTGTAATACTCGTGGCACCTTATCAGTTGATTAGTGGAGACTTATATAAGTTGTGCCATTATGAATTTTTTTCCGATGTGTTCTAAACCATGAGTGTGAGTCTATTATGGAAAAATATCATGGTGGGAGCACATGAGGAAATTATGTAGGTGATGCTACCGTGCGCAAGATTCTTATGGTTGGAATTTTGTGGGAAACATTTTACAAGGATACCAAGGAGTATGTAAAGGCATGCGATCATTGTTAGTGCTTTGGAAAACCTAAACATAGAGATGAGATGTCACTTTGGCCTATTGCAAGTGTGGAACCCTTTGAAAAGTGGGATATTGACTCTGTAGTCCATATTTTGCCACCTATCCGTAGGATTGACACACACTACATTATAACTTGTACCGTTTATCTAACAAGGTGGACAGAGGAAGCACCTACAAAGGATTATATGGTAGCCACAACAACAATATTTTTATGGGAAAACACTATTATCCGGTATGGTTTCCCATTAAGCTTGACAAGTTACTATTACTTTAAAATCCACAGACAAAATATTTCTACATTTTCAGAAGCCTATTCAAAGCCGAATCCTCACCGAGAAGAAAGGACTTAATCAAAACACAAAGAGAGATGAGAAGCCTACGGACGCTACCAAGTGTTAAGTAGGCACAACTTTAGAAGTCAAAGGAGGCGATGAAGTCTCAAACTCCCACAGGGTTGACACGTGGAGTCAACAAAGAAGCAAGACAACAAGCCTGCGGACAATGCTAAGTGTCCGCCCAATGCTTTCCTAGGATCCCTTAAGAAAAGAAGATTCGTAAGGATGCACGGGCATTCCACATGGATCTTGCAACAAATGGATTCCATTTTCAAATAAGGCCATTGGCCACGTATAAGTGATTTAGGGTCTTATCTGTAAGATTTAATGCTCAATTTTTTTCAAAAGATCGGAGGCGAAGGGTCATTTCATTACAAAATACACACCATTTAAATCAAGAGGCCAGGAACCAATGCATAAAGGGTCAAAATATCTGGTTATGTAATAAATAGCTGAAGGAGTTTCTTCTCAAAAGGTGAGTCTATCTCAAGGGATTCGGTTGCAGGATAATTAAAGATGCATTAAATAGGCATGGCTCTCACTTTTCGAGGAGACCAAATTATGAGAAGGATTTGAGGAAATATGTTCTTGTCACTTCATATCATTTATCATAATTGAGGGAAATTGGAAGGATTTTGAAAGTTCTCTCTTACCTCCTCCTCCCCTATAAATTATAATGGAAGTTCAATGAGAGGGGAGATATTTTTAGTTAGATACTAGGAGAGTTAATCTTTTCTTCTCTGTCGCAAGTCTCTCTTTTGTAAAAGATAGAGATCTTGGAACTCTAGCCTTACGCCTGGGTTTTGTAATAGAAATATTGCCTCTTTTCTAAATGTAATACTGTGCACAACTATTGGAGTGATATATATGCCTTGTGGTGTTTTTTGTTCATCATTCACATAGCTTTATTGTCTCTGATCACCTTTATTTTCACGTAGAAATTGTGCATCTCTCAATGTTGTTACTATCCTTGAAGTTGTGCTTAAGTAGTTTGAGGTAGTGTTCTGTGTGTGACCTTTTCTAACCTATGGTGCATTTTGTCTTCCCTTCTTCAGTTATTCATCATTTCCCTTCTCAGGAAGTTGTGGTCTCGATTAAATCTCCTAGCAGGCTTGTTCGGCACATCACCTTAGCTTGTTTTACATTTTTGTTTAATTCTTCTCACCCCTATCTCCCCTGCAGAGAAGAGCCAACTTATTTAAAATATGGAGGTCTCCTTAGGGTGCACGTCCCACTAACCTAAGGATTCCCACCACTCGACGACTCTATCGCAAAGGATGACCATTAACGATTCTAAAGGAACTCATTTCTGAATGAGACAAAGTAAGAATTCTATTGGTAGAGTCTATGGTGACACACCATAAGATTACTCCTTATCACCCACAAGTTAATGGTACTGTAGAGGCTTTCAACAAGATCTTGGGACAGACATTGAAAAAAATTTGTGATGTTGGAAGAAAAGATTGGGATGACAAAGTGTCCACTGTACTTTGGGATTACAGGACCACTTATAAAAGATTGAACAAGGCCACACCCTTCTAGTTGGTGTTTAGCACGTAAGTTGTATTACTAGTTGAATTCATGTTACCATCCTTTCATATTACACATGCAGGTGAACTAGATGATGAACACGTTGTTAAAGAGTGCATTGAAAAACTAATGCAATTAGATAAATGACGTGCCATTTCACATTGAAGCTAGAAGACTGAGAAGGCCAGATAAAAGGCATGCCATAATAGGAACATTAAGAAAAAGACATTTGAGGTTGGAAATATGGTCCTTCTCTATGAATCCAAGTTTGTGCACCACCTAGGAAAATTGAAGGTGCATTGGTTTGGAACTTTTTGTAACCAAGATACTTGAATTAGGCACATGTCAATTGCATGCACTGGATAACACTATGTTTCCCGGTTACTTCAATGTGATTAGGTTGAAGCCCTACTATAAATAAGTCTTCTTGGTGTTTGTAATAAGTCAGTATTTTCACTTAGATTAGATTTCCCTTTCATGTGTTTCTTTTCAATCTTTTTATGATTTGTTATTTTGAATTTCTTTGTTTTGTTGTAATAAGCGCGCTCACAACCAAGAAGTTGATTCCTATTTATTGATTTCAAGCACGAGAGGATAGCACATACTTTTAGTGCGGGGTGAACTAGGAAGAAATGTGTCTTTGAAAAGATATATGGAGGTGGTTTGTAGGAGATTTGACGTGGATATGCATGCAATGGTAAAGAGAATGTGTCTTTGGATGTAGGGTGTGCACATAGGAAAGAGAAAAAAGGTGCCATTAGAAATAAGAAGGATGGTGATAATATGGAAAATTCTCAAAAGAGAAACCACATACGAAGAATGGTCATGTAGTATAACTCGAGGTGGGTAGTGACATGGTAAACTACTTGGTGCGAGCACAACGGAGTATGTAACACAATGTAAGAATGTGCGCATGAGAAGGTATGTGGTCTAAGAAGTAGTAAGCGCACGAGAAAGTTATGAATGAAGCATGTGGAAGAAAACAATAGAAAAAATGTGAGAAAAATCAGATTTAAAGTTGTTGTATGGTGGTAGGTGGTGAGCATTTAATGCGGTAAAAATTTGAAAATCTATAAAAGGGCATTGGGGTAAATTCATTTTTACCTTACCTTATAAAGAACTTGTGTGTTTTCGAGAGCAATTATTGTGTGAATTCTTGTGAAATCAAGTGTAGAGCCAAATAAATTGTCTAACCAAATCATATTTGGGACACAGTAGAGCAAAAGAGCTACTTTAGAAGAGGATTGGTAGCGTGGAAGTTTGTTTTCAAAAATTTTAAGGGTTTTGCTTAGGGTTTGGAGGATTAGGGCACTAGTTGGAGGAAAGTGAAATAGTTGTGGAGAGATTCTTGCATGGTCGATTCAAATCATGAAGATTTGGATACTTGAGACACACCAAGGTAATAAGTTTCAAAGTCCGAGTGTGCACACAAGAATGACACCTAGAAAGGAAGTAACCACATCTCCGAAGGGCAAAGGAAAGAACAAGGGCAAGGAAAATCCCATGACATAAGATATTTAAGAAGAATGGTACTCAGAGATGTAGTACCCTGATGGAGTACTGGTGGGGTTGGAGTGGGTATCACATGTGTGAAAAATAACCGTCAGTGACTACAACCATTGTACTAACATAGCTTCACAAGAGATAGAGAAGGAGCTTGTCCGGAAGACAAGAGAGATGACCCCGGAGGGGAAGCCTATCTATGACAATGAGGAGAGCACCTTCGTAGAGTGCGGATTGATTCAATTATATGAGTTCCCATATTTTGGAAAGCTTGAACATTTTTATCGGTGGCTCATGTCGCATGTACATGAAGATTTATTTTATTTCACCGGGAGGAGAATGTGCCACGACCGCGACGTTAATTGGAAAGTTCACCGATGTTCGGAGCACGGGGATAGAACTCTATCTATATTTAGGTGATGAAGATGAAGTAAAGAAGACCACCAAGGCCCTTCACTACTAAAGAGGAGGGGCACAATAGACATTTAGAATTTTGATGACCCAATGATCGGGATGGTTGTGTGATTACTTACCAAGTTAAATGGACAGAGCATGGAAACAAGTAAACAAACGATGACTCCATGTTGCGAAGAAAATTTCGGAAGGCCCATTTTACAATCTTATCGGGTTCATATCCAAGGAGATCATTGAAGAGGCATGCAGAGGAGATAAAATTACCTTTGGAAATATTCTATTACTTATTGTATTTTTGAAATTGGGGTGCCAAATGGGCCCAATGATAAAATATGGGAATTTCCTAAGGAAAATACATCTCCTACGAGAGAGGTTTGTTACTTATACCCTGTGAAAACATAACTTGTGCATACACATCCAGAGGAGAGAAGTGGTACAAGAGGATGCACGATGCATTTGGGAAAGAATGGCACATTCCTAATGAACTAACCATGTAGTTGGAGGGAAAGGTTGAATTTTTTGTCTATCCACAATTTTACATTGGCCGATTTACTTTGAAGGATAAGACCAAAATCCCATAGTGCACACTTTCATTTTCCTTTGTAGTGCGTTACTTCTAGACTCGTGTACAAATTCACATAAGTGCGTAAATTAAGAATCGACGTGGACAAGGTAGACTATGAGCACCACACTTTGTGTAAAACACTTGTCTACTCGAAGAAGCACACGTATGAAGAAAGAATGATATTAGATGATATCAACATGATAAGATCGGTGACCTTTCCGATTGTAAATGTGGTGGTTGCAAAGATATATATTTATCTAAAGCCAAGGGTAGTTGATGAAAAGTATGTAGAGGATGATTTGACCATCCCAGAAGAACCTACAAGGAAGAAGAATGCGGGGAAGAAAATAACACACAAGGATACTCTCCTACTAGTGAGAAGGAGGAAGGAAGTGAAGATGAGCCCCTATCAAGAGAAAAATTACAAAGAAGACACCTACGCACAATGAATCGAATTAAGCATGAACAATAAAAGTAAAACAAGATAGAAGAAGTCTCCAGAGAAGAAGAAGAAAAAGGTAATGTCTAATAAAGACATAGAGGATACTGAGAGTCAAGAAGAGGGGAATGAAAAGAATGAAGAATAAGTGGTGTAGTTAAGTCCATGGGTGCATGCTATTGAAGAATCAAATGTAGAGGAATGCATCACGTATCATGAAGAAATCCCTATCATGAAGACAAAGGTAGAAGAGGCGAGGTTGTCATCACTCAAATTTTGGAGGAGAAATAGGAGCATACTAAGGAGAACATGGCTAAGTATGCTATTGGGCAGAAGTTGAGCATCACATCAAAAAGAAGTAGAGTGCATTATCGAGGAGGAAGTAGAGTGCAGAGAAGGAGAAAAGAGTGATGATAAGACAGGGTCGGGGTGGTGCGGAGACTTCTCTTACGCTAAGTTTTCCAAAGGGGACTCGAGGGAAGAACATGAAGGCAAGACATATGCCCCAAGACCCCATGATGCAATATTACGATGATCCAAAAAAGGTATTGCGCACAAGGTATCAAAGCACAATGGGCATAGAGGACTTGTTTTGTTGGCCGTTCTTTAGAAAATAAAAATTCTTTCCATACATCGGGAAGATGTTTTCTGGGCATTCTAGTCACATATGGAGGAGCATGAGTTTGAAGTTGACATGTAACCAATAACATAGACCGACATAAGTTTTCCCTAGGTGAAGCACATCTAATAGTTGACTCCTAGATGTTAACGAATGAACAAGCGTGTAATGCGCTCAATAAACTATCGGTGGACGTTGGGATCGAAGTTTTGACAAGGACTACAACATCATAAACTTACGTAAGGAGATAGTAGAAAAGGATGAGGAGATATGGTAGAGGGATGAATAAATCAAGTAAAAGTACAATATGATCGCACAAATAAAGAATGAGGTAAGGGAAGAGAGGGCAAACACACACAACTTACAAGAAGGTAAAAACATCATAAATGCAATTACATTGGCATGACCAGATCATCCGGTCCCACAAGATCAGACTACATATGAGTTATCCCTTCATTGTCTGCAGAAGACCTAACACACACGATCGCACAAGAGAAGTAGCCTCTTTCCATTGAATCCTTAGAAGATGCACCGTGCAAAAAAAAGAATGAAAGAGAATAGATCAAAGCACACCTTGCATAATATGATGCATTTGGTAATAGAGGTTAAGAAGGTCGCGCAAGTAACATGGTTTGTATATGAGAACCGTGAGGACATCAATCATGTTTTAGGCCTACTTGATGTTAAGGACAAAGCGGAGTTAAAAGAATTCCAAGCCAAAAATAAGGGTAATATGGTAGAGGGAGAAAAGATCTTGGCGAGGTAGAACATAAGAGAGAAGTGATAAACATATTAAAAACCTTGCTCAAAGATAGGTGAAGGAGATCTTCTCATAGATTACACATAAGATGGGCATGTTGAACGATGCGTAAAAGCATCTGGAGACTTTGATTGAACAACTAAAAGGGAAGATTGATGATTTAGCTCTTGCAAAATTCCCTAACATTGTTGATAATGCGCTAGTACAGAAAGTAAGGAACTAGAGGGGTGGAAGGAGTTAGAGAAAATATTGATTAATGAGTTCCCCATCATTCTTCCACCCAAGGAAGCTTGAATACTATTATTAGGTGCAAACTTTATTCTTTATTTTGTCATTGTTTTATTCATGGTGAATACTCTACAATTCTTTTGTGCGACACTTTATGGTGTTGCTAATGATGGACAACATACCTAGTATGAGCTAATGTTGGAGTGAGAAAATGACTAAGTGTTAGAGCAGGTAGTAACATGCACATGATCATGGGATTAGGAAGAGCACACAAAAGGATGGTAAGGGTTACATGTGGGACTGTGTAGGGAGATAAACAGGTTAAGGAATTATCCATTTTCCTAAGACATGTTAAAAATAGACTTGGAGTGTTGAGCATGCAAATGAGAACTTGGCAATCAAACATTAGCTATTCATGGAAAAAGTACATGCGAACTATGCAGATGAAAGCACATGGATGAGTATAGTTATTAATATGATTAAAGCAATTTTTAATTATAGGATGATGTATTGTTATCTCTATTGTAAAAGCATGCAATTGTTAACGGATGGCTATTTTGAGCTCACATATTATTAGGAAGTGCATGGGCGGTGAAGGGAAAGTCTCCACCCCTATATATACTTGTTATACTTCATTATAATGGATACCAAGTGATATAGTAGTGTTATGCTACCACGATGTACTAGCACACATGACTCGTGCTCATTAGTATTGAATGTTATTCATCGTGTCCTTATTATGTAGATATTTCCATGAATTAACAGGTGACTGTGGTTGGATTATGGTTATTGATGTGTCATAATATGGTTACATGTTCTTGCACTTAAAATTAATTGTTACATGATCTCGTATGTTTTCTTATTACCTACGTGCTAACATCTTGACAAACATCACAAAGGAGGGACACGATAGCTTTGTGCTCTTCGACTAAGTGTTCAGATCTATCTAAATGAGGTGCCATGTGCATAAGAATTTGAGGGAAATAAAATACATGTAAATCCAAATGTATATCTAGCACAACATCAACATGGTTAGATTCATAATATCCATATTAAGCATAATATAAATCATATGATTTCACTTTTAACCAACTGTAAAAGTTAAACACTAGTTGTATAACAACTATCATAACAATATGCTTAACAACTAACCATGTTAGGAAATTTAAGAAATGTTTTATCAAAAAACATATATACCTTCAATATCTTATTCTAAGTCTTTAAATAATGAGATAAGACTTGATAGATAATCTGATCTAAACAAATAATCAAATCATACAAGAATAATCATAATGTTCATTGAAAAACATGATCCACTAACTGTGGATACTTCCCATGGATTTATGTGGAGTTTGTTTCAAAAATGACCATGTAAGCACCCTTTAATATATTTCATAGGTGGAAAATTTAAGCTTAGACATGTCATATATGCCAAAAAATGAACAATAGTTCAATTTTGAATAAACTACAAAAAAGCAAAATCTTAAAACACATAAAAGCCATTTTGTGTATGTTTTCAGTTATAGTTACTTCTAGTTTATTTTCAATAAACCATCTAAGTTAACTATGAAAAAAACTTAAATTCAATGTAATATATTTAAACAAAATATATGCTTTTCATTCAGAGGTGATAGATGTAGTTTATAGAGTTACTACATTAGCTCTATGATTATTCTCTTCATTTTCATCTTGATTTTGATATGATTTATTCCATTTTTATTTTTGAAATTTGAATTCTTTTTTGATTTACAAAATTCTTTCTTATGGCCAAAATTTCCACTGTAATGACATTTACCATCAAAATTTACTTTTCCTGGTTTCTTGTCTATACTAAGAGTTTTAAAAGTTGATTTTTGATTTTTGAATCTAGAAGGTTTACTTTTTGTTTCTTGAGTGAGAAGTGCATGAGTGGAATTTTATTTAGACTCAAAATTGTCCATAACATGCTCTTCTGGAATCAAAAGAGAGGACAAAGTGTCTAGATCAGGAAAATCAGACTCATTCGATATTTAGAGTTAAGGATTGAGATATAGTTCCTAAATTTTTCATGAATATTAATCTGAATGATAAAATAAAGAAGCTTATCCTGAAACAATTCACAATTACATCCATCCAATTGTGCTTTTATGTTTTTGATTTTAGCCAGATAATCAACAATTTTCTCATCCCCCTTCATGGGAGTTGTAAACAATTCCAAAATTAGTTTAATTATCTTGGAAAGATGATTGCTTCCATGCATAATTTCTAATTGTTTCCATGCATCTACAGGAGAATCCATATGACCTATATGTAGTATAAATTCATCCTTTATGCTCTATAATAGGATTGATATGGCTTCCTAAGATCTTTGGGAGAAGGAGATAAGGTTTTCAGGAGTTTCTTGTCTTCCGGTGGGTCATTTTTCCACACCAGTCACAAGATCCCATAATTTTCTGGCCATAAAACAAGCTTTTAACCTAACTCTCCAAATACTATAATTCGTTCCATTTAATAACTAAGATTTATCCATTGAGAAACTAGCATTTCGACCATTTTTAATAATAATAGTAGGCACACAAAACAACTATGAAACAAAGATTTGACTAGAAAGAAAACATCCTTACTAGGAGAGAAAAACAAAGCTAAGGAGCTATCTTATCGCGGGATATAAACCCAACTCGACATAGAAGATGCACATCTCAGAATAAATTAACTACTGACTCACAAGCTAGTCAACTGAGCTCGGGCAAGTCCAACTACACAACCATGACCAAAAACAAAGACAAAATTAATTAAATATTAAAGGACACGTAGCCGAAGCAGAAAGTGACACACGACACAAATCACAATAATCAAAAGGACACATGGTAGCTTTCGACAACTTTCTAAATAGATTAGCCCAACGAATGTCAGGTCCCGAAATTAAACAAAAAAGGAATATTTTTGGGTCCAGATGTAGACACCAAAATTGGGTCACACTCCCCTTGGTCCCTCGATAAATAAATACCTTGAACACATCCACCTAGCCATGGCCCCTTCACCCCACTATAATATTAATTTAATTATTTAAATTAAATTAATTCATTATCCTCACAATATTTATTATTTAAGTACCCTAATTGGGATAATGCCCACATATCCACCTCACCTAGACACCTCATCTAGCCACCTCACCCTAAGACCTATTCTTAGTAAGTTGCCATAACTAACTAAGACCTACCCAAACCCTAAAAATCAATGCCTACATTCCCTCTAACCACATTCCCACCCGTTAGAAGGAAGCTTCCATGCTAATCCACGGGGTAAAACGAAACAAGAGCCCAAAAAATCAAGGGGATCTACCTAGTTTAGTAAACCTAGGAAATTCCACTCTAACCGACATTGGTTACCCTTAACCACCGTTGGTTAAGCCAGAACCGCTTTTGGTTACCATTTAATCCAAAAAAACCTTATTTTGGGGTTGGCACATTTTCGAGAGATAATCACATCTTTTGAGAACAAGTGACGAAACCAGAGCTACATGCAAGCAAAACCAAAGTATACACATCAGAGCATCCATAGCCCATACCTGAAGCAATCACACAACCATCTACCTTCACGGGAGCATGGGAAGCACCAACACTACATCAAGTTCATTCCATTTGATCACCCACCATTACCAACCAGGCATCAAGCTCATATAAACAGTAAGTTTTGTTAACCAACACTTATCCATTTATCATTTGGTAGATCCTTTTACATTTGTTACTAGTTTCTGCTCTCATTTCCATCCCCCATCATTTACCTCCATGCAAACTTGACCATATTTTTATCCACACCCTTACATTGCCCATACCTGGACCTTAATCATTCCTGTGCATACCTCAGATCCATACGAATCTTGTCATTGCCCTTCCATCTTCATCTAACCTCAAATCTATCACCCACCAAGTTTTATTGAGTTTCATGTACCTCGACCATACTGGTGCCGGTTACCCACAATTTTCGTTGGTTAGCCTAAACCGATACCGGTCATACTAGACCGACGTCGGTCTCTGTGTCTTTTACTAGAAACCAAGAACAGAGCTCCTAAACTTCCACCAAATACCCAAAACCACCCAAAATCTCACCCTGACTAGTATCAGTACCCTGACCAAGACATTGACCTTCAGATTCAGTCATAGCTTAGCCTGTTGTGAACGAATTTTCTTATTGTAGGTGAATGAGATACCTAAATCATTTTAACTACAGTAGGATTTCCTTTATTTCTCGCATTAATTTGCTTTAAACAGTGGATTGATAACCATCTAGGAAGTATCACACTTCCCGGATCTAGCATATGCTAGGTAGTCCACTGCATATATTGTTTAACTTTTATTTGGTGGTATTGTTTTCCATTCCAGGTAGTTCCTCCAAGAAAAAAGGAAGCTCTCATGATTAGCTGTGGATTCAGAAGTCATACGCGCAACAACCTATAACCAACATTTTAATAGGTATTCCTCCTAACCCATTACCCTTATTTGTTTCATCAACATTCAAAGAAATGCTCTAGAATCAGGTGAAACACTAGCTATGTGAAGCAAAAGACATAACAAAACACGTGACCAAAGTAGAAGAAGACGCTTGGAAAATATTAAAACAAAGAGATAAAATGTGAACAAAAACATGAGGCGACATGTATTACAAATCAAGAAACACAAGAGGGTGTGTGTTGAACTTTTGGAAATTTTATAAGTTGATGATCTCGGTGGATGTGAGGTCTCCAAAATTTAACACAAACAATAACTTGTCGGGTATGCGGACAAGGTTGACAAAGTCAACAAAAAGAAAATGAGACAGTAAAACAAGGTGACAATTGTCATAGATCAAGAGAAAGAAACAAGACATATGTCATATTTTCGGTGATTCCAAAAGGCGATGTGCCCGATGGATGTGAAGTCCGTAGAATAAACTAAGACAAATTTTGTATCATATCTACTGTGAAACAAGATAGAAAGAGGGACCCCTTGCAAAATGGAAGCACATGGCACAAAGACAACAATTGATAGTGTAGACAAGTGTCAACAATTGTAGGAGATTTCAAAATGAAGAGGTAGGATGTGGGTGCCAAACCCATAGAATAAGCAAAAATAAATAAATTTGAAATCTACCTTGAAAAAAATAAGCTTGTAAATCAATGCAAGGAAAAGAAGGATGTTAAAGAAAAACACACAGCTATAACAACTATATAAAGAAGCATGAAATATTTTAAATAACCTGGATATTTGTGAAGAACCAAGAACAAAGAATCAAGGTCACATATGGAGAATAATCATAGATTTATGCACACAAATGCACAATCAAGATCTAATAAACAAATCATCTAATAATCATTAATAATTTGGCAAAAATTGGAGTTTTTCAGTTGATTAACTTGAAGTCGACAATGAAATAATTAGGGTTTTGCAGATCCAAAAAAATTCAAGTTATTTACTCCTGTAAATCTAAAACATCTAAATCTATCTCTACACAAGCATAACCACTAGCTTTGATACCATGTTAGGGAATTAACGGGAATGAATAATTAATGAATTATAAATCCACAATATAATGTCAAAGAATATAGATTATGAAGTACAATTAAATTAAACATAAATTAAGATGTTTCATATCATATATTACGAACATGAACAAAAGTAAATACATAGATATAAATGACATAGAACACCAAATTTAAGTGGGAAAACCATGAAAGGTAAAAAGCCCACTTTGAGAAATCACTTATCTTTATTGAGAGTACACTTTTACCCAATACTCCCACTATTTCACATGTAGTTACACCTTCAATGAGGAATTATGAACCACCTCAGGCATTTGCTTATGATACTTACAAAACTACTCGCACATATAGCTCACATACAATGTTATAACTATGTGTAACCAATCCCTAAAGGATCACCTTGTTATAAAAGTAGACCTGGTCAATTGGCATATTTTATAATAAGTAATTTATCGCTTAATATTATAAACCCAACATTCCCATTGCACACTTTAGGTGCAATTTCTATTTAATAAAATTTTAAGTTGGGCCTAGCCAATTCTTATTTTGGGACAACTTCATATTATTATTATAAAATAAAAAGTATTTTTAAATACTCTTATGAGGTCGGTCTTCTTAAGGGAAGATTAAAAAGTGCATTGGGCTTCTAATTCATCCTTGGCGCCAAAAAGGAGGATATAAAGGTGGATCAAATGGCCTAAGAAAGGTTATGCATGTTTATTTCAAAGATTGATATCTTGGGTTTGTGCATGGCATGCCCTACTCTCCATTGAAGATGAATAACTTTGGTGTGGATGAACTTTGAGGATGAAAAAAAATCATTGGATTCTATTGGGGACAAAACCCTCAATAATCACAACACTTGGGGACAAAAACCCTCATTTGTTACATTGGTGGCTTCACACACAGTGTCACAAGTGGAATTAATTCACTTATTTCTAGAACAACAAGGTGTTTATCGTGCTTAGGGAACTCCTACTTCAGTTAGGGAACTTTTTAGGGTGTTGGCACCCTTCCTTCTTTGGAGCGACCCACCTGGAAAGTTCAGGATCAATCTTGAAGGGTTTTCCTATTAGAGTAGGTATTTACCTTAGCTCATGTTCACCTCGATAATTTATTTACCTTTATTGTATTTATCCTCACCCACTTATGTGTGTGGATATTTATTTAGATATTAGGGGATATTATCTAGTTGTTAAGTATAGTTCTTTCCTTGATCTATGGTATTGACTAGATCCTTGATAACTAATTCTTTCCTAAATCTATGGTCTTGACTAGTTCTTTGATGACTAGTTCTTTCCTTGATTTAAACACCCATTGAAATCCTTAGCCCTTGGTCATATGGTATGGTCATATGAGGGCTTAAAGCTTGTGATTCCTACTAGTAGGTGCTTAAATCCAAGCCCCTTTCATTTTATTTGTGTGGTGAAGGCAAGAGCATTTTATTTTGTTTTAGTGACAACTAAAATAAATAACAAAGCATAAACTTGTAAAGCTTGTATCTTTTGATCGGAAACTCGGATTTGAGTGCCATTTTTTGAAAAAGTGCTTGTTTTTTTATGATCTTTCCCTTAGGATGCGGTTTCGGGTGTTGCATTCTTGTATCTATCATGGATTATGAGAATGATATGATTTTCTCTAAAGTGTGTGGAATTCAAGAGGATATTGTAAAATTTGTGGAAGAAAATAGATCGCTCAAGAAGCGAAATTCTCTTCTACAAGCACTCATTCATGATAAGGATACACTAATACACTCACACTATAGCAAAAATTTGCTAGCTTGCAGCATTGCCATTATATTGTGGACTATCATATCCATGCTCCTAGTCCACTTACAGTTATTTCTTTGGCACCCATTGACCTTGATCTGTTAGTTTCTAAGCCTATTCTTGCTCCTGATGCTCCTAAGCCTATGAGGCTTGTTACTGCATGCTCTTCCACATATGTGCCTATTACAGTAACACATGATGTATATCCTACTTCTACTCATATGCATGTCTCTTTCAAGAAGCATATCATTGCATTCAGTTCTCATATGCTCCATTTTATGGGTTTATTTGTAGCGGAGGTATTGTCAGACATTCATAGGGTATTACTTCTCATATTTCACATGTTAAGTGGAATTATCACCATGGCATTGGTTTTCGAGTGGTTACTTCATTAGGATCACACATTTTCAGAGCTCCTACTTTTGTTCACTTGACTCTTATCGAGGATCATGAGCTCCACATGAGTTCTGCACCTTCACTCAGGATTGAGAAACTTGAGATTTCAGTTGTCAAACATGATCAACCTAACACACATTTTGATGTTCATTGCACGCACCTATTGTGCATTTTGCACCAAGCCATATACATGCATATTCGCATCCATCGTGTTGATTTGGGGTGGATATATGACCACTCTTGGCTATGACACATGAATTGATTGAGAGGAATCTACGAGCACGACTCCTTTACCATTTGGCCTTTTACTTCACTTTCTATACCTTACTGCATTGTAATGCTACTTGTTTTGAGAATTTTCTTGAGTAGATGTAGTGTATCTCTCTTATTTGTTGAGAGATTTTGTATCTATATTTTCGACACTTTTGGCATGTTGACAGTCTCTCTTGTAGGGGAGCTATTCTAGTGAAGCCTAGTGTTAGTTTGTTAGTGTTCAAGTAGTTGTTTTGACAACTCATATAGATTTATAACATCACTCCATCCATTGAACAATATGGGAGGGTGTGGTGCTGATCCTGCTTCTTCAGGTTTTGTGTCCTTGCCTTGTTGCTTTGGTTACTATTCTTGGATCATGGCACACCTATTTACAACAATTGATTGGATTATGTTTGTCTTGAGGTTTTGTGTCCTTGCCTTGTTGCTTGGATATTGTTCTTGGATCGTGGCACACATATTTGTAGTATTTGATAGATTATTTTTAGTGTTTTTTTAAACTTTTTACATCACTCCGTTGACAATCTCCTTATATGGAGCTATTCTAGTGAAGCCCAGTGTCATATTTTTGAATACTATGATCGAGCAGTGGATTTAGACCATAGTGCACACAAAAATTCTTTAGCATTGTATAGGTTTTTTGAGCCGATATTCTTGGGATTCCTTGCAGCGGTTTCTTACTCTCTTTAATTTGTTGTTACTTGTTTTGGGTACCTTGCGTTGTCCATGTTTCCTAGTTATTGTACACGAGTACCTCATCAGGCCTAGTTTCCTGGACTCATACTGTGGACATGATACTTCTATTTTGGCCCCTAGTTTCACTTGAGGGGGTGCTAGAGTAGGTATTTACCTTAGCTCATGTTCACCTAGGTACTTCATTTACCTTTATTGTATTTATCCTCACCCATTTATGTGTGTGGATATTTATTTTTATTTATTTAGATATTAGGGGGATATTATCTAGTTGTTCGGTATAGCTCTTTCCTTGATATATGATATTGACTAGTTCTTTCCTTGATCTATAGTACGGATCCTTGATGTCTAGTTCTTTCCGAAATCTATGGTCTTAACTTGGTTCTTGATGACTTCTTTTCTTGATTTATGGCTTAGATTGTTATTCCTTGCTTGTATAAGCAAGGCACATTCTCATTGTATTTTATTGAGTTCCATAGTAATATATGATATTCTTGCTCATTTGTTTGCAAAGGTTTATGTAAAGTTAATTTGGTGAATTACTTTCATCTTATTGATCATGGTGTTTGATTAACATCGTGTTCTTGATTTGGTATGATTTGGTTATCGTTCCTTTTATTTCCATGATTGGAAAATTGTGATTTCACTTTCATTAGATATTTGGTCTCTTCAAAATCATTTTGAGCATTTGTTTGTGTTGAAACTCCAAGTATTGATGGATTTATGAATTTTTAAACTTTCGAGTTGTATGTGCACTTTAAATAAATTTACAAAATGCATATTTACTCCAAATTTATTGAGTATTTGAGATATTTCTATGTAAATTTTCAGCCCACATTGCATGTGAACGATTGTTCTTAAGTCTTTGAGTACGATTTACTACCCTATAGTGATATTAATTAACGTTTTAAGTTGGTTTCAATACCCTAGTAGTGTAATTTCCATTTCACTACTAGAGTTTCTAATATTGTTGGATATGTTGTTATAAAAATCATATTATTTTTTGTTGGGTGTTGGTGTATTGTCGATCGATTCTTAGAGTTTGAGGCTAAACCCTTATTTTTAATTTAAGCCATAGAAAGGGACATTATAATGGTATCAAATCTCTGGTCTTCCCATCCTGAGCATTTCTTGTAAGAAGATAAATGGTAGATAGAATTTTTAGTGATGCTAGATTCAAAAGGATTTCCCTATGACAAGAAATATTGGCCAAACAACGGCTTAGTTGATCCATACCATTCAAAATGCAAATGATGGTAGAATCTTTTCAAAGAAAGTTGTTAATTCTCATCCATCCAAAGTGTACAAAATTACTACATGGTATGATGAGTATAAGGATGTTAGAAGAAGATTCATGAAGCCATGACATTTTTGAATTCATGGAAATAAGAAAGGGGATATCAAGGCCCAAGCCTAGGTCACAAACTTTACAAGAAGAAAAACTAGGTTGCAGTAATGGAGAAGAAATAGCCCATAGAGAAACCCATGAAAAATTTGAAGAAGGAAACATCTTGGAGCTTGAGCCAAAAATGAAGAATAACAATTTGAATGAAAACATATGTGAGGTGTTGTATTCGCAAGCAAACACACATAGCATTGCATTTTTCTTTCTTTGATTCATTTCTGCAACTTAAAACAATTAAGAAAATGTATGTCTTCCCTAAGTTAGGTCCATCACATCAATTCCTTTCATCTGAAATAAAGTTTTGAGTTCCCCATTTTTACACAAGTGTAAAAATTTTCAACAGTTTCTAACACCCATGTCATTGGTAGTTTGGAAAATTTTGGAGATAGGTCATGATTACAATTTTTGTACCTTCTCTCATTTATTGTTCACAAAATTTCCAACCAATCTTATACTTATGAGATGTCAAAAAAGAGATCCTCCATTTATAAGGTTGAAGAAATTCCACACTACTACTAACATTGGCATATTTTTGGCTGATTTAAGGGGGTTTCTAGCCACCTACATTCTAATTTTGATAGAAAAATCCAAGGTTTCAACTATTTTTGGGACAACATTATTGAAGTTTTGGGAATCCATAATTTAAATAGAAATTATGAGATGATGGAAAGAGAAAGAAGGACCTAGCCATCATTTCCGGAAAACATAAGTGGATGAAGAAGGGAACACATTTTTCTTTTGATTAGTTTTCTTTTTGTGCGGGTACATCGAGAGAAGGAGCCATATAGATTTATTAGGGATCCAAGAACTTACATTTTTCTTGAGAGGAAGGAAATTTTGGAAGGGAGGATTGTAATGTCCCCTTTTCTAAATTAAAAAATAATTAATAATATTTTAAGCTAGGCCTAGCCAATTCTTATTTTGGGACAACTTTATATTATTATCATATAAAATAAAAAGTATTTTTAAATACTCTTATGAGGTCAATCTTCTTAAGGGAATATTAAAAATTGCACTGGGCTTATAATTCATCTTTGGCCAAAAAGGAGGATATAAAGGTGTATCAAATGGCCTAAGAAAGGGTATACATGTTTGTTTTAAAGATTGATATTTTAGGTTTGTGTATGGTGTGCCCTACTCTCTCTACTGAAGATGAAGAAATTTAGTGTAGCTTGACTTTGAGGATGAAAAACCCTCATTGGATCCTATTGGGAATGTAACCCTCAATATTCACAACACTTGGTGACGAAACCCTCATTTATTACATTGGTGGCTTCATATGTGAGTCATAAGTGGACTTAATTGGCATATTTATGGAACAACAAGGTGTTTATTCGTGCTTAGGGCACTCCTACTTCAACTAGAGAACTTTCTAGGGTGTTGACACACTTGTTTATTTGGAGTGACCCACATGGGAAGTTCTGGATCACTTTTGAGAGGGTTTCCATAGTTGGAAAATTGTGATTTCACTTTCATTGGATAACTCGGTATCTTTAAGATCATTTTAAGAATTGCTTGTGTTAAAACTCCAAGTATTGATGGAGTAATGAATTTTTAAAGTTTCAATTGTATTTGCACTTGAAATAAATTTACAAAAATTTCTCCAAATTTCATCTTGCTATATTTATTGAGAATATTGGGATATTTCTATGTTAATTTTCATCCCATAGTACATGTGAATGATTCTTCCTAAGTGTTGGTATAGTTTGTTTCCCTAGAAGGAAATTAATTAATATTCTTAGTGTAGACACAAAATCACATACTTGGGTACATTTCTAGGTCCTAAAAGCATACTAATATCCATATGATTCCTAAGAAATAACACTAGTGGTTGTGACTATCTTTGGCCTCTTTCTTTATGTTTCTTTTTTCTATTTGGTCTTACATACCCTACAACCCTATCGGGATTTTATTGATTTATCTTTTATGGTTTCAGACACCAACGCCCATCCAGAGAGAAGCGCTTAGGTGCTCTTGTCCCCTCCTGGGTGCCCCCGACCCTTTCTCACCTTACTTGCTCCTTTTGGTTCTCTTTTTATCTTTTGGGCATCCTTTTCACTTATGGGTTGGCCTTCCAATTGTCAATTACAAAATGCAAACAAGGGAATCATATAACAACATAGTTATGTGTTCAAAATAAAGGACCAAACACTAAGTGCATATGCTTTGTCATCACCTAAGCTTGCATCCAAAGGCACTAAAGAGAACTAAAGGAATCCATATAACATCCATTCAAGGGACAAGGGATGCATCAAATCCACATAAACTGCATAGGAAAGGGAAGTTCATTCTATTCCATCCATACATGCTATACATTTCTACATTCTACTGCATGACCCTCTATCAGTGAAGCTTGCACAAGGGCATCATAGGGCACAAGTTTTACACAAACCAATGATGATTAAGATCTCTTCGCAAGGTGTTCAGAATCTAGAAAGCTCGTTGAGTATACATTTGCATCCCAAAAATCCTTGTCTAGCCTCTACATGTTTTGTCCTAGCCTTTTCTCTCTTTTTCCTTGTTTTTTTGTTGTTAGTTACAAGACCGCCTCGCCGGGTGGCGGATCCTGTAACCGCCTCCTTAGGGCGGCGGTCTGTAATCGTCACCCGAGGCCGGGCGGTGGTCTTGTAACCATCACCTTGCCGCGAGGCGGTGGTCCTATACGTGCTTTCCAGAATGTTTCGACGATCACGTCAAGCGTGAAAATTCAATTTTCACCCACATTTCTCAACCACTAAAGCTTGTATTTATGTTTTAGCCGCCTGGATAGTGATTTATCTTTGTTTAATGGTGAGAGAGTTCAATTTGAACTTGCCTTCTGGTGATTGTAAATGCTATAAATATGTAGCTTGTTTACAAGTAAATGGTCTTGGTTCTTTGGTCTGGAGTCTTCATTCTTGAGCTTCAGTCTTCAATACTCAATCCTAGATTTATTTTATGAATCATTTTATCTTTAGCATGGATTAGAATTATGAATATTTAGTTATGCCTCACTATACACCGACAATGATCCTGCTAGGAATCGTATAGGCCAAGCTCTGTTCTCTTGTGCCATCCCTCTCCTACTTGTACTTCATTGTATTTCTCTGAAGCTGCTATTATTCATTGTTTGAGTACCTGTTGTTTATCATTTTATTTCATCATTGCTGCAACGACCCTGCTAGGAATCGCATAGGCCAAGCTAGTTCACTTGCGCTATCCCTCTCCTACTTGTGCTTCGTGCCATTTTTACTTCAAAGTGAATTACCGTCCCTAAGTGCCTTCTCTTGCTGATGTTGCTATACTCCTACTCTTTCTGGATTCACGTGAACACGCAAGAACGAAGAGATCACTCTGAGGGGACAAGCTACAACAAAACTGGATTTGCCTCTGCTCAGTAAACTCCAGGTTTAAATTGTCAAAGTTATTATCAAATAGAGTAGTGAATCATTTTATTTCAGTTAAGCTCACTTTCAATATTGCCAGGGAAGCTGTGGGGAATGATAGTTTCTGAGAAACTATGATTTGTTCCTCACTTCTGAGGTAGGATTGAAGGTTTTCAATTAAGTTAATTAGCTGTCTTTTATTTAGATTCACACATCTGCACAGGTGAATAACCACACCGGGTTATCTCACTTGTTTAGTTTTAGTATAAAGTAGTTTAATTGTTGCTTGTAATTATAATGTTTCAATCGTATATTTTGTTTAGATTAGTTTCCCTTTCAATAGTAGTATAAATTGTTATTTTCAGTTTAAGTTAATTTGGAGACTTCATAACTAGATTAACACTTGAGATCCTCGTTAGGAGAATAAACCATAGGGAATTTACGCTACCCGCTCATAGCCTCTAAATCTCCCCTTTGTCATTT
The DNA here is from genome assembly GCA_018340775.1 of Taxus wallichiana var. yunnanensis. Taxonomy (NCBI): domain Eukaryota; kingdom Viridiplantae; phylum Streptophyta; class Pinopsida; order Cupressales; family Taxaceae; genus Taxus; species Taxus wallichiana. The sequence continues at coordinate 946,149,207 of CM031239.1, read as the reverse complement.
CAGCTACCAGGAGATCACACTACCAGATCTTAGTCACTGATCCTCCCATGGTTAGCCATAAGAAAGTTGCTTTCGATTCTCATCCTCACCTGTAACTTTTCTATCATAGAAAACTGACCATAATCCCGGCTGTGACTTCATCTAAGTCACCCGCATTTCAAACCACCGGCTGTCTCGGCACGACCTCGGGAGGTCGGGTATGGGGAAGGTCACTTGTCGATTATCATCCTCGCATGTCACTTTTTTGTCAAAATTGGTGAACCCAACACACAAATTGGTGAACCCACACGTAAAACAATTGGTGAACCCAACTGAAACCAACAACTATTTCACCTTCTCTTTGAGAGTTTCATCTTATCTCATCCACCTTCGCTCCTTCCCATTATTCTGCGGGTATTCATATACCCCCAAATATGTCGGGATTCGATGCATATGGCAGACCCCTCTTGGGTCTTGAGGCATACTACGCCCAACAAAATAGGCAATCATCACCCTCACTCTCGGTATGGGGTGACAACTACTCAACTAATCAGTTGTCAACACAAACTCCAAGAATCAGATATAATTCATCTTTTCAAACTGAGGAGTTAGATCAGCCCCTCAAAAACAACAAACAGAGCCTTCAGGCTCGAATAATATGACGTTTGGAGAATCTGGTTCATCTCCTCAGATGCTACTTAGACCACAAATTAGTAGACAATCAGACCCATACCTGGTCTTAGATGATGAACAGTCAATACGTTATCCTAGGAGTGAACAACGCTCTCGGGGTATGTACCCACCTGTAGGAGGTTTACAACCACAACCCGAGGTCTCTTTTCAAGAAAATACCTCTATGCCACTGCATATAGGAAATACTCTCGAGAGAAACTTGGCAAGATAGTGATCAGTTCATAGTAGGATATCACATGCCTATACAACACCAGGGTATACAACAAACGCCGCTAAGGCAAAACACCGTGACTTCACCAAATGAAGTCATTTCAACGTTAGTAGAAAAAGTGAGAGGGTTAGAACTTGCCCAAGCAAGTCAAAATTCACAATTCATGCAAGCAGGGAGTTCCAATCCTCCACACCATCCTAGCCAAGTAGACCTCCTCACAGGAATAGGCACGTTAGGCATGCCTCCTCAATATCCACAACAAACACCAACTAGGCCCATCATCTCTAACACCGTTCCTCCCGGTCTAGTACAAAACAATCCATTCCTGGACAATACCCCATCATACTTAAACATGTACTCCAAATCACCACAAGGAGATATGTTCTCCTCTCCCGGCATGCTTGCTCAAACACAGGTGTTTCCTTATGCCCCTACCAACGCATACGTTATGCCATATCAACAACCCATTCCACCACAACTCCCTCAACAAGCACCATCAATGGTCGAAACCTATGCGATAGGGACTTATTCAGAATATTTGAAAGAGCCCTTAGACTTCACCATACGAAGCATCATGCTTCCAAGACCCCTTCCCGATTTACCCAAGTACAAAGGTGAGGGAGATCCAAATGCACATATCAAGGCTTACGCTACAGCCATACGAGAACTACTCCCTTGGGATGGGGTTGTTGCTAAAATATTCCCCAAAACTTTGGAAGGCATCGCTCTCGATTGGTATTATAGAATACCTGAGGCTTCCATCCATTCATTTAAACAACTCGTTTCAGAGTTCATTAAGGCATTCGACATGAACAAACTGTTAAGAATAGGAATCAGGGAGTTCTTGCACATTAAGCAGGAACATAATGAATCTATCGCTCATTTCATCCAGAGATGGCGTACAGTTCTTTATTCTTCTAGCCAGTGCTCCAAATATGGACCAAATGGAACTATGTGATTTATTCCTTCATTCTCTCAGCAGAGAAGTGAAGGAAGAAGTCCAGAAGTTCCCACTAAGAACTTACGATGAAGTACTTGAGAGCGCTCTTCGAATAGATCAAGCAGCGATAGATAGTGGTCGTAAGACATATGGAACAAATGGGAAATTAATCACTCCCAATCAAAACACTATGACCTATCCTAATGCTGGGAATACCGATCAAGGACCCAAGATCCTTAATGAAAACCGTGGGGTTACAATAGATGGAGTCACTGATCAAGTCAAAGGACCAAATGTTGTGAACACCCGGCACCTGCTAACAATCAACGCAATAATAACTTCACTCCAACGATCAATACGGTGGATTCTAATCATCCTCCACAACAGAAAATCTAGTCACAAGGCCTTGCTCGAGGCCCAGATGGATATCAAAACCAAATCCAAAGGCCACAACCTCAAAATTTCAACTATAACAACCAACAACCCAATCAGAACTTTGGGCCACAACAGGATTCAAACCGACGACCACGGAACTATAATCCCAATCTATATTGTGGTTTCCAAAAATAGGGGTCATGATACTAGGACTTGCCATGACTGCAACAAATTCTTACAACATCTACCAGAAGAGCAAAAACAACTCTTTGTAGATATGTTTCTGGAAAATCCTACACTGCCACTTGGTATGGGATCAGTTTCCACTCAAAATGCACCTCTCAAGATCTTCAATGATCCTCTCCCAAATCATTCTAACAATAACAGGTTAGATCCAAACGGGAAAAACAAAGGTATCATAATAAGAAATAACAATCAAGACGCCTCAACTCCTGACAACTCTCAGATTGCTCCTAACCTAGGTTCAAATGGTAATACAAAAATCTTGGGATTAGTTGAGCTAGAGGTTGAGTGTGAAATTAATGCAACAACTTGGACAAAGGAGTATGTTTCACAACCCCTACCCGATATTTTCTCCACATGAGATGAAGTTCCTACAAATGCTAAACCGGTAGGATCCTATGATTTAATATCAGATTTGAACAAGACCTTTTCCCACATTTCATTCCTAGATTTGCTGAAAAATTCACCCACGCATCGCTTTGCGTTGCTCAATGAATTAGGTCTTGGTCATCTAATCAACGTTACGCCACCACCGAAACACAAGTGAACCATGTAGACTTTGATATCCACCCTCCGGGGCAGCCAGATAGGGATACCGAGTTTATATTCGACATAAACAAAATGCCAACAGATGCTGAAATTACACGTAGAGGTGATCCGGCCTTGCATTTACAGGTGTGGGTTTACAACAATTACGTTAAACGCGCAATGGTGGACAATGGGGCAGCAGTTAACATAGTCCCCTTCTCTTTCCTTCAAAAACTAGGATATGGGGAAACAAATTGTTCCACGACTCGAAATACACGAGAGGCTATGATAGCCTTAAGGCCACTTCGATTGGGACTATAATACTACCAGTCACCTTAGGACCCAAAACAATCCTCACTGAATTTTATATTATAGATCGGGAAACCAACTATAATATGATTCTCGGTCATCCATGGATACACCGCATGAAGGCAATCCCTTCCACGTTATTCCAAGAAATAAGATTTCTACACTTAGGAAAAGTCTTCATCGCTCAAGGGGATCCTAAACCCTTTGATATACACTTAGAAAACCTCAAGAAAAAGAAAGGAGTCCATACAGAGCATGAACTTCCCATGAATCAATTAAACAAACCGCCTCTAACAAAAGAGTTAGTCCTGGTCACCCCAAACATTCCAAAGGTTGAATTTGTTGACCCAAAAATATACGAGGTGGCAAAGACAAATAAAGATAAGTCAATTTCTGTGGAAACAGTCTCCACTAAAACCACAACAGGAATTATGAAACTCTTGGAGAATGACGAACCGATCTTTCTCCCATTCGAACCTCAAGGAATGGGTAGTCTTCTCGGTATAGCATCTCTTCCCTCCGATGACCTAAATCTAGATATAAACATGATAGAATTAACAAACGAAGAAGGGCAATTTAAAATTGAAACGATGCCTATCAAAACCATCTCTAGGCACTGCCCTATTCTAAAGCCTGGTTTCGACCCATGCATGTCTGAAGCTAAGTTTTCCCTATCCATGGGGCAAGACCTCATCATTAACACAATGCTCGCTATGAGAGAGAAGGTCGAGCAGCATAGTCATGCTCACCCACATGCCATCTCTCAAAAACATGACAAAGAGGCATGCGAACACCTCTTTCAGAAAAATGTTTTTAATAATGGGACATATACACCTCTGGGAAAGGGTTGTAAGTTCAAACCCAGAATGGTAGGCCCTCGTCAAGAGAATGAAAAATTTGAGGATAATGGTTCTCCGTTGTGTACTTCTAGGGGTGAAGAATTTGATATTTGTCAACTTTCTTCACCTTAGACATCATGACATATAGTTCCACCTGCATTTTTATATGTACATGGTTACAGTTGCATTACATATTCATTTAGATAGGTTCATTTTGTTCACTCATTTCATAAATATTGTAGTCCATGAACTTACTCTTAAGTAATCTGTTACAAATTTATGAAGATATTGGCAAAATTATTCAAATCACATCTCTTCAAACATCATCAAGTATTTTCAAATCTTCTCATCAAGTTCGACAGACAAACATTGATGGAAACCATACCAAGACCTGCATACTTGGCTTTGCTCTTTCTTTCTACTAGGTGAAGTTGTCCTTGCCTACGGTCTGTTCTAGAAGCTTCTTGGTGTCACATCTATCCCTCTTAAAATATCTTGGAACGAAAGGATATCCCAAAGTCATAGATCAGAAATGTCAAAATCAAATGAAATCAAAAGCGCCAAACAAACAAAATATTTTTATTTTACACACTTCTTTGCCCCATCAACCTTCGGTGATAAGCCCACATCTCTTACTGGTGATGTGAGGTTGGGAAAGGAAAGAAGTGCCCTTACTTGCCTGTATCTTGCCTTTGGTGACAAACCCATGCTTCTTACTAGTGGCATGAGGCAGGGTGTGGGGGGTCCAGTCACATAAACTAACAAATCTTGGTATGCTAAAAACACAAGTCAAATTTTGTTAAAAGAAGGCAAATATCCAAACATCCAAATTCCAAAGAGATCAAATCCTCAAAACCAGATTTTGTCAACCAGGTTGCCATTTATGAATCTAAGTCTAGATAAACTGAAAAGTAAGTGGCCTTCTAAGCTTGGTAGTAGTTCTGAGTAGGGTGGGTGTGTAGGTCCAAATTTGGTTCTTGTTCTTGTTTTGTCTGTCTCTCATCATTCCACTCAAATCAAACTCATACAACTTGTGCCCTTCCCAATTCTTGGTGTTGAGCCCTCGCATCTTACTAGTTGCGTGGATTTGGGATTGGGGCAAGTTCATCTCTTTATCACTATACATTCATCACGTTTTGCCAACATAAGAAGAAATCACAGACATTTCCCAAAGAGGCCAAAAGTTCAATACTACAACATGTTTGTCATCACATATCAACATTAAAAAGAAAATAAAGTAAAAACAAGTAAATTTGTTATCACTTGTCATCCATTATACATTTCTTAAAACATGTGAAAATCGGGAATCTAAAACATCTAAGAGTACATTCAAAAGCATGTGAAAAATAACCAAGCCAAAAAGAGGTATTTACGACTTTCTACGATGTCATCGCACACTAGGTGCAATAGCTCAAAACGCTTGCAATAAGCACAAATTACCAAATCGATACGCACAAATGAATAGGAAAATGAACTCGTTTTGTATATTTATGACATTCTAACCTTGTTTTGAATGTTCTTTCCCATAGTTACAGAGGTAAGTTCTTAATGCAAATGGTAAGTCCTCATTTCATATCAATTTAGTATTTATTTTCAATTTATTTTATCTATCTACACTTGAGTCCCTTTTTCATTTTGCAGATAGTGGGAATCTGGATGGCGGCATTTCGGCACACGGGCATGTCAGGTATAGCCTCTAACTCCCCATTTCGGGACTTCCATACTCGGACCCAATGTTTTATGCCTCTTCATGGCTAAAACACTTCTCGAGGGGGCAATATGTACGTACCCAAAATTGTATGTACTGTATAGTCAGAAATTGGTTACGGAAACCCCAATGATGATTAAGATCTCTTCGCAAGGTGTTCGGAATCCAGAAAGCTCGTTGAGTATACATTTGCATCCCAAAAAGCCTTGTCTAGCCTCTACATGTTTTGTCCTAGCCTTTTCTCTCTTTTTCCTTGTTTTTTGTTGTTAGTTACAGGACCGCCTCCCTGCCAGGGGTGGCGGTCCTGAACCGCCCCTTGCTAGGGTGGCGGTCTTGTAACCGTCACCTGTGCCAAGGCGGGCGGTCTGTAACCATCGCCTACACGCAGGCGGCGGTCCTGTACGCGCTTTCCAGAATGTTCCGACGATCGCGTCAAGCGTGAAAATTCAATTTTCACCCGCATTTCTCAACCACTAAAGCTTGTATTTATGTTTTAGCCCTGAACAGTGATTTATCTTTGTTTAATGGTGGGAGAGTTCAATTTGAACTTGCCTTCTGGTGATTGTAAATACTATAAATATGTAGCTTGTTTACAAGTAAATGGTCTTGGTTCTTTGGTCTGGAGTCTTCATTCTTGAGCTTCAGTCTTCAATACTCAGTCCTAGATTTATTTTATGAATCATTTTATCTTTAGCATGGATTAGAATTTTGAATATTTAGTTATGCCTCATTGTACACCGACAACGATCCTGCTAGGAATCACATAGGCCAAGCTCAGTTCTCTTGTGCCATCCCTCTCCTACTTGTACTTCGTTGTATTTCTTTGAAGCTACTATTATTCATTGTTTGAGTACCTGTTGTTTATCATTTTATTTCATCATTGCTGCAACGACCCTGCTAGGAATCGTATAGGCCAAGCTAGTTCACTTGTGCCATCCCTCTCCTACTTGTGCTTCGTGCCATTTTTACTTCAAAGTGACTACCGTCCCAGTGCCTTCTCTTGCTGATGCTGCCATACTCCTACTCTTTCTGGATTCACGTGAACACGCAAGAACGAAGAGATCACTCTGAGGGGACAAGCTACAACAAAACTGGATTTTCCTCTGCTCAGTAAACTCCAGGTTTAAATTGTCAAAGTTATTATCAAATAGAGTAGTGAATCATTTTATTTCAGTTAAGCTCGCTTTCAATATTGCCAGGGAAGCTGTGGGGAATGATAGTTTCTGAGAAACTATGATTTGTTCCTCACTTCTGAGGTAGGATTGAAGGTTTTCAATTAAGTTAATTAGTTGTCTTTTATTTAGATTCACACATCTGCACAGGTGAATAACCACACCGGGTTATCTCACTTGTTTAGTTTTAGTATAAAAGTAGTTTAATTGTTGCTTGTAATTATAATGTTTCAATCGTATATTTTGTTTAGATTAGTTTCCCTTTCAATAGTAGTATAAATTGTTATTTTCAGTTTAAGTTAATTTGGAGATTTCATAACTAGATTAACACTGAGATCCTCATTAGGAGAATAAACCACTAGGGAATTTACGCTACCCACTCATAGCCTCTAAATCTCCCCTTTGTCATTTCAGCTACTAGGAGATCACACTACCAGATCTTAGTCATTGATCCTCCCATGGTTAGCCATAGGAAAGTTGCTTGCTGATTCTCATCCTCTTGTAGCTTTTCTATCGTAGAAAATTGGCCATAATCCCACTGTGACTTCATCTAAGTCACCCGCATTTCAAACCACCGGCTATCTCGGCACGACCTCGGGAGGTCGGGTATGGGGAAGGTCACTTGTCGATTATCATCTTTGCATGTCACTTTTCTGTCAGAGTATAGTACCCATATCTGATAGTATGTGTGAGCTCCAAAATTTACAATGATTAGTTATGAAAATATTCTTAATCTATTCAAAACCTCTCCTTTCTCAGATTAGTTCCATATTATTTGTAAATAAGCTAAGTCATCTTATCTCATCTCCTTACTCAGGTTTTTTCTCTTTACATGTTATCTTTCTTGTATCATTCCTATGTTTCAACATTTATACATCATTTGGTTCAATAATGACTATGCAATATTATATTTAATTCAAATTAAATTAAATCATTTGGTGAACCCACATACAAACAATCTTGGATCTTTCCTTATTTTCTAGCTTCAATACCCTAAGATTCTCCCACCACGAGTGTCTCCATCCTAGCCTTGTTACATGCTAATCTTGATTGTGTGAATAAAATCAGATATTTTTAGATAATACTTACATTCATCCTCATACTTCTCATAAATATGTATATCATAAGTTTATTATTGCTTTATCTATTAATGAAGAACATATTACTTTCACATCTGATAAGATTCCTTCTCAAACTATTTTAGATAATGATCCCCCTTTATATTCATATTTGTATCAATAATGTTGGGGTTAAATGTGCTTTAGTTGATAATGGATCTGGGCTTAATATCTACAATCTAGCATTCCTTCATCAAATTGGCCTCTCCGAGGACTCCTTGGTTCCTTCATTTGTTTTTATCCATGGTTTTGATAACATTCCTAAACATGTATTGGGTACTATTACACTTCCCATCACTATTGGGCCATGTACTCTACCTATCCCATGTCACGTGATGCCCAATAATCTTAATTATAACATTATTCTTGGGTAGCCTTGGATCCATGCCATGCATGCAGTTCCTTCTACTCTTCATGCATGACTAAAATTTCTCTATCAAGGTGTTGTCTATGAGGCCTTGGAAGATCCTTCTTTGTTTTCCTTTTGTAATACTATTGAGCATTCACTAGACACTCCCATTTCCTCTACATCTAATTCTCATTTATCTCAATATGGTCTTGGTTACTAGTATCTGCTTCGTTATGGATTTTCTAGTACTGGTTTAGGTCGGCATGGTCAAGGAGTCATAGAACCATTATCTATTCCCACTCAATCTACCAAGCTTGACCTTGGTTATTGTCTTCCATTCACATCCTCTCCTGAGGTTTATGCTATTTCACATAATTCTACACTTCCTATCTTACACCTAGAACTCATTGGTGATCCTACTCATACTTGATTGGCCTAATTTGGACACTTTTACTACTATTGATTCTCTATTAGAATACATGGGGACCTATGATCATTTCCTTCTTTTCATCACAAAAATACTTTTCATATGTTCTTTCTACTACTACCCACTTTGGTGAATCTGTTTCACCTAATATAAATACCGATACTTCGATACCATTCTTATCGATCCGTATATATAGAGGATTCTGGTACAATCTATTAAATGAAGAAACTATTCAATACAAACTTGGTACAACTAACAACCCTCAAATGGTTTCATGGCTACTTCTCTTACGCTTGCCAAAACAAGATGATATTAAAAAAGTGATTTATGAATTCTACGATATATTTGCATTAGATTATAGTGATATGCATGGTATAGATCCTTTTGTAGCCATGCAAAATATAGTCCTCAATCCTGGTGCTAAACCAGCCCAACAAAAATCCATAAAAGGAATCCAAAATTTGCATTGTTAGCCAAGGAAGAAATACAATAAATTTTGGATGGTGGAATAATGTGTTGTGGACTATCTCGAATGGGTGTCTAATATTGTGCATGTTATGAAATTGGATGACAAAGTCCATTGTTGCACTGATTTTGTGATCTCAATAAGGCTTTCCCTAAAGACAATTTCCCATTTCCACACATTGATGCAATCATTGATTCCACTACTAGATATGAAATTATTTCCTTCATGGATGGATTTTCTAGTTATAATCAAATCAAAATTAACCCCATAGATCAAGAAAAGAATTCATTTACTACTCCATGGGGTATATTTTGTTACACTATTATGCCCTTTGGCCTTAAAACACGGGGCCACTTACCAACATGCAATGACACATATTTTCCATGATTATATTCATAAAATTCTTGAAGATTATGTTGATGACATACTCACAAAATCACGACATCATTCCACCCATGCTCAAGATCTCTCGAACACTCTTCGAACACTTATGACAATACAAAGTTCACCTCAATCCAAAGAAGTGTGTTTTTGGTGTCATAACCAGTAATCTCCTTGGCTATATCAACTCTTAGGGTCGTATTGAAATAGATCCAAAAAATATACACTCCATCGTTGACATGCCTTCTCCTCACAATTTACATCAATTATAGTCACTGGAGGGTAAAATCCAGGCCATCTGGCATTTCATTACACAGATCGCTAATAAAACTCAACCATTCACACGTCTAATGAAAAAGACACTAATTTTATTTGGGATGACCATTTCCAACATGCATTTGAGGCTATTAAAGTGCACATCTATTAAATCCTCCTATTCTAGTACCTCCCGTGGCTGATCAACCCTTCCTCTTGTACATTTTGGCTACATTCCATGCATTAGGGGCCCTTCTTGCTCAACATGATGAATCTCAATGTGAAAGAGTCGTTTATTACATTAGTCACACTTTGTTATCCTACGAATGCAATTATAGCTACATTGAAAAGCTATGTCTTGGCCTCATCTTTGTCGCAGACAAGTTGCGACACTACCTTCTCAATAATGAGGTTCACATAATTACGAAAGCAGATCCTCTATGTCATCTCTTGTCTTGCACTCATCTCTCAGGCTACCTTACACAATGGGTCATGGTACTCACAGAGTTTGATTTTAAATTCATACCACAACAAACCATAAAGGGCCAAGTTATCATTGATCAGCTAGTTGACCCCTCTTTTTGATGCATCACCCATCCGTGATACTTCGAGATTACATTACCACTTACACCATTGACATTGACACTTGAACTATGTATTTCAACGAGCCTCGATCCCTCTTAGGCGTTAGGGCTGGGATCGTGTTCATCACTCCCCATGGTGATCTTATCCTCTTTGCATATTGCCTAGGATTCTCATGTAATAACAACATCACAAAGTATGAAACTCTCATTCTTGGCCTCACTATCATCCGTAAACTTATTATTCAAATATCTGAATACAAGGTGACTCACAAATCATTATTAACTAATTTAATGACAATTATCAAACCAAAGAGGAAATTATCATCCCATATAATAACCTCGTCAAAGAAATCTTAGCTAGATTTGAGTCCTACTCTCTTGTCGATATCCCTTGAAAATACAATCGTCATGTAGATGTGATAGCTAGTGTGGCATCAATCATTCCTTAAGAAATCACTGATGAGCATACCACCTTATTAATTGACATTTGTGATGAAATTCTATTGATAGTTTTCCTCTCAAAACATTTTTTGTCACATGCAGTAATAATCATCCCAAATGGTTCACTCAAGTCTATAACTTTCTCTATCAATAAACAATTCCCGATGGTTTTCAACCTCATAAAGCTCATTGTCTACGATAAGAGGCCACACGATATGTGATCATTGGTGCTTCATTATTTAAAATATCATTCATTGGCCATTTTATGCGATGCTAGGGATTCATGACATCCCCAAGACTATATCTCAAGTTCATGATAGTCTATGCGGTGGCCACTTCTCAGAAAAGCTATATCTCACAAGCTTCTATGCTAGGGATATTATTGGTCCGCAATGGAACAAGATTTCTTAGAATAAGCCAAATGTTGTGATAAATGTCACAAACATAAAAATATTCATCATGTACCTGCATATGACCTTCAACCTATTACTCCATCATGGCCCTTTTCCTTATGGGTTTTGATCTTGTTGGAAAAATTAATCCCAAATTGGCTAATGGTCATAAGTTCATCATTACTACTATAGAATACTTTACTAAATGGATAAAAGCCACACCTTTGCAAACCACCACTAGTCTTGATATCTTTCATTTTATTACCACTCACATTATTACACGCTTTGGCATTCCCTCTGCCATTATCACCGATAATGGCTCTCCTTTCAAAAATAAGGATGTTAAAAACTCGTGAAAAATTCAAGATCAAGAATTTTTTTTCCACTCCTTATTATCCATAGGGAAATGGCCAATAAGAAGACACCAATAAATCAATTGTAAAAATATTATGCAAGACCATTGATACTAGTGGCAACGATTGGCATAGTCAAATTTTATACACTCTTTGGGATTACTGCACTAGTGTGCGCACCCCCACAAATGCTACACCCTTTTCATTAGTTTACAACACTAAATTATTAATATCATTAGAGATGGAAATACCCTCCTTACAGGTATCACTTAAAGGCATTCTCAAAGACAATGAATATTGTGAAAACCAGCTCCATGAGCTTGAGATGCTTGATTCTCACCGCATGCAAGCTCTAGAACATCTCGAGTATATCAAGCTCACATTACACAAGCTTACAATAGAAAAATCTGCCCATGTAAATTCAATATTGGTGACCTTGTATTAAAATAAAATCAGAAGAATACAACAGCTAAGGCTCATCTAAAAGGGAAATTCAAACCTAATTGGCTCGGACCCTATCCTTGACAAGCTTGGGGGTGACGTCTATCATCTTGCCACTCTCCTTGGCAAGCCACTTAAGAACCCACTCAATGTGATGCATATCAAACACTATTATGCATAAGCATATTCACTACCCTATGATGCACTCTAGTTCCATAGTTCATACTCGACTGCGAGGGTCTAAATCTAAAATGAACCTCACCACATTCACTCTTCACACTCTATGCTTCATAATATATATTTCTAGTACACATTATCAAAACATTACCCTATGATGCACTCTAGTTCCATGGTTCATACTCGATTGCTGAGGGTATAAATATGAAATGAACCTCACCACATTCATTTTTCATGCTCTATGCTTCATGATCTATCTTTCTAGCACACATTCTCAAACCATTTATTGATGATGCATTCTTGTTCTATGGTTCATTCTTGATTTTTAAGGGTATTTTATAAATGAACCTCATCTCATTCACATCCACTGGGGGAACGCTGATCCTCCCAAATTCACACATTGCATTTTTCATCTCTTGGTCATCATCTATTCTTGCTAGCTTATTCTCTTTACATGTTATACTATGTTTTCCATTCTAGACATATTCTTAGTATGCCATTATCATTACACACACACACAAACACACACACACACATGTATGCTAAATTGGTATTTTGTGGTGAATGTAGATCTCTTACAAGTTATTACACGCTTCAATGATGTTTGGCATTATATTGTTATCTCTCAGAAGTGCACCATGGTTGAGGGATAACAACAAGGTTTCTAATATTTCTCTTCCTCGCTTCTGCAGATATAATGGAAACACCTCAGGGATGTGGGTATCCCTATGTTGAGGTGAGTCTCTAGGATTACAAGGTCGGTTCCTTATTGATGTATCCTAAATCTATTTTTGGGGTTTTAAGGGTAAAAAGATGGTTGTAACTGAAATTTAAATGGGGTGATACACCAAATTATTGAGGGATTTGACTAAGTACATGCACAATTTACTAAGAAACAAATTAAAGGAGCATAAACCAATGGGTTTCAGCTAAATCCTAAGGAAAAACACTTATGTGTTGAGGGATAAATCAAAACAACACAACAAACTAACATGCACACTAAGACTATGTAAAAAACACAAAATTTGCAACAAGGTAAGATAATTAATTTAGGGAATTAACATTCACAAGAGATAATAGAAAGATACACACCACTGCAAATAATTGGAAAGGAAATAATTGGTTCTCATTCAAGGGAAAATCGGCAAAAATATGCTTCAAAGCACTCCTACATCCAAAAATTCCTCCTTGTGCTTTGTCAATGCACACAATATATAGCAAAATAATTCACCCAACCCCTCCTAAAAATAGGTTGTAGTCTGAACTCACCCATGCATGCTAATTTTATCCTTTATCATGAATAAATAAAGGAATAAAATAACCATTCTTTTTATAATGAGGTAATAATAGCCTTAGTTCCAAAAATACACTTAGTCAAAGTGTAGTTGACTGCTTTAATTCTGAAATAATAAATAACTTGGGTGAATATTTTAGCTAATTTTAGCCTTTTCTTGATGTGCAAGTCTTCTTTTGCAAGTGCATGATCTTTGTCTTATTTTGCATGATGTGACACCTATATTCTTCATCCACTTGCAATGGAATTTTTTTCTTCTTCTCTAATCTGTCCTCTATTGAATGACATGCAAAATACATTCCGGGAAAAATAATGCCTTTCTTTCTCCTTGACTTAGTAAAATAAATCATTCCCCCACTGGGGACCACTTGCTCACATGTGCAAAAGAATATCCTCCTCTTTGTATGAGGTTTCTTTAGAAATTTTAAGGTAAAATTTGCAAATATTAAGGTAACTTGCTCCTTTGTTGACTTCCTTCATATAATATGAGTCAATAATAATCAATTGATTATTAAACTTGACATATATATTTGATTTCAAAAGCATAGGTATTTTATCTTCAATGTATTCTAACAATGCATGATGTGACACTTTGGACCCCTTCAATAATTTTATGGCACCATTGATTCATTGCACTTAATAATCATGGTTTGACTATTCTTTGAGTCCCCTTTCATTGGCATATTATTATGATTAAAATAATCATGGGGTCATTTTTTGAAACATTGAAAAACTATAATCCTCGTCCCCATTTTGATTAATCATTGTATTTTGATGGCATGTGATTATGATTTTTGACTTTATCAAAAATCAAATGAAAATAATTTGGGACATAGTCCCCTTCTCATGAAGCCTCAACCCTCTCGAATTATGTCGGTGACATTATCCAACTATGGTTGAGTTGACGATAACTCTCTTTGTATATATAAGGAAAATTTGACTCTTTAGCCGTTGAACAATGTACTCGTGAAGATCTTCACTGTTAATTTATCGCCAATCTGTGGTTTGGTTTTTGCACCATCCTGGATCTTGTACCATTTGACCCTCTCCATTGATCTATGTACTCGTTATGACTAGGGTTGAATGGTGGTTTTCATTGGAAGTGGTAATGAAGAGTTAGATTCGCTAATCGAGGCCGAGTAAGGTTTCTCGGCACTATGGTTTGGTTGAGCTAGGCTAAAAAAATTCAAGCCATAGTTTCATTTCATTTGCTCCTCAGTGCTAATGGCAAAGCCTTGGCAAATTTTTTCCACGATGCCATTTTTTTTTTTATACCGAGCTTGATCTTTGGCTATTCGGAGGCACTACACATGCATTTTTTTGTTGTATGAGGCACTATAAGTGCAAATACTTACATATTTCTATCATTTTGCTATTTCTGAAGTTATGTGCAAGATCTTTAGGAGATGCCCGCCATTTCTATGATATTTTTATAACTATTTGATGAAGGGACGGTAAGTTTTGATCTCGAGCATTAAAAGCGCTTTCATCATTGCCACTTTGACTTCAATATATACTGATACTTCATTCTTTCTTCACATTTCTTCTGTGATTTTGTGGTTTATTTATGCATGGCTGAAAATTTCAACCACGAAGGCTATTCGGGTGCTCGTGACTCGTTATTCTTTCAATGGAACCTTGAGTTATTTGTTTCTAGTTTCTCTGAAGCTATTTCGAGCAATGGTAAGCCAAAAATGATACCACAGATTTGTGTTTTCCTTGATGCAAAAATGAGTATCATTGTCTTGCTTGTTATGATAGATAAGAAACTCCAATCTCCCTAGTTTTTTTATGCTTATTTCCTTTTAATAGTCGAACACTTAAAAATTAATGAAACATTTTGTATCTCCTCTGGCTATTTCTTGAACTCTGCTTCTATAAGATGACCATTGTTATGTGATGGGGTGTTCCGATTTTTCACCATTTTGAGAACTCTTTTATTTTGATGTTTGTAATGTTTCAGAAGCTAGCTCGAAGGATATTTTTCAATGATTGCACGTTTTTGTGCTATTGTGCTCTATCTTGAATTTTCAAAATCAAAATCCGTGATCCATTCGATTTGTGTTCGAGGAAGCATGAAATTGATTTTGTGTTTTGTAAATACCCATTTGTGGGTTTGTAAATAATAAAATGAAGCTTATTACATTCTTTTCTTAAGACTCAATCTCTTTTCCTGATTATATCTTTAAATGAAGTGGCTATAATTTTGAGGGTTTCTTTGCTTTGAGGCATGGTTTTGTTGGATTTGAACCTCACCGTTAGTGATGGCATAATTCTTATTATTTTCCCTTTTCTTCGTATGATTTCGAATCAGTATTGCCTTTTTCAAGTGAGTTCTGGAAATGGATACATTATATTCCACTTCATTATTTTGAAAATTGTTCGCAACCCGGATATTTGTGCTTTTGTGGGATTTCAAACTCAATTTGAGGTTTTATGTTCAGTTCATGGCCACCATTGTTGAGGATTTTTGAGCTTTGTTTCAGTTGTAGATGACTATTCTTGATAGAATATCTTATGCCTTGAAACATGTTCATAGTATACTTCATGTCGAGCTTTCCAATTTTACATACAATATTCCTAATACACTCTATAGATTTTCTTTCAAAATAGAAGAAATATGCCTTCACTTTGATGACTCATGCTTACATTACTTCGATGATTTGTGAATTAATACACTCTCTAAGATTTGTAATTTTTGAATAATGCAATCTTTAGGAAATTTATAAGAATAATTCTATAACTACATACATTAGATTTCTCATCAAGCCTTGATGGTCTTGAATTCGTATACCTCCTTTGTTCACTTGTAATGGAAAAGAAACTCTATGTATGTAAACTTTTTGTACCTTGATTCTTATGTTGTGTTAGCTTTTGAACACTCTGTAACTTTAAATTATTCAAATCAAAAATAGTTTGATCTTATTGTTTCACAAGTATGCTAAAAGATTTGAAATGTGTATTTGTAACCTTTTCTTGATCATGATATTTTAATAAGTGTCAACACTTGTAGCTTGAGTATGTATTTTGAATCCTTAGAAGCTTTTACATTGTTCCTCACCGTAGATTTTCCATTCATTGTACTATGCACCTTTTATGTTATTGAAGATAGGTAACATTCATAGCTATAATACTTGAAGTTGATAGTTGCATTCTTAAAGATGTGTTTCATACTTGAAAAATGATGGCTTTAAATTTCTTTTTACTTGTGATCTTAATGAGAACTCGGGAATGTTGTCAAAAAATTTATTGTTCTCGAGCTTGTACTTGTACCTTGATCATTTTGAAAGACATGAATGCATTTTCCTTTATAGCCTCAAATTCTATTTATAAATTGAATGCAATCTGCATTTGTTAGTACAAAATTTAAATCATGAATTGTGTTCTTTTCATCAAAACATGTACCTGATACTTAAAAAAATAGTTAGAAAACAATAGGCTTTAGCCTCTCTTGTATTCCATAGTCACATTCTTTTATTATTTTTCTTTGTCTGTCATGATTTATGTGAATGCAATAATCTTATGCAAGAGATAATATTTTCTAAAATCCATATTTCTTACTTTAATTTACCTTATGCCTCTTGATTTTAGGAGATTTATTTTCCTGAAGCTAGATATCACAACAATGAAAAAGTTAAATGACGAGCTTAAAATTTGACATCCTTTTTTTTTTCTTTCTTAGGTGCACTTGATGGCTACTTGATGATGTAGAAGATGAAGATGGAAATGGAACTAGAGCAATAAAGAATAAGAGAAGACCCAAAGGCAATGATGGGTTTCTCTATATATTCTCTTAATTTTAGATTTATGCAAATGTATCTCTTATTTCAGTAGTTATAAGTTACATCCCATGAATTGTGTGGGAAACATTGAATTTCCTCATGAATAAATCATTTATTTTCGTAATTGAGTTATGTATTTCCTTTTACTTTCAACTCTTTTCAATATGTAATGATTGTATATTGAATTAAACAAATCAATAACACACTTAATAACACTTAATCATAAGAAATGATCAAATTTAAAATACCTATAACTTAATAATGAATATATACATCCTGCAATCAGCAACTCTGTTTGTTACTATGGTATGTGAAATCCCACATATCCTATGATTTCTACCTTCATCAAGGTAATGCATTGTTCCTTCAGGGATTTTGTGTTTCCTTGCAGAAGGTGAGCATGGAATGACAACATATGTGAGGTGTTACATTTTGTAACACACATAGCTGTAGATTACATGTTGTTAATCAAGTTACTGCAACTAAAAAAAATAAAAATTGTATGACTTCCCCTAGTTAGGTTCATCTCATCAATGCCTTCCATCTGAAACAAAGTTTCAAGTTGCAATTTTTGCATGAGTGTAAAAATGTCAACATTTCTCGGTGATCGTGTGGGGAAATATTCTGATAGCTTCAAGACTAGTGCCTTGCTCTTGTCCATTGTGCATGGAGTCAAAATCATATAACCAAAATCTGCCCTTTTATGAAAAAATGACCTTTCTGAAAAACAAACAAAACTGGGAAAGGATCTGGTAAACCAAATCATGTGCATAAATGCACTTATTGAAATTAAAAGCTACAATGTGCATGAAATGCACTTATTGAAATGGAAACCCTAATATACCCTACTCTAACTAATTGTAAATTGAATCTAAAAAATCTTAAAACATGCATAAAAAAATAACTTCCCTTTTTATAAAATTAAACCCATAAACTCAACTTGTAAAACAGGTAACATGAAAGAGTTGGGTAGATGACATGTACCTTTACTTTGTTTAGAAGATCAGTCCAATAACTAAGAAACACTTCTATCTCATCTACCACCTACTTTGGAGTGATTTGGGGCTTGCTACAGAGAATCTGAAACTCTTCCTTGTGCTCTAAAACAAGCATGGTTTTTTGGTACTATGGTAATTGGCTAATAATCAACCAAAAATTGAATAGGACATGGCCTCCTAAACACCTTTGGTAAGCTAATTGATTTGATCTGATATGTTCTTTTGATTTGTACTATCTCATTAATTTCCTTTTCACTACTAACTACATTACGAGGCTATTCAAAAGCTGTTTTTCTTCTACAAGTAAATTTGTTTCATTTCCATCCTCGACACATTTTGACACCGATTTGAACATGTTTCAACTTCAAAAGCTAATGTATCACAACTTTCATAACTGATTTTCCCCTTTGCTTATTGTGATTCAACACAAAAACTATAAGATTAAATTCATCTCATTTTTCTACATACGATCTATTTGGACATCATGTTGTTATGACAAATTCTTCTCTAAAATGATTCTTGTAGAAGAGGAAAGAAAGGATCTTCATCCAAAGGAACTTTCTTCTCTTCTTCAAGTGTAAAATATGCCTTAGCTAGAAGAGGTTTTGTATAATGGAATATGAATGATGAGACTACAAAATCAGTGAGTTCTAAATGTTGTTATTCACCAATGCGTTCTTCCAACTCCAACAAGAAATAAAACTCTTCAAAATCAATCTCTTCAAGTTGCAGTTTTTCATCTATCCTGACTGATTTTATCTCTTTGTCATTTAGAATAAGGTCTTTCAAGATGAAAACATGCTTCTCATGCACCAAATCTGCTGATTCATTATCAAATTTGACATGAAAATCCTCTTTATTTGAAACTGATTTTACCTCTTCATATGAGACTCAAATCCATGATCAATCATTGACCGATGTGAGTATGGTGCCTTCGTGCATACTAGATTCAAAAAATGTAGATTTTTGATCATCTTCTACCTAGTTTTGATCTTACGCAAAACTACATTGTACCGCTTGGTTTCATTTTCTAACTCTAGAACATGATCAAATTGGAACTTTTACATTCATCGCTACAAATTCTACAAGAATTCCAGCCTGCTATTTTCTTCAATTAGCTATCATTCGTTGATGATATCTTAATTTTCTCCTTCATGAGTTGGTACTATGGAAGGAGGGGGAAGGGTGGGATTGATTTCAACTTGGGCTGGAAATTCTTGAATAAGAGACTAGAGTCTACAAGGTCTATATTTGGAACAATAGTAGAAAAGAAAGGAAATGGATATTTTCTTTCAGTATGTGATTATGGAATAAAAAGAACATAATTTCCAACAACCTGATAATTTGAAAAATGATGATGGGCTACATTGGTTGGCAAGGAGAGGTCTATGGGAATTAGATTCGATAGGTAAGGTAAGTGGGAACATCCAATTGATTGGGTTTCTTAACATGATGCCTATTATTCTCCACTCTTGCAAAGATAAATCAAAATCAACCATTTGATTAATAGTGTCATTGCATTACCTCAAGCCTTTGTTGTGGACTAAAAAACTAGGTGTAAGACCTCCCCATTAACATGGTTTCCTAAGACCAGTTGTTTAGCATGCAATCTTTGCATCAACTACACTTTTAGTACTTCCATGATCTACTATAATTCATGAATTTTTCCTTCAACCTCTTCATCCTATGAAAAATCTGCATAACCTTGTGCATAACCTTGGTTTGGACAACATAACCATTATTATACTAATAATCATATTGATGTGCAGGGTTTGGGTTATGGGGATATTCATTTTGATAGGGGTCATAATGCTGATCTGACTGGGAATATGGATGATAAGACTGTGGATATGTTGGATACAACTCTTAGATAAAAGCATTCCACTGAGGAATTGATGTCATGATTGCATGACCTCATAAAATATGTGAAAATGGAAAAACATGTCTGCTGGTCATGAAAATAAGTTAAAAACAACAAAATAATATATCTGTATTTTCTTGAAAAATACCTGAAAAAGTCGAAATAATGAAGAATTTGATGATGAAAAATGCTACACTAGTCTAAAATCAAATCTGTTCTTGAGTCACCATATGAGTTCTACTTTGGATCTTCAATCTTCAAAACACATTAATAGTAGTTCTTGTTTTGTCCCACCAGTGTCCAAAAATTGTTCTCTTAGAAATGCACTAATCAGTTGAGGGATAACAACAAGGTTTCTAATCTTCTTTCTTCCATCTCTTCTATGATATAATTGAAACACCTTAGGGATGTGGGTATCCCTATGTTGAAGTGAGTATCCAGGATTACAAGGCCGATTCCTTATTGATGTATCCTAAATCTAATTTTTTGGGGTTTTAAGGGTAAAAAGATGGGTGTAACTAAAATTTAAATGCGGTGATACACAAAAATTATAGTGGGCTTTGACTGAGTACATGCACAATTTACTGGGAAACAAATTAAAGGAGCACAAACCAATGGGTTTCAACTAAATCCTAAGGCACAACACTTATGTGTTGAGGGATAAATCACAACAACACATCAATCTAACATGCACACTAAGACTATGTAGAAAACACCAAATTTGTGCAAGGTAAGATAATTAATTTAAGGAATTAACATTCACAAGAGCTAATAGAAAGATACACACCACTACAAATAATTGGAAAGACAATAACTTGTTCTCATTCATGGGAAAAAATGGCAAAAATATGCTTCGACACTATTACGTCCAAAACATCCATCCTTGTGCTTTGGAAATGCACATAATATAGCAAAAATAATTCATGAACCCCTCCTAAAAATAGGCTATGCAGTTTGAAATCACCCATGCATGTTAATTTTATCCTTTATCATGAATAAATAAAGGAATAAAATAACCATGATTTTTACAATGAGGCAATAATAGCCTTAGTTCCAAAAATACACATAGTCAAAGTGTAGTTGACTGCTTTAATTCTGAAATAATAAATGACTTGAGGGAATATTTTAGCTAATTTTTAGACTTTTCTTGATGTGCAAGTATTCCTTTTACAAGTGTATGATCTTTCTCTTCTTCTACATGATGTGACGCCTATATTTTTCATCCAATTGCAATGGAAAATTTGTCTTCTTCTCTATTATGTCCTCTAGTGAATGGCATACAAAATAAATTCTGGGAAAAAAAACGCCGCCATTGTAATCCTTGAATTAACAAAATAAATCATTCCCACTATGGGGACCACTTGTGCACATGTGCAAAAGAATATCCTCCTCTTTGTACGAGGTTTCTTTTGCAGAGTTTAAGGTAAAATTTGCAAATATTAAGCTAACCTGCTCCTTTGTTGACTTGACATATAATATGAGTTGAATACTAATCAATTGATTATTAAACTTGGAATAGATATTTGATTTAAAAAGCATAGGTCTTTGATCTTCAATGTATTCGAACAAGCCATGATGCAAAACTTTGGCCCCCTTGATAATTCTGTGGCACCATTGATTCATTGCACTTAATAATCATGGTTTGACTATTCTTTGAGTCCCCTTTTGTTAACATATTACTATGATTAAAATAATCATGGGATACTTTTTTAAAACATTGGAAAACTATAATCCTCGACTCTTTTGATTAATCATTGTATTTTGATGGCATATGATTATGATTTTCAACTTTATCAAAAGTCAAATGCAAATATCAAATTTTTGGGACCCACACGGTCCCCTTCCTCATGAAGCCTCGACCCTCTGAATTATGTCAGTGGCATTATCCAACTCTTATCAAGTTGACGATAACTCTCGAGTTTGCATTGATAAGGAAAATTTGACTCTTGCTGTTGATCATTGTATTGTGAATATCTTCGTCATCGCTTTATCAAAACTTTGAAAGCTGTGGTTGGTTTTTACACCGTTGGATATTGTACCATTTGATCCTCTCCGTTGATATGTGTACTCATTTTGATTGGGGTTGGATGGTGGATTGCATTGGAAGTGGTAACTTTTATTTTCAACCATTGATCCTTGTCCTTTTGATTTGAAGAGTTAGATTTCTAACTCAGTCGAGTTAGGTTTTTGGCAAGTTTGTGGTTTGGTTGAGTTGAGCTAAAAATAATAAAACCCCGGTTTCATTTAATTTTCTCTTTGGTCCTAAGGGTGAAGCCTTGAAATATTTTTTCCACGATGCCATTTTTGTGATTCTAAGCTCCATCTCTTGATTTTTGAAGGCACTACGCATGCATTTTCCATTCTATGAGGCTCTATGAGTGTGAATACTTGCATATTTTCATGTCATTTATGCTCTTTTCGAGTTATGTGAAAGATATTTAGGAGATGGCCACAATTTTTGTGATATTTGTATCATTTTTGATGAAGGGATGGTATGTTTTTGATCTCACGAGCAACACAATTGCTTCGTCATTGCCACTTTGAATTCAATATATATTGATACTTCATTCTTTCTTTACATTTCTTCCGTGATTTCATGGTATATTTATGCATGGACGACACATTTGATCTTGAAATATGTTCTCGGTGCTCATGACTCGTTATTATTTCAAAGTGGAACCTTGATTTTCCTGTTTCTAGTTTCGCAAGGCCATTTCGAGCAATGGTAAGCCAAAAATGACACCATAGATTTGTGTTTTTGTTGATGAAAAAATGAGTATCATTGTCTTGCTTGCTATAATAGATATGAAACTCTATTTCTCCCTAGTTCTTGTTATGCTTGTTGCCTTTTAATAGCCAAACACTTAAAAACTAATGAAATGTTATGTATTTCCTCCGGCTATTTCTTAAACTCGCTATATAAGACGACCATTGCTATGTGATGGGGTGTTACTTTTTCACCTTTTTGAGAGATCTTTTATTTTGATGTTTGTTATGTTTTGTAGCTAGCTTGAAGGCTCTATTTTCAATATTTGATAGGTTCTTGTGCTATTGTGCTTTATCCTGAATTTTCAAGGTCAAAATTTGTGCTCCATTTGAGTTGTGTTCTAAGGAAGCACGAAATTGATTTTGTGTTTGTAAATACCCATTTGTGGGTTTTTACACAATAAAATTAAGCTTATTACATTATTTTCCTGAGACTCGATATATTTACTTGATTATATCTTTAAATTAATTGGCTATACTTTTGAGGGTTTCATTGCTTTGGAGCGACTTCGGTTTTGCTAGCTTTGAACCTCTTTGTTAGTGATGGCACAATTTCTTGTTATTTTCCCTTTTCTTCACACAAGTTTTGAACTATATTGCCCTTTCAAGTGAGTTTTGGAAATAGACACATTATATTACGCTTCATTATTTTCTAACCGCAACTCGGATATTTGTGCTTTTGTGGGCTTTTGAACTCGATTTGAGGCTTTTTTTGTTGATTCATTCGTGGCCACCATTGTTGAGGGTTTTTAGCTCTATGTATGTAAGCTTTTATACCTTGATTTTTATGTTGTGATAACCTTTAAACAATGTAACTTTAACTTCTTTAAATCAGAAACCTTTTGATCTTATTGTTCGAAGTATGCTAAAGCTGAAAATGTGTATTTATAACCTTCTCCTTATCAAGATATTTTGATAAGTGTCATCATTTGCAGATTGAGTATGTATTTTGAAGTTAAAAGTCTAATCCTTGGAAGCTTTTACTTTTCTCATTGTAGTTTTTCCATTCACTTTCTTTGTGAACCTTTAATGTTCTTGAAGATCTATAACATTCATAGGTATAATACTTAAAGTTGATAGTTGCATCCTGAAAGACATGTTTCATACTTGAAAAATGATGGCTTTCAATTTATTTAATTTGATATTTATGAGAACTCGGGAATGTTGTGAAAGTTTTTAGTGCTCTTTAGCTTGTACTTATGTTGATCTAAAGTCTTTATCGATGAATTTATTGTGATCTTTATGAGAGCTTAGGAATGTTTTGAAAATTTTTATTGCTCTTTAGCTTTTACTTGTGTTGATCTAAAGTCTATATGTGATGAGTTTATATGTTGTTCAATAGAAAGTACCTTTATTAAACTCTGTAGCTTGATCATTTTGAAAGACATGAATGCATTTTCCTTTATAGCCTCAAATTCTGTTTATAAATTGAATGCAATATGCATTTATTAGTATAAAATTTAAACCATGAATTGTGTTTTTTTCTGCTGCAACATGTACCTGCACACTTAGACAAAATAGTTATAAAATAATAGGCTTTAACCTATCCTATATTCCATAGTCACTTTTATTCTTTTCTTTTTTTTTCTGTCATGATTCATGTGAATACCATGAGCTTCTCGGAAGATAGTACTTTCTCAAATCCATCTCTTACTTTGATGTAACTTATTCCTCTTGATTTTAGGAGATTTATTTACCGAAGCTAGATAGCACAAGAATATAGGTTAAAACCCTCAGCTCAAAATTGACATCCTTTTTCTCTTTATTTTTAGGTGTACTGTAGTACTTGCTTGATGATGTAGAAGATGAATATGGAAATGGAATTAGAGCAATAAAGAATGAGAGAAGACCCAAAGACAATGATGGGTTTCTCCTATATTATCTTACTTTTAGATTTATGCACATGTATCTCTTCTTTTAGTAGTTATAAGCTACATCCCACGACTTGTGTGGGAAACACGAATTTCCTCATGAATAAATGATATTATTTCTTTAATTGAGTTGTGTACTTCCTTTTAATTTATGCTCTTATTATATGTAATGATTGTATAATGAATTAAACAACTCACTAACATACTTAATAAAAATTACTCATAGGAAATGATCAAATTGAAAATACTTGTAACTTAATAATGAACATCTGAAACCTGCATTCAACAACTCTGTTTTCTGCTATGGTATGTAAAATCCCACATATCTTGTGATTCTCGACTTCATCAATGAAATGGATTGGTCCTTTGGGAATTTTGTGTTTCCTTGCTGAAGGTGAACATGGAATGGTAGTATATGTGAGGTGTTACATTTTGTAACAACACACATAGCTGTAGATTACATGTTGTTAATCAATTACTGCAACTGAAAACACAATGAAAATTATATGAATTCCACATAGGTAGGTCCATCTCATCAATGCCTTCCATCAAAAATAAAGTTTTGAGTTGCCATTTTTGTATGAGTGCAAAAATGTCAACATTTCTTGTGATGCTATAGGGAAAGATGTGTTCTAGCTTCAAGACCAGTGCCTTGCTCTTGTCCATTGGGCATGGAGTCAAAACATATAACTAAAATATGCCCTTTTATGAAAAAGTAACCTTTCTAAAAACAAACGACCTGGCAAAGGATCTAGTAAACCAGATCATGTGCATAAATGTACTTATTGAAATTGAAAGCTGCAATGCACATGAAATGAACTTATTAAAATGGAAATCCTAATCTATCCTACTCTAACCAATAACAAATTGAATCTAAATGAAGCCTTAAATAGGTAGCGAAAAATAGCTTCCCTTTCTCCAAAATCGAGGCCATAAACTCATCTTGTAAAATAGGTAACATGACAGAGCTAGGTAGAAGACATATACCTTTACTTTTTTCATAAGATCAGTCCAATAACTGAGAAACACTTCCATCTCATCAGCCACCGCTTTGGAGTGATTTTGGGCTTCTACGAGAGAATCAAACTCTTCCTTGTGCTCTAAAACAAGCATGAATTTTGGTACTACTGTAATTGGCTGATAATCAACCAAGAATTGAATAGGACATGGCCTCCTAAACAGTAGTAAACTAATTGATTTGAACTGATATGTTCTTTTGATCTGTACTATATCATTAATTTCCTTTTCACCACTAACTACATTCTACGGTTGATCTGAATTTTTTTTTCTTCTTAAGTTATATTGTTTCATTACAATTCCTGGACACATTTTGAAGCTGATTTGAACATGTTTCAACTTCTAAAAGCTATTGTATCACAACTGTCATAACTAATTTTTCCCTTTGCTTATTCTGATTCAACACAAAACTATAAGATCAAATTTATCTCATTTTTCTACATAAGATATGATATGAAAAGCATGTTGTTCTGAAAAATTCTTCTCTAAAAATGATTCTTCTAGAAGAGGAAAGAAAGGATCTGAATCTAGAGTAACTTCCTTCTCTTTTTAGGTGCAGAAGAGACCTTAGCAAGAAGAGGCTTTGTATAATGAAATAATAATTATGAGACTATAAAATAAGTAAGTTCTAAAGGTTGTTCTTCACCAATGTAATCTTCCAACTTCGAAAAGAAATCAACCTCTTCAAAATCAGCCTCTTTAAGCTATATATTTTCATCTATCCGACTGATTTTATCTTTTCTTCATTTAGAATAAGGTTTGTCAAGATGAAAACATGCTGCTCATGCACCAAATCTGCTGATTCATTATCAAATTTGACATGTGAATCCTCTTCATTTGACAATCGATTTTACCTCTTCAAATGAGACTGAAATCCTTGATGAATCATTGACCGATGTGAGTATGGTGCCTTCATGCACACTACACTCAGAAAATGCAGATTTCAGATCATCTTCTACCTATTTTTGATCTTATGCAAAACTAAATTGTACATCCTATGTGGTTTCATTTTCTAACTCTAGAACATGATCAAATTGGAACTTTTACATCCATCCCTACAAATTCCGAGGGAATTCCAACCTACTATTTTCTTCAATTGGGTGCCATTCCTTGATAATATCCTAATTTTCTCCTTCATGAGTTGGTACTATGGAAGGAGGAGGAAGGGTGGAATTGATTTCAACTTGGACTGGCAATTCTTGAATAAGAGACTGAGTTACAAGGTCTATATTTGGAACAGTAGTAGAAAGACAACTTGGAAATGGATATTTTCTTTCAAAGTATGTCATTGTGGAATAGAAAGAGAAGAATTTCTAAAGCAACCCGATAATTTGAAAAGTGATGAATGGGGTGCATTGGCTGATAAGAAGGGTCTATGGGAACTAGATTTTGATAGGGAAGGTAAGTGGGAACATCCCATTGATAGGGTTCCTTAACCTGATGCCTATCATTCTCCACTGCTTGTAAAGATAAAGAAAAATCAGTCATTTGATTAATAGTTTCATTAATTAGCTCAAGCCATTTTTGTTGACTAAAACAACTAGGTGTAGGACCTTGTACGATAGAAAAGTGATAGGTAAGCATGAGAATTGACAAGTAGCCTTTCTCCGTACCCGACCTCCCAAGGTCATGCCAAGACAACCGGTGGAAATGAAATATATGTAGATGTGGACAAACTAGTTGGGAAATCTTATATCCTCAACATGCAATAACGGGATCTGCGAGTCCAAGGCAAAGAAAGCTCTCCTAACCTGAATTGGTGTAATGGATCATTCAGATATAACAGCTGCTCGGAGGATCCAATCAATGTTGAGCTCTGTTGAGATCCTATCTATTAGCTGTTGGACGCGTGGAAAGTGACATGTAGGTGCTTCGTGTATATTTCTAGACAAGGTCATGAAAATGGTAGTGAGAGTTGTAGTGGATTTGCAGGAAACTATGGGTGGTTTTCTGGTCTAACCTAGAAAATATTAGCTTGATTGGCTTCTATGTTTAACATAGAAAATTGTGTTATAATATCTGGTGGGAGTGGAGAGGATCTAAATACTAGCGTACGTAAACTAGTGTCAATGTTTAATTAATTAGAAGGTTTGTTGGGTTGTGGGACCTAGGGATTGTCGAAATTAAAATTTTCCTCTGTAATTTCTATTTTATTATGTATGTATTAGGAATAGGATGTTGTTAAGTATGATTAGTAGTGGCGTCTGATAGAAGATAACGGTGCCATCAGTACGGTGCCACCAATAAAGTAGAGTACGGTAACAGTCAAAGTACAATAGGAATGTTGTGGTAAAAAGTAAATATTTGTCGTAAGTGGTCTAGTAATGTTAAAATGTCAAAGTTAGGGTAAGTAGAGAAGTAGGGTCTACATGATTAGGAATTATAAATATTATATTTGTAATAAGGACAAAGAGTGATGTCATAAATATTTTGTGTATTTTATTTGTAGAAAAGACTAAAAAGGTGGAACCCATGTGAGATGATAAGGTTTATCTTATCTTAGAAGATAAGCCTACATGTAAAGGCAAGAGTTTAGGCATGGAATATGATTGGCCGGAAGAGATTTCCTATCCTATCTTAGAGATAGGGTGGATAAGCCTGAATTCCTATAAATAAAGAGGCCACCCCCTCATTTAGCATAGAGAGAAGTAGTGAGAAATATTGTATGAGTAAGTGTGTAAAGGAAGCCATCATTTAGAAGGTGTGTTAAAGAATCCATTGTGAAGTTTCTCCCATAGTTATTGTTGGAAGGAAAGTGAAGTTAGTAACACTTGAAGTACCTCATGGGTGAGATTGTAACAATTTCATGTTGATATTATAATTTACACTTATATTTCAGATTTGTCATCATTCCTTCATATCATAGTCTATGGTATTCTTGTGTTATGTTTGTTGTTGTGTTTCCAGATTACATCCACCAAACTAAAGGTTGTGCATTAGTAAATAATCATAGCATGAGGAGTTCCTGGTGGAGAATTATCATAGTGCGGATTGGTGATGACAGGATCACAACCATAAGTTCGTGGTTGTTATGAAAATTTTATGGTCATGTGTGGAATCAATCTCTTTTTCGACTATCCAGTAGTCATAAGCTTTTTCAGCTTCTATGTTTAATACCAGGAGTTGTGCGATCTTCTCGAGAATACCTTACGGGTGTTCTAGCAACTTGTATATGTAAGCCTGTGTCTATGTCAATGAGAAGGTCTCCTATGTCTGGCTACGGAACTAATGAATCACAACCAAATGTTTTCTCTCTTTCAAGTTCTTGTATGGTCATGTGGATATCTTATCAAGGCAATCTATAGTTGGGTTGATTTGACCAGAATTTATATGCTTTGTCGTCTTCAATGTTTAATTCTCTCAATTGCTCACTAACTACTTATGGGTTTGTTGTTGTTCGGAAGACGTGAATTCTAAGACCTTGATCTATATCTACTAATGTTGTGAAGAGATTTGGCTAAGGTATTACTGGTTCGAATATGTAATCCTTGGGCTCTCTGGGTCTCGTAATTGTCATGCAAGAGATAACCAAACTTAACTGAATGAAGTAAACTAATTATGAAAATAAATCTATGCTATGCTTTTTTTTTGTATTTTCAAAGATGTGAATTTGAATGAAATTAAAGAGTGACTAATCTAATAAATTCAGATAATGAGTGATTAATCTAATAACGAGATTAAAACAAGCAAGGTAGCCAGATGTAGCTATTTTCCTGTGCACTTGTGAATTGATCTCGATGTAGATCAAGAATTTCCGTGTTTGTTACCTATCCAAGTTAATGCACCAAACTAAACACAAAAGTCTTGAAAAACTCAAATGAAATCGATACCTGATAGTTAAGATGGGATCCGAAGACGTAGATGGGAGGAAAGCCAATGTAGACAAGACGGGCGCACATGAGCAATCCTACAAAGTAGATCCGAGAAACCTGCGATGCACAAATCCTTGGCAGAAAAAGACAATGTTAAAAGATATTTGGGTGGACTGCCCAAAAGTGGGTCCGGGAAGCGATGAGCTTCCTCGGCGGATGTCAGTCCACGTTTTCAATTAAGGAAAGAAGCATACATGATAAAAGATGTAGGTAAATGTTTAGATTTTCTAATTAAAAATAAAAGACAGAATGTAAACAATAGACAAAATATAAACAGAACACAAGAAACTATGAAAACAATGCTAGACTTATGTTACCTGTACTTGGCACTGTCTGCAGGTTGATCGGCGTCGACCAGATTGTGGTCGACATCGATTTCTTTAAGTAGCGCCGATTAGGGTAAATTGACGTTGACTGGAATGGGTTGGCGTTGACTGGAGACAAGTTGTAGAAAGCTTGATGGATGATTGATGAGGACTGGATCATGAACACCTGTAGGGGCTCCAAAGATGCGGAAAAATTTCACCTTAACTAGATGCAGGAACAAAGTCACCAAGAGGTCGAGGAATCCTCACGATGTTGATGTTGCGAGGGCAGAGTAATGGTACACATCTCAGGGATTGATTTGGACAAAATTCTCTCTTCTTCGATTGACAATTCGAAGGCTCAAGGGTTAAGCTTTCTATCTCTCTTTTTGTCTAACCAGAACTAAATTCAGCCTCGCATTTATAATCGGTGCCAACCGAGGTACAATTGGCACCGTTATGGAAAATCGGTGTCGACCGAGTACCAATCGGCACCGATCAGGGAACAAATTCCCAAAATGGCCAAAAAGGATGAATTGGAAAGATAAGAGTATTATCCTTCCGACTCAAATATGGGAAATATCCCGCTGCACAGTTTGGGGAGAGGAGAAATAGGGGGGATAGATGGATAAAATTGATATGGGAGGATAGGAATTGATATGGGGTAGATAAGTGGTTAAGATACATGTAAAAATCATAGTTAAATAGTTAACATTTAATTATCCATGGGTAAAATACAATGGGGTATGATAAACTTAAGATAGATGTTTAATTAGATATTTAATTAACACCCTAAAGAAAAAGTGGTGATATAAAGGTGCCCTAGGTTACTCGAGAAGGTAAATGAACGAAGGGGACACTAAATTGGGTAACCAATTTTAGGTGTCTACATTTGCCCCTTTTTGTCGAGTAACTTGCGATAAGCAAAGTTGCAAGACAAAAACATGGAGTTGGAAGAAAGGAAGAAAAGTGATGATGCAATCTCCCACAAACTAGGGATGGGATGAATCTCAAAAGACCAATTGATCCCGAGTTTAAGGTAGATGAGAATGAAGGATGCCCCAACTAGATATCTGGAGTAGATATGATCATTAACGACGCATGAAAACAATAAAAAATGTGTAACCTAAGGAACTCACATTGATAGGGAAGACTAGATGGTCTTCGTATGAGATGACGTTAGTGGCTACATACCCATGAGTAGAAGTAGGACTACAAAATAGTAGCAGCCAAAGAGTGACACATTGGTAGGGATAACTAAACGGTTCGCGAAGGAGACGACATTAGTGCCTACAAACCCGCTATCCTTAGGCTGCCACAAATGTGAGTGACCCATGTATAGGGACCAGACTTGAAATGGGTGATAACATCGAAAATATGTGCCAAAAGGCAACACTAAGGTCATAATAATGATCAGATAAACAAGCCAAGCATCAACGCTTTGGAAAAAAAGATGAAGAGACATTATCGTTGGAAGAATATAATGTGAAAAGACAAGAATGTAACCAATCGGCGTTGATTAGACAAAATTGACATCGACTAAACGAATTGGTGCCGACTTAGAAAAAATCGGTCTTTGACCGTCCGAAACCCTATAAATATGGGAAAGGGAAATGGTAACGATTTATTTACACTGCGATGATTGATTTAGAAAGAGTCAAAAATTGAATTTGAGCAACATGGAAGCCTCCGGGAGTAGTCAGAAGCGGAAGAGGACACGACCTGGGGTAAGTGGATCTACTTTAGCTTCGTGTATGTGTTTATCATTCAATAGCATACTAGGATGCTAGATTTTAGGAAAAGTGGGGATAAGTGGGAGGCCAGAGTGTCTTGGACACTCGGCCTCTCAATCGGCATCGATTGAAAAAATCGGCGCCGATTAGGTTCAATCGGCACCGATTGGGTTTCGATCGACGTCGACTAGATTAGATCGATGTCGATTGGAACTCAATCGGCACCGATTGGATAGATGAGACTTAGAAAGTAGAGAAATGTGCTTTTGATGTTTCGATTTGAATAAATGAGAAGCTAACACCGTTTTGACGTCATGGATGCAGGCATGAGAGGCTTTACACATGCGGGATGCTATTCTCGAGCTTCTAGAGACTATTCTTCCTGATGTGACAGATGACGATTGGCGTCACCTAGAGCTAGCCGGGTTGGGGGCTTCCATTACTACCGATGGGTGCCCTAAGATGTGGAGTTGATGTGAGCCTTGATACGATGATGGGACAACAGGACGTGCACGTTCTGGTTCAGGATGGGTGAGATGACCATCACCCATGAGGATATCTATAGGATCCTCAGGCTACCAATTACTGAGGGACCCGATAGAGACCACTCCACGAGAGCAGCAAAGTAGAGGGCCCTGGGATGATTATATGGAGACAGGGTAGATGATTCAGAGATAGTGTCTGGGGTGGTGAGGATAGCCTCACATTATAGACAGGATGATGCCAGGAGCAGACTGATAGCATTGATTCAGATGGCGATCTCCTACTTTTCTCTACTAGATTCAGGAGGCGAGAGATTTCCACTACTTTTACTGGACTGTGTCTATGACATCCTGGAGTTTAGGTAGGTGTTCACGTTTGTAGATGCCTTATTAGCACAAATATATCATGAGCTGTGGATGTACACCACAGGCAGATGGATAGGTATTGATGTCAACTTTGTGCTCCATTGCTGGGCATATGAGCATATATGTGATCGAGCCATCGGGGCTTCCATGGATGCGTGGAGCAGAGGGGGCCCTCGAGTATAAATTCGACGATGGCGTGTAGACATGGCCCCAAGAGATACAGGGGAGATTTGTAGAGTGGTATACATATCAATTCAGGATCTGTAACACCAGAGCAAAGGTTATATGGAGACCATACCTGGGTCTACTCGATATGGGTGGTCAGGATGCTCACCTGGTGGAGCTGAGATGGAACAGGGTGGTCAAGGGCCATAGGCCAAATATTTTAGAGTGAGTCCCATTTATACGGGTGATGAGGCAGTTTGGTTTGGTACAGATGGTCTTGACCACATATGTGCCATATAGGTGGGACAACAGAGAGACCGACCTGCTGATTTTGATCCCGATAGATCCACTGAGGGAGGCCCCACCTCCCACAAATAGTGATGATGACGTAGGAGTGGATGATGGCTATGGGGCATGGTACCCCACAGAGCTACCATGACACCTCCCAACATCCATAGATGCAGATGAGGATGACATAGCTACAGTGCTAGAGAGACTAGAGGGAGAGCATGCTGCCTTGACACATACACACCAGGCTACCCTCGAGGAGATTAGGGCTTTGATGGAGGAGAGGGATGCATTGATACTAGAGAGAGATACTGCTCGTCAGGAGCAGGATACAATGATACAACAGAGAGATTGCTATCATAGACATAGAGAGGCCCTCAAGGCCAAATACGGTGATACAGGCACCACCTTAGAGTCAGGGGCACAGGGTGTGGTAGCAGGAGGGCCACCACCTACAGTAGCAGCACCATTACGAGCACCCGGCATGGTGAGTCTAAGCACTTATCAGGATCTCCTTGCTAAGGTGAGATACTATGAGGATGCCTTGACACAAGATGCCCCGATGTGCCTCATTACGGGGTGAGGAGGAGATCAGCGACAATCACGGCTAGTGGTGCATCAGAGGGTGCAAGCATCGGGGGAGATTGAGATGGTGGCAGGGCCACGACAGTAGGCATCTCTAGCTCTGTAGGAGATGGCCAAGAGAGACAACTTGGACTAGAGGAGGGTGGAGGAGATAGTGTTTTCCACCTGTCTGACTTCACGATTTAGATGTGTTATTTTTGTATCGATATACTGATGTAGCCTCGATTTGAAGGCATTTTTGATGTATGATGTATATGGCTTGATTGGAAGCCATTCACTCTTTTGTACAGACATATATGTATATATATATTTTCATCCTTTTGTGTTATGTGATTGGACTCTTGTATTTGGATTTTGATAGATAGATGTTATGGATAGAGATAGATGTTATAGATGTGATTTGTCATGGATAAATGGTTGATTTTAAACTAACATGTTTTTTTAGATGTTAATTTAAAATGATATAAATATATGGATGCACATGTGTTTTTAATACATGCTTTTTGATGATATTTAGATGAGATTGATGAGATGAGCATAGATGATAGACTTTGACTGAGTAAATTAACATGTTAAATGTTAATTTAACTAGATGAACAACAAATAAACATGGGAAATGTCTATTTAGAAAGAAAGTGATGTAATGATATTATCCTTTAGAAATAAAAATCACTACACCTAGATAGGAAAAAGAATGATAAGTTAGGCCCCTAACCGACCATAAATAGAGACCTTGATGGTAAATCGAAAGACAATGCACACAAGGCCATAGATGTGGATAAAATAAACCTGACACTAGTTAGTCACAAACCAGATCTAGGAGGTAGATAAGGATGAGAGATAAGTATACATCTCGTTAGAACACATGAAGGATTAAATACGTGCCCATATGGGGAAAACAGGATCTCCATATGATCGAAAAGGTCTTATATCACAACTTCATGATGTTTTTCTTTTGATAAAAAGCAAATTGATCGATGCGAGAAGTTTGCTAGATATAGAAAGACTGATCGATACAGAAGTCTTTCAGAGATGCTTAAAAGTGAATACACTGGCCAATAGAGGAAATTTTGTTACTACAAAAGGCTGATCGATGTGAGAAGCCTGAAAATGCCATGAAATAAACAACCATCCTTCAAGGGAGAGGTCTGTATTTTGATTTTGACTGGTAGCCATCCTTCGAGGGAATGGTCTACACTTTTTGATTTATTTGATAAGGCATGGATAGTTGTCCTTCGAGGGATCAGTCTATCTTTTGGGACTAGGATAACATCTTTTTTTTGAGCTTTGGAAGAAGCTGATTTTAGACTAGATGGATCAGATAGAGGGGAAGAAAACGTATATAAGCACGTACTCATGCCCCAAAGTTGTTTTGATCAAGATGAACACCTAAGGTGGATGAAGTAGTGATTAAGGTATTCCTACCATGAGAAGGAACAAACCCGTAAGGAAAATTCCATGAGTAGAGCCGCAATACTCATATTTAAGGTATAAAAGACATAATGCGGAGTACCACATAGTTACAATCACTACAAAATGTGTGACTGGTTGTAGATGGATGAAAGATCTGTTTTGCGACTAAGATCGTGTAAGATAAAGTTTAACAATAGAAGGGCCTCAGATGCAAAGCATTAAGAGGTTCCATTTCAGGTACACCATCCATGGAAGATAGGTGATAAGTCCTGGACCCATACTTATGAGTGACAATGTACGGACCCATCCAGTTAGGAGCAAACTTACCATGCTGACTCTACTCTAGTGTAGTGACATTTTGGTTTTCTTTAAGAACAAGATCACCAACTTTGAAGTCACGTTGCTGCAGATGTTTGTTATAAGCACGCTTCACACGCTTAAGATATACTTGATGATTCTCAAGGGCATTGAGATGATGCTCATCTAACACTCTGTCGTGTTAGATGGTTTTGACGATAGTCCTCATTAGGGACAAACTCTTTGAGAGAGACACGAAGAGAGGGAATTTGGACTTCCAAAGGAAGGACAGCCTGAACCCCATAGACGAGAGAGAAAGGAGTAGCACTAGTAGGGGTATGAATGTTAGTCTGATAAGCCCAAAGAGAAAAAGGGATGTGTAAGTGCCAATCCCTATCAGCTCGACTAGTTACCTTTGTGAGGATATTACGCGAAGTTTTATTGGAAGCCTCAGCCTGGCTGTTAGCTTGGGGATAGTACGGAGAAGAAAAATTGAGTTTGATATTGAAAGCGTCACAGAGGTTTTGTAAATTGATGTTTTTGAAAGACTTACCATTATCTGTGATGAGTTTGTGTGGAACACCAAAGTGACAAATGATGTGTTGATAGACAAAATCAACAATGGGTTTAGCTTTGGTTGATGAAAGAGGAATAGCTTCCACCCACTTAGTGAAGTATTCTGGCAGTAATGATAGAGTGATGACACTATGAAGAGTGGGGATTGATGAGACCGATGAGATCAAGACCCTATTGTGAAAAAGGCCACAAATCCGTTTCAGAGGTTACAAATCATGACTAGGGATATGTGTAAGATTGGAATGTTTGTTGACACTTAACACATTTCTTAGCGTATTAAATGATCTTGATTAAGACAAGGCCAATAGTAACCTAAATGTAAGATGCGTTTAGAATGGCCAAGCCACTAAAATGTCCACCACATATATCATCATGGACTTCGAATGACTTTAGATGATTCAGGGGTTTTGAGGCACTAAAGCAAAATACCATCAAAACTAAATTTGTAGAGGATTCCACCCAGAATATTATAGTGATTAGCGCGTAGGATAAAATATCTTCTGCCATTGGAAGTCAGATCTCGAGGAAGCACTGAATGGGATGGATAATCAAAAATGTGCTAATACCACTCATCTTGAGTGTTGGTTGTGATGGCGTTGATTGAAGTCAACTACCTGAGATGAGATGGTTGGTCTAAATGCTAAACAACCACATAAAGTTGTGAGTCTTTGGTAAAAGGTAGAATAAGTGAGGCTAAAGAAGCCATTGTATCTGTGAATCGGTTTGCAGTGTGAGGAATACCTTGGATAGTAAATTTATCAAAATATTGAAGTTGAAAGAGAACGATATTGTGATATTTTTGAAGGATATCATTTTTGCACTGATAGACACTAGTGACTTGATTAACGATGAGTTCAGAGTCACCGAAGATGTCGATATGGTGAGCACCGAGATTAATGGCATTTTGAAGACCTAAAACGAGAGCTTCATATTCGGCCATATTATTGGTACATTCAAAGTTAATCTTGTGTGTGACAGGATAGGTGCACCCCAAGGAGGAATCATGACAAAACCTACACCTCCCCCTTGCTGACATTTGGACCCATCAAAGAAGAGTTTTACTTTAAATGGAGATAGACCGAAATCGATTTGTTGGATGTACTCATTTGGGAATTGAGCAAGGGGGATTTGAGTGTCTAGAAGAGGAGTATCAGCTAATTGATCCGCAATGACCTGACCCTTGATAGATTTCTGTGAGATGAACTCAAGGTCAAACTCTGTCATGAGCATGAGCCAATGAGTGATATGATCATTGTGATAAGGTTTCACATGCATTGTCTTGAGTGGATTGACACTTGTAACAATGTAAGTTTTGTGATTAAGGAGGTAATGACGAAGTTTAGAAGTTGTGAAGAAGAGAGCACAACATAGTTTTTCAGCTTTGGAATAACGTGTTTCATACTCATGAAGAGTGCGACTGATATAATAGACAACCTGTTCTTTACCATTAGCGTCCCGATGTAAGATCATGGCTCCTAGAGCATGGTCAGTTACAAAAATATAAAGATAGAATGGCTCCCCCTCGCGTGGAGGCATGAGCACAGGTGGAGAAAGAAGATAAGCTTTGAGATCATCAAAGGCTTTTTGGCAACGCTCATCCCATTCAAAATGAACATTTTTACAGAGGAGATGATGAAAAGGTTGACAACAGTAAAGCTGCGAGATAAAATGACGCATTGATTGAAGGCATCCTTGAAGACCACAGAGCTGCTTTAAGTTGGAAGGGGAGGCATCTTGAGGATAACCTTTATTTTTGCGGGATCGACTTCAATGCCTCTAATAGAAATGATAAAGCCTAAGAGTTTACCAGTGAGAATGCCAAACATGCATTTAGATGGATTTAGGCGAAGACAAAAATGAATGAGTCTCTCAAAGAGAGGCACAAGAATGAAAAGATGATCCTGACGGTGTTTGGACTTACCGAGGAGGTCATCGACGTAATCTTCCACAGTTTTGTGTAAGAGATCATGGAAGATGTAGGTCATTACATGTTGATAAGTTACTCCTGCGTTCTTAAGACCGAAGGGCATGACACAATAATAAAAAGTCCCCAAGGAGTTATGAAGGAAGTCTTATGCTGGTCCTCTGGTGTGATGAGAATTTGATTATACCTAGAGAAACCATCCATAAGAGAAAGCATCTCGTGACCTATAGTTAAATCCACGAGTTGGTCAATATTAGGTAGAGGAAAATCATCTTTCAGACCCCGAAAGTCGGTGCAAATTCAAATTTTCCTAGTAGCTTTGGTTACTGGTACTACATTTGAAACCCATTGTGGATAGTTAATGGGTTGGATGAATTTGGAGGAAAGCAAGTGCTGTAACTCTTCTTTAACGAGAAGGGCTACACGAGGATGCATCTTACACAATTTTTGTTTATCTGGTTTGATGTCTGGAAGAGTAATGATATTGTGGACCACGATATTAGGATCGAGGCCGGCATATCTTCGTATGACCAAGAAAATGCTTGGAAATGGTGGGAAAGAAAGGTAGTGAAGTCTCCTAACTCCTGTGGATTAAGAGATTGGCCGAACTTAATGATGTGAGGGTCTTTAGAAGTCCCTATATTAAGGTCGACAGTGGCTTCATTGAGAAGCATATATGTGTCAGAAGGAGTGGTTTTAGGAAGATAAGAATCCTCTGCCCCTAGATAGGTAAGGACATAATCATCATCCACACAATGGATAGTATTGATAGTGGGAGAGTCATCTCCAACTATTTCAGGGAAGACTAATGGTATGGAAGTGGATTTTCCATTAGTCTTATAGGTCAGTGGACCTAAGGAAATGGTATTGACTAAAAAAAAGTTAGGCGGGATGGAAATGGTGTTGTCCATAAGAGTTGGAATGGATGCAAGGTCATGCACACCTTGTTCATACTTTCCTAGGCCAAATCCTTTCCATGTGCATCGATATAGATAAGTTTTTGTGAACGCGGGATTTTGTAGACAATCAAACCCTGCTGAATAGGGTTTGGCCCTAGGAGGAGAATCAATGATAGTGAGGTGTATCAAGACCACCGTAGATGAAGTTAGTCTGTTGATTGGGCAGACCAATGGTGACGATGCGACCAAGACCTGGCTGATATTCAGGTTGTTTGTCTGGCCTACCATACTCGTTAGGTTTGAGATGGGCATCAAAAGAAAGAAGAGGAAGCTCTCCTAACGAAAAATGCTGCAATGTTTCTTCTAGATTTTGTAAATCTGGTAATTTTGTTGTAGGTATGGAAGAGGATGAAGCCTCATTAGGAGAACAAGCATTCTCCTTTGGAGGGGCAGACCCTGTGGTCATATCACATTGTGCGGAAGGGAAAGGATCTCCTGGATGAGTATAGATTTTTCCCTCATACTGATATTTTATGCATCGATGGAGGGTTGATGGGACGTAGTGCATTGTACAAATCCAAGAGCATCCAAGGATCATATTGTAGTGGAATTTCCCTTCAACAATGTAAAAAGCTCATGAAGCAAGTTTCTTGCCTACGAATAGGCAAGACCACAGCCTAAAGTAATCGCCGGTGATCATTAAATGATCGAAGGGCGAAAGGAGGTGGTGACACTACGTTCTTTAGTAACTTAAGCTACTCGAATGTGTGGGAGGAAATGATGTTGAGTGCAGCACCACTATCGATCATAGTACGTTTTAACATAGTGTTATTGATTTGAACTATGATAAAGAGAGGAGCTTCTAAATCCTTAGAAGAAAGGGGAGGAATTTCAGAATCCTTGAAGGAAATGGTGGTTGACGATCTATTCAATCCAACAACCATCTCAAAAGGCCGGGGCTCATCTGAATTCACTGTGATATGGTGCAGATTATCGATCAGAGCTTGGCGATGCTGGGGAGATGACTGAATGAGGTCAAAAAGAGACATTTTGACTGGAGCATGGGTGAGTTGTTTCATAACACTCTCCTCAACTAACATGGGAATTTGAGCTTGAGGTGAAGCATAAATAGAGATCCAAGGTCTCGGGGTTGATGAGGAAGGAGGAACTCCTTTGGGGGCCATAGAAATGATGACCCGTGGTCGAGAGGCTATAGAAGATGATGGATTATCATACTGTTGTGCTCTAGTGGCGATATGAATTGTGTCGATTTGAGAAGGTGGAAGATCATCCAGAGTGGAATTAATGGAATTAGAGGCCTGAGTAGACCATTCAAGCTTAGATGTAGTTGGGATGATAGGAGA
This sequence comes from Taxus wallichiana var. yunnanensis, assembly GCA_018340775.1. Lineage (NCBI taxonomy): Eukaryota > Viridiplantae > Streptophyta > Pinopsida > Cupressales > Taxaceae > Taxus > Taxus wallichiana. Next base: position 946,108,968 of record CM031239.1, on the reverse strand, counting down.
CACGTGTTCCTCCTCCTCTTCCAGTAGAAGATCACTTTCTTCCAAGAGACTGTTAACGACAAATTGAAGGGCTTTACATCCCTTAGTGTCATGACCTGGAGTACGATGGTAAGCACAAATCAAATTAGAGTTGAACCAGGAAGGTTTTACTCCTTTGGGATTATAAGGTTTGATCAGAGGAAGAGATATAGATGAAGATTGGATAAGTTGGCGAAGAATTTCAATATAGAATCCGGTAGACAAAGATGAGGACAGAGATGACGAAGGCACCTCTTTAGCCTTAACAGACTGTTGAGGTAAAAGAATCTGCATATTTGGTTTGACAGTCTTTTTAGGGATTGTTTTACTTTTTTGGACATTGGGAAAAGTAGCCTTAGGTGCTTGAGATGGAAGTAAGTGAGGAAAGATTGATTTTGGTGGAGGAGGAGCTCCTAAGATAGATTTTGAAGATGACAAAGACGTGACAAGTGTTTTGGTCTTTGGAGATGAAGAAGGCTGCTTGGCTGAAACATATGACAATTTAAATAAGACTGATTTAGATGGGGGAGGAGCTTCCAAAATAGATCTGATAGGAGGCACAAAGGGTGCCTTAGCTTTTGGTGATGAAGATGATGGTTCTGATAAAAGAGGTGACCCCTTTCCAATAGGTAAATCCACTTTACGAGGCACTGGTGAAGATGATGTTGTAGAAGAAGATGCCTTTTTAGTGGATAAATCCAATATTTTATGAGGTGCAAAGAGGGATTTTTTAGGGAAAGCACCAAGAGTTTTGATGGTTCGAAATATTGGTTTTCCCTTTTCAAGGATGGTGACAACTTCGACCGCATAAGGTGATTATAACCATTTTGGAGGAAGTAAAGGAGATGATACTGATGATGTAACCTTAGGTTTAAACTCTAATTGTTTATGTCTGAGTCCAAGTGTTGGAAGTATAGGTGTCGATGCTAACTCTTTAGATGTTTCCTTAATAAGTAAGGAAGCACTAATGGTGGGAGATATAGGTAATGAAGAGGCAACCTCTTGTGAGGAAGGTACTTCAGATGTAGTAATTGCGGGTGTAATAAATGTCGAAAAAGTGACAGGAAGGGTTAAGATTGAGGATACTTCCGAAGGTATAGAAGTTGGTACAACTATGGGCACATTAACCAAAGGCATGGTCGCAGCGAAAATGGGAGTGACAAAAGTAGAAGTATCTGTAGTGGAAATTTGAAGGGATGTAAATGACTCAAGCATCAAAAGAATATTTGACGTCGAGACAGATGAAGATGACATTGTCTCAGGTATAGGGAGATGACTCGCTTCTAATAAAGGAAGACTCGAAGATGGACCATGTGAGGATGGTAGGATCTTGGAATTTGAAGGAGTGGGGAGAGTCTCGATTCAGTTGACATGTTTGTGGTTGATCCCGATTTAGAAGAAGAATCATTAGTAGAAATGAAGTTGATAGTATGAGTGTTTGGTTTTGAGATCCCGAAGTGTCATTGTTTAGAGAGTGATTAGGAAAAGGTTGTTTAAAGACATCAAGATATTTATTTGGGGGAGCGTTGGGATTATCCAAGATGAGCTCGCCTCTATCGATGAATTTTTGGACGAGATTTTTGAAAGTCTAACATCGTTCGATGTCATGGCCTTTGCTTCTATGATAACGACAAAAGTCATTTTCACGATACCAGAATGGTCGTTCTTTATTTTCATCCAACTCTCTAATGGGAGGGATTTCGATCATGCCAACTTCCAACATCTTGTTTAAGATGGAAGTGTATGATTCCCCCAATGGAGTATAAGACCGAGATGGTGGGGATCCTCGAGAATCTCTCTGAGGTGTTTGATGATCAGGGATCATTTTTGAAAGTTCCCAAAACATCCCTAAATGGTGTGTGGCAGAATATCATCTCGAGAGCTTTCCAACGATTGTAAGAACGTGAAAAACGGACATCGAGAGCTCTAGTTATGTCCGGTCAAAGTTTAGACAACGAGAAAGTCAACTCTAGTCAATTGGTCAATATTGGACCAATCGCATTGCGACACGTGGCAAAAAGGCAAAAAGGGAGCTGTTTGTTGGTTTTCAATCACCGGTCTTCGACGAGCGTAAAAATGGTGCACGGGAACAAGAGGCTCAACTTTTATTACGGAGGGGAGCCCGGCCGCCGTGTGGACTATGGTATTATCGCCGACGTGGTGGGTCCACAAGCCACCACGTGGCTTGCCACCACTCGTCGAATTCGCTCGATTTTCCTATCGAGGGTCGAAAAGTGGTATTTATTGCCATATTTCATTTGGAATGTCATTATATTGCTTGGGTCGAAATTATATTATCTTGGTAAGTCCACTTTCCATATTCCACGCATTTAATCCAAATCCATATTACATTTTCCACGCATTATATTTGGTTTAACCTCCATAAGAATTATTCAAGGCGCATAAAAATACCATATCCATGCGCCATCCTAATACAACCAACAAATGCACCACTTCCCACGGCTAAGGTGGCTCTTAAGCCACTTAAACAATGAACCGCCTACCTTTTTAAAACCTCCTCCACTTTAAAATGCGCCAAATGTGGGATATTGTTCCCTAAGAGATAAGTCCAATGCATGGGGAGGAGAATGGAACCCGGGTGGGCCGTGTAAAAGGATAAGTGCCCAGACGGTATGCTAGGAGGCTTAGAAACAATATAAAAGGAGATTTATCGTATTTGAATAGCATTAGGTGCAGTGTTTGTGCAAAGGAGGATAAGGACCAGATCTCTCAGTAAATGCCATTTTTGAGGGCCTTGTACCCTGATTCGGAACTCAGATAAAAAGATGAAATGAAGGAAATTATGAGAAAATTCCAACAATGTAAGATTTGATATTTTTTTGAGTTTTAACCTATTTTTGGAAGCTTTGAATGCAGTTTTTAACAGGGATCTACAGATAACTAGTTGGAAAACACAAATTTCAATGCACTCGGTCCAAATTGTGACTTGGTGTAAAAATAAAAGTGTTCAGAATTCAGAGATGATCTCAGATATATGATTTTTTTTCATAGAATGTTTTTAAATCTATATTTGTAGGTATTTTTCTAACACAGTTGCAGGGAGATCACATTGTGAAAACACTGTAGGAGCCACGGATTGTTCTTGGGATAGTTTCTGCTATTTTTTAGAGTTCTTGGGACATTGATCAGCTCATTTGCAGGTTTTGATTCATTATTGGTTGTTTGTAAGAGTTATTGTACTTACATTTCAATATTATTAATGGATCGGTTCAATCTGAACCCGGGGACGTAGGAATTTCCGAACCCCGTAAACAATCTTGTTTGTTATCTGAATGTTTGCTTTTCTGATTATTTATTTGCTACACAAGTTTTCCGCACTTCTATGGATGCATAATAATTAGAATTTAATCAATTTGTGGAGTTTAGAATACTTAAAATTGGTTTAAAAAATCACGATCTTTGGAAACTTATAAAAGTGAAAAAAATACAACACACGCTCACGATCAAGTTTGGTATTAGAGAGCTTAGATCGCGGATTAGCTTCTAATTGTGTTTGGAAATTTGGATTCAATTTCAATATTGATTTCGGTATTCAGTGTGTAGACATTTTGGGGCTTGTTAATCTTCTTTACAAAGGTGCAGTTTTGGAAGTACGGGTTGTGTTTGCAGAACGAGGAATCATGGGCAAGTCATCCAAACAGAGCAAATCGGATGAGCTTGAATCAAAGCACCAAATCCAAGAAGAAAAATCTTTCTTGAGAGATAATTTTTATTCCTTAGAAGAGGAAATAGTGCGGTTAAAATCTGAGCCACAATCCTCTATAACCAAGAAAGAGGAGTATGTTAATAAGATGCTTGAAGAGAGCAAGAAGTTGATGGGCTTTGTTAAAGAGTTGCAGGAAGAAATACGAACCAAGGATGCCCTCTTGGAAAAGCTGCAACAAGGTGAACATAAGAAGGAAATGCCTTCCAAATCAGATGCAGGTACTATGACAGAATGCACTGTAAGTTGTTCACATTTTAATTCTTCCTCTCATTCAGTTTCAGATGTTACTTTGGGTCAGTTTGAAAAACATAGTAAGGGAATTAGGTCTAAGCTAATGGTTAAGATGGGATTTTTAACGGAAAGGGCCTTGGTAAAATGGACAAGGTGATGCTAACCCAATGACAGTAGAGGATCGACTCGGTTTGTAGGTTTGGGTTATTCTAGTGGGAAAATGGAAATTGGAGAAAGTTCCAAAGCAACTGAAGGAAGACAATCTTTCAACAGCGAAGGATCTATGCCACTAGAATTGCATGATTCCACCATCAGGAGGAACAATGAAAGGTGTAAGAAAACAGTAAAAGAGGTAATCAGATTCCACCTCCTTCCACTTACACTAAAAATAGCACTAAGGGAAAATCAAATCCTAAAACTTCTAATACACTCTTTCAATTGGAACAATACAGCTTTGGTAGGCAAAAATATGCTTTCCCTTGCACATTTTGTGAAGGTACTAATCATTCTCGTTGCATATTGTCGAAGAGGAAAAATTTGATTAAGAAGTTAATACCTTTTGTGAATGATAAGGCAGGTGCTAAAGACCAATCTCACCAAGGAAAGGTGAGAAATGGAAAGAATGTTACCTCTCCTAAATAGGGGAATCATTCTCGTAGACAAAGTTCTGAGAATGGTAAAATGGGTAAGACTCCTAAAAACAGGGAAGTTAAATTTTGTTCCCATTGTAATAGGAATGGTCATAATGTTAAGGTTTGTTGGTTTGTTTCTAAAGAACAAAATTGGAATTTTTTTAAAAAGAATAGTATTGTAAAACCAACCATGCTAAACCTAACAAAAACTCATTGTGGTACGGAGAAGGTAAAACAACCAAAACGGAAAAACCCAAGTGATTGGTTGGGAAAACACTCCTAAACTTTATATTTGCCCTACAGTAAATTGTTGATAGTAGGCAAGCAAAATGTTTTTCAGAGCTATATTTTAGGGATTCCTGTTGATTGATAAGGATTTGTTCCTAAGTTGATATTTAAGCTTTGAAAATGAATGGAAACAACTGAAGAGAAGATTTGAGTGATAGGTTCATCATACTCATGTTTTGTTTTCTCATATTGGTTGGTAGTTCCATTGTTGAAAACACTATGTAGGGATAGGCATCAGTAGCATGTCTAAATTTGAAACTTGCAGTTGTAATCAGCATAATCACAAAGTGTCAATGAACACTAGCTTTATTATGATGGGTGTTATTATCTGACTTATTATTTGTGATGGCGATACAGTGTTTTGGCATATTCATGTTGATTCAGTTGTTGACTATAGCTATTTTTGGGCGTTGATAGTCTATTATATTTTGATAGTGAATACTTGCAGTTGTTATAGTTTCAGATGGGCAGTGGGCACTAGCCTAATTATGGGCAATTTAGATGTCTGTATACTAATCTATGTTATGGAATTGTAATTTTAGTAATCGGCCGTATCACAAAGTGACATTTGAACACTAGCTTTCCGTAATAGAATGGGTGTTATTATCTCGGTCGGATTATTTGTGATGGCATTTTTTGGGGGGGTATGACATACACAACAGGCGTAGAGTCGATAGTGGTGAAGCTGGCAGCTGTTTCATTGAACACTAGCTTAATTGGGTGTTATTATCTAATTGGTTATGTGACTAGCTAATCAACTATTTACATTTATTTAACCTATAATGTTATTTTGGGTTCCTGTATGTTTTTGCAATGCAGAAGAGATAGCATTATTTGTGGGTTGATACACAACTTTTTGTGGACAAAAGCCTTTCTCAAAGTGGGAGGTGATGAGGGGATCATTTTTGAAAGTTCCAAAACATCCCTAAATGGTGTCATGCAGAAGATAATCTCGAGAGCTTTCCAACGACTCTAAGAATGTGACAAAGCAGAGACATCGAGAGCTCTAGTTATGTCCGGTCAAAGTTCAGGCAACGAGAAAGTCAACTCTGGTCAACTGGTCAATATTGGACCAATCACACTGCGACATGTGGCGAAAAGGCAAAAGGGAGCTGTTTGTTGGTTTTCGATCACCGGTCTTTGACGAGTGTAAAAATGGTGCACGGGAACAAGAGGCTCAACTTTTATTACAGAGGGGAGCCCGACCGCCGTGTGGACTATGGTATTATCGCCGACGTGGTGGGTCCACAAGCCACCACGTGGCTTGCCACCACTCGTCGAATTCGCTCAATTTTCCTATCGAGGGTCGATAAGTGGTATTTATTGCCATATTTCATTTGGAATGTCATTATATTGCTTGGGTCGAAATTATATTATCTTGGTAAGTCCACTTTCCATATTCCACGCATTTAATCCAAATCCATATTACATTTTCCACGCATTATATTTGGTTTAACCTCCATAAGCATTATTCAAGGTGCCTAAAAATACCATATCCATGCACCATCCTAATACAACCAACAAATGCACCACTTCCCATGGCTAAGGTGGCTCTTAAGCCACTTAAACAATGCACCGCCTACCTTTTAAAACCTCCTCCACTTTAAAATGCGCCAAATGTGGGATATTGTTCCCTAAGAGATAAGTCAAATGCATGGGGAGGAGAATGGAACCGGGTGGGCCGTGTAAAAGGATAAGCGCCCAGCCAGTATGCTAGGAGGCTTAGAAACAATATAAAAGGAGCTTTATTGTATTTGAATAGCATTGGGTGCAGTGTCCTGCAAAGGAGGATAAGGACCAAATCTCTGTAAACGCCATTTTTGAGGGCCTTGCACCCAGATTGGGAACTTAGAGTAAAAAGATGAAATGAAGGAAATTATGAGAAGATTAAAATGATGTAAGATTTGATATTTTTTGTTGAGTTTTATCTTGTTTTTGGAAGCTTTGAATGCAGTTTTTAACAGGGATCTACAAGACAACTAGTTGGAAAACACAAATTTCAATGCACTTTTGGTCCGAATTGTGACTTGGTGTAAACATGAAAAGTGTTCAGATTTCAGAGATAATCTAAGATATATGATTATTTTTCATAGAATGTTTTTAAATCTCTATTTGTACGTGTTTTTCTAACACAAAGCATAGGGGAGATCACATCATTGGAAAACTTGTAGGAGCCACGGATCGTTCTTGGGATAGTTTCGCTATTTTTAGAGTTCTGGAACATTGATCAGCTCATTTGCAGGTTTTGATTCATTATTGGTTGTTTGTAAGAGTTATTGTACTTACATTTCAATATTATTAATGGATCGGTTCAATCTGAACCCGGGGACGTAGGAATTTCCGAACCCCGTAAACAATCTTGTTTGTTATCTGAATGTTTTTCAGTTTTGATTATTTATTTGCTACACAAGTTTTCCACACTTCTATGGATGCATAATAATCAAAATTTAATCAATTTGTGGAGTTTAGAATACTTAAAATTGGTTAAAAAACACGATCTTTGGAAACTTATAAAAGTGAAAAAATACAAGACACGTTTTCATATCATTTGATTAGATGTGTTATCGATCACGATGGCTTTAAGATGATAGCATTCGTGGATCCCCGATTCTTGTCTTTGTTAGAAGAAGAAGGATTTGATTTTGTGAATCGAGAAAAGTTTGGTTTAGACTTAGAGTGAAGTTTTAACTTCCCTTGTTCAATGGTGCGAGATTCAAGTTTACGCGCCATAGTGATTGCTTCTTCAAATGTATGAAATGATTTAATCCTTAAGGTGGAAGAAATATGTTTGGTGCAAGATCAAGTAAACAACTCGATTTGCTAAGGTTGAGGGAGGAGAAAGACAATTGATTTATTATAACTCTCCAACGAGTGACAAAGTCTCCAGAATAGACTCATCATCAAATTGATGAATGTTATAAAGATCTATAATCGAGATCTTATGTGTGATGTTTATTAAGAAGTCTTCAACAAAAATCTGAGCTAATTGAGATAAAGAAAACAAAGAATGTTGGGGTATGTTATTGTCACATCAGTCTAAAGGGCCCCGCTAAAGACATAGGAAAGTTATAGAGCATAAGCTTCTGATCTTGGACTATAAGGTAGCAAGCATGCTTGAATGCTCGTAGGTGTTGTTGAGGATCCTCTCAACTATAAAATTTTGAGAACTTAGGAAGTTCCCATTGGGGAGGATAAGGCTTAAAAGCCACTACTAGATGAATTGGTTCATTACATACTTCTTCAAAAGAGTATGATGGGAAAGCCCCTTTGGTGGAGGCTTCTAGGTCTGCAATTTTCTTGAAAAGAAGTTGGAAGACGTTAGATTGAGGAGGGGGCATGTTGGTATGTCCCGCATAAGAAGAAAATGGTAGGTTTTGTTGAGGTGTTAATGGGGATTCATCTACCGATTAACAAGATGATAAGAGGAATAACCAGCATTTTGGGTGACGCTGACGAGGTATTTTTGTGAAGGAGCCTACGATAAACAAAGTTGTGAGATGAAAATTGGTTGAGAGAAATGTGGTTGAATGAAAGACAGAGCTCGTGATTGGTGGGTTCCTACACTCGCCGACCGAATCGTAATGGATCAAGGAATGTGGGTGTTGGTTTGATTTGATATGGTGGGAAAAAACTCTAAATGGGGATTTTAACTATCGATTGGTTATTAGGGGTGCCGACGTAAAGGATGAGTAAAAGTCATTGTCACTGGAGCATTAGAAGAAAGACCAACTGGAGGATGAGAAGGAGGAACCGACTGACCCATAAGGGGGTTGGTTCACAGAGAGATACTGACCCTGAGACGCAATAGATGGCATAGAAGAATTAACAACAATTTGTGGGAGCATGGACACACTCATCATAGCTAAAGAAGAGGGCCTCTCAAAAGTAGGCTATGGAGTAGCCGAGGTAGCCGTGGCACTAGGGATAGGCAAGGTCATTTGAGAACCAGTCGACATGGTCGGTGGAAGAGAAAAAGGAGGCATAGATGCGCCACCCTCTTTCGTGGTTTGAGGTGAGAAAAAGCATGCTAATTGCTCTATAAAATATTGGGATGGTTCATGAGAATAATCATAAACTTGTTGGATCGGTGGTCCCTGATTAGATATTCGAACAGACTTATGCACTAGGTAGTCCATAAGGGCTACTGGGTTGTGGTCAAGGAGCACCTGAAATTCAGGATCTCCATGAGGAACATTCTCTATATCAGAAGCAGATGACACCTCTGAAGGACTAGGGGAGATGGTTATGATGGGATCACTTTAGGATGATAGAAAGGATTATATGACCAATATGGGGAACCAACTAATAGTGTTCCCGAAGAAGACCCGAGGGGTGCCAAACATCCACATTAGTGGTGATCTCGGACGAAGAAGAGGCCAGTTGAGCCATTTTTCTAGATTGTGACTCGTGATGATGCATAAACAAGCAAAAACACAGAAAAGATTGACCTAACTAATGCACAGAAATTCAAGCGCAGTGTAGGTGATTATCTCTTTTAAATTTTCATGCTTTTTAAGAAATAAAAATTTTGGGAAGGCTTTTTAGAATGGGGACTACTTAATTGGCCAAACTAAGGATGGTTTGGGGAATGTTTTGGTGAGGAGTGAAGGCACTTCAGTAAAAGACTAGTACATGGCTTGATATAGGGGCCTACCCCCGCACTTCACACACCGCTGCGATAAGGAGTCGGGTGCTTTGCCAATATATACGTAACTTCCGTGAATTTATAGTGCGGCCTGAGAAAATCGCATAGGCTCTTCCTCTTGGATGTCACTTCAAGTAGGTGAGGTGGGAATGAGTTTTGTTTAAATGCTTTATACCTATTGATTTTGGCTTTGTGTGCAAGGGTGAAAAATAAAAAATCAAATAGTGTCACTACCGATTTTGATCAATTTTCCAACCTATTTAGAAAACTAGATGAAGAACATACAACATAAATGACAAAGAAAAAGTTCTTTTTAAGCAATAAAACTGAAGTGTTTGATTTCAATGAAGACAAGTCAAACAAGTTCTTTCCCAATGGGATTAATTATTTTAAGCCCCAGAAATCGAAGTGTTTGAGTGTGATAAAAACAAACAAACAAGTTCTTTTTAAGTTTTTTTTTTAAAAAAAAGGAGAAAACACCGCAAAAGAGAAATACCTGTAGATTTAGCTCTCCAAGGTGTGTGGACTTCAAAAAGTGCGTTGTTGAGCTCTTCCCCTCAAACAATCCCGTGAACAAGCAAAGTGCTCTGTAAGACAAGGTTAAGCAAACACACAAACAAATCCAGAAAGATATATCCAGATAAATAGATACTAGTAGAAGAGAAATTTTTATTTAAGAAACTAGAAAACTTTCCAGAAAATGACAATTTTGCACAAAGAGATAAATAAAAAAGCACAACTTTGAAATCAAATGTAAGATTTACTAATTTTAGAAATAGAAATGAGAATCTAGATATGCAAGAAAGAAATAATTTTGATTTTGCAAATTATAAATGAAAGAAACAAGACCAAAATGAAGAAAGGAAATGCTTAAGGAAAACTAATGAAAATCAGTGAAGAAAAAGAACAAAAGCTCAAAACTGGAAAAGAAATGAACTTACCAATAGGGGAATTTTGTCGGGTCCCACCGGGTGTGCCAGAATGTAGATCAAGAATTTCCGCGCTTGTTACCTGTCCAAGTTAATGCACCAAACTAAACACAAAAGTCCTGAAAACTCAAATGAAATCGATACCTGATAGTTAAGACAGGATCCGAAGACATAGATGGGAGGAAAGCCAATGTAGACAAGACAGATGCACATGGGAAATCAGTAAAGTAGATTTGAGAAACTTGTGATGCACAAATCCTTAAAGTAAAAGACAACGTTAAAAGATATTTGGGTGGACTACACGAAAAGTGGTCCGGGAAGCGATGAGCTTCCTCATGATGTCACCCATGTTTTCAATTAAGGAAATAAGCATACATGATAAAAAGATGTAGGTAAATGTTTAGATTTTTGATTAAAAATAAAAGATTTAATGTAAACAATAGATATAATATAAATGGTAACACAAGAAAATGTGAAAACAATGCTAGAATTATGTTACTCGTACTTAAGCACTCTGTCTACAAAGTTGATCGGCGTTGACCAAATTGTGCTCGGTGTCGATTTTTTTAAGCGTCGCTGATTAGGGTAAATCAGCGTCACGACCGGAGGTAAGTTACGTAAAGCTTGATGGATGATTGATGAGGAATGGATTATGAACACCTGCAGGGGCTACAAAGATGTGGATAGAGTTTCACCTTAGCTAGATGTAGGAACATAGTCACCAAGAGGTTGAGGAATCCTCACGATGTCAATGTTGCGAGGGAAGAGTAATGGTACACCTCTCAGGGATTGATTTGGACAAAATTCTTTCTTCTTCCGATCGATTTTTGAAAGGCTCAAGGCTTAAGCTTTCTATCTCTCTTCTATCTAACTAGAACTAAATTTTGGCCCTGTATTTATAATCGGCACTGCTCCAAAAATCGGTGTGGACCGAGTACCATCAAAGATCGATCGCTGAAAAGATTCCCAAAATGGCCAAAAAGGATGAATTGGAAAGATAAGAGTTTATCCTTCCGACTCAAATATGGGAAATATCCCCGCACATTTTGGGGAGAGGGAAATAGGGGGATAGATGGATAGAATTGATATGGGAGGTTAGGAATTGATATGGGGTAGATAAGTGGTTAAGATACATGTAAAAGCATAATTAAATAGTTAAAATTTAATTATCCATGGGTAAAATACAATGGGGTATAATAAACTTAGGATATATGTTTAATTAGATATTTAATTAATACCCTAAAGAAAAACTCGGTGATATAAAGGTGTCCTGAGTTACCCGAGAAGGTAAACGAACACGGGGACACTAAATTGGGTAACCAATTTTAGGTGTCTACACCGAATATAAATAAATAATTAATTTAATTGAAAGACCTTCAATCTTACCTCAGAAGTGAGGAATAAATAATAGCTTCTCAGAAGCTATTATTCCCCACAGCTTCCCCGGTAATGTTGAAAGCAAGCTTAACTAGAATAAAATGACTTACTATTCTATTTGGTATATTATAACTACAACTTTGACAATTCAAACCTGTAGTTTACAAAACAATGAAAAATCTTGTTGTATTATAGCTTGTCCCCTCAGTGTGATCTCTTCATTCCTACATATTCTCATGAATCTAGAAAAGTGGGAATGTGATAGCGGCAACAAGAGAAGATGTTTGAACAGTGGTAGCTTGGATATAAGCTGAAAAAATGCAAGTAGGAGAGAGCTAGCGCAAGAGAAAAAAGCTTGGATATGTAATTCCTAGTAGGATTGTTACAAGGATACAACACAAACACACCGAAATATCTAGGACCTATACTTCCTATGATGAAACAACAACCTATAACTCTAAGCAGAATCAAGATTCAAATGAACTTTAATCTAGAACTAAAACTATTTTATACTAAGCTAGTTGTTTGGATAACAACAATGGAACAAGATGAAACTAGAGAGATCCAGTGATCTCTAAACCAAAATTGTGGAGCCTTGAACTAAGAGGCTGAGAACTTTACAAAATCTAAACCTATTGATACTTATTGAAGAAATTTCAAACACACTGAATAATAAATCATAGAGGGAGAGGGGCCATTTACTTGTAAACAAGCTTGGTATTTATAGCACTTTGATTTACCAGAGGGTAAGATCAAATTGAACTCTTCTATTATTAAAAAAGGAATTACTAATTACCAGGTGACTAAAACTTTAATGCAAGAAAGAGTGGTTGAGAATTACAAGTGTAACTTGAATTTTTGCATTGATGAGTGCATTAGAAAGTTCTGGAAAATGCACACACAGACTCGCCACCCTACGCGAGACAGCTACAGGACCACCACTTTTCCCGGGTGGTGGTCATGGGACCGCTGCCCACGAAGGGCGGATCCGTACTTGAAGACCAAAATGCAAGGAAAAGAGAGGAAAGGGGGGCTGAACAAAGCATGTGAAGGCTAGATAAGGAATTTTAGGATGCAAATGTATACTTAGCATGATTTCTAGATTCCGAACACCTTATGAAGAGATATGAATCATCATTGGGGTTTCATAACCTCTTTCCGATAGTATAGTACATACAATTTTGGGTACGTACATATTTCCCCCTCAGAGAAGTGTTTTAGCCATGAAGGGGCATAAAACGGTGGGTCTAAGTATGGCGGTCCCGAAATGGGGAGTTAGAAGCTATACCTGACATGCTTGTGTGTCATAATGTTGCCATCCAGATTCCCTGTTATCTACAAAATGAAAAGAGTACTCAAGTGCAGATAGATAAAAGAAATCAAAAATAAATACTAAATTAAAATGAAATGCGGACTTACCATTTGCGCGGGGATAAGAACTTACCTCCGTCGGTGCTCCAACTCTGTGAAAGAACATTCAAAACAAGGTTAGAATATTATATTTATATATATATATAATGAGCTCATTTTCCTATTCATTTGTGTATATCGATTTGGTAGTTTTGAGCTCTGGGGCCCATGGTAACCGTTTTCAATGAGAGTGTAGTCAAAATGTTTGTTGTGAGATCATGATCATGCCTCCGAGAGTAGGAGATCGACCCGTGAAGTCTCAGGTTAGTTTTTCTCAATTCATTGTTTTTAAACCTAAAATATAAAAATGTTGAAATCTTTGTCTTGGGGGTTATTTTTGAAAATCTTAGTGTTAAATGAGTCTCTAGGGGGGCGCCCATAGGGTAGGATTTTATTTTTCTCAAAATGGTGTATTTTTGTTGTTTTAAAGCATTTTTAGGGCTTTAGGGGTGTATGTCGAATCAACACCGAACTTCGCCCTACACAGAGTGGAGGTCATGGAACCGCCGCTCTGCACAGGGTGGCGGTTCTAGACAGAAAGTAAAAAAAAGATGCCTAAGTTAATTGTTTTTGCATTTTTGACATTTTTCTATGTTTTTGATGAGCTTATCTATTGGATTATGTTGCTAACTTTCTCTTTTTCTCTATTTTGGGTGGATGCAGAAGGAGGAGTATATTCGGTGGAGCAGAGAGTGGGAGTGTGATTGGCTCCTGGTAGTTTTAGACATACTGACCCAGACAAAGTGAGACACTCTTCAGAGGGCTAGTATTTTGAGGATTTCATGGGTTCCTCATGTTGCTCCTGCTAATCACATATTGTGTGACTTATTCTCATATCAAAAGCGGACCAAATACTTTTCTGGTTATCAGTGCTAGGGGTGAGTGGACTATCACCCTGGAGGACGTTTACCACATTTTGGGATTCCGATTCTTGGGAGGCGGCTGTCTCTCAAGACAACAGGATCCAGGCCTCAGATGATTCAGTGGGCCACCTACATGGGGGATGTTGTTGTCTCCTTTGGCTCGAAGAAGGGGATGAAGGTCTAATCTATTACTACTGCTCCTATCCCCACCCTCCGTAAGGCCATCATGGGTATCTTGGCCTCACGGTTGATTGGGGATAAGGGAGGAGACACTGTTATACTACTGGGCTCTTGTGATTGTGCAGATTGAGGCCCATGGCCATATTTATGCTTGGGGAGTAGATATTCTTAGGACCACATACCATGACTTATATAGGGTGGTCAAGTTATAAGGGAAGATCTTTGAGTCACCCTACTCTAGTTATGAGTTGGGTGTATGAGCGTATCATCCCCTATGGAAGGGGGTGCTAGTAGAGGACCCGGGGGCTATCAGGTGGTAGCAGTGGACAGGGGATGTCAAGTGCTCAAGATGCCACACCAGCCAGTGGCTTCACTGACTACTACAGATATGGAGGCTACTCCTTATCAGGATATGGCAGGATTATGGGGCAAGAGGTGCTTACATTGGTTGCTTGTTCTACTACATGTCATTTGGTAGATAGGATAGGGAGGGTGGAGATCCACCCATTTGATTGAGTCCCTCAGCAGTTTGGCCTCCCTTATGTTGATATGCTTCCTCCAATAGGGTCAATGTACATGACTTTTCGTGAGGCTCGGGGAGGTCCTAAAGGAGATCGTGTTTGGACCACGCTTATTCTTGGAGTACCTATCACAGCTTAGGTGAGTAGTTCATGTGCTCGACAAGAAGTTGGTGCTCCTTGAGCACCTTACTTTAGATCAGGGTTGCTCCTGCTTTCAGTGGGGAGGAGGATGAGCCTATTGATGTAGACTCAGACTCTAAAGAATTCACATGAGGTGAAATTGAGGAGGAGATGATGGGAGAGGGGGTTGGAGGTGAGGCTGGTAGGATGACCGAGGAGGATGATAACAATTTTGAGTGGCATGACACTTAAGATATCTTGAGGGTGGATAGGGTGGAGGTGAGTGCGTAGAAGGAGACCTTGGTCTTAGAGGAGTTACTTTCTCAGGACAGGGAGGATGATGATGAGTCCGTGGTAGGACGTCATTTTGTTCTAGATTTTGGGGATACTCCGTAGTTGGTAGAAGCATCAATAGCAAGTGCAAATTCTAGAGACCCTACCTAGATGCCTGGAGATCCTAGTGAGTTACCACTTTTCTCGACCCTGTTAGCTAGAGATGTTAGTTGATATTTCTTTTTTGTTATTTTACTTGTTTTTGGTGATTTTCAAACTACTTATTTTCCTTCTTATTTGTAGAAGAACCGCGTAGGGATGGTGGGATCTGATTTGTCAGGTTTGTGTGGATACCCTGTTGCTTCCTTTGGGGAAGACTCAGCTCACCATCGAGGACGCCAAGAGCCTTCAAGAGTTGGTGACACACTGATGTGTTTGCCCTTGTCTGGAAGGTGGTAGAGTTAGTGACCTTCCTTCATACTTAGGTAGTTGGATACGAGACTACTGAGCATCTGATGAAGTGGAGCTATTCTCATAGTGAGACCACAGCTAGTGGTCACGATCATGAGCAATCTCATCATACTATGCATTTAGAGCATCGTCTCAGCTATAGTAGAAGCCCTAGACACGGTCGTGCACCCTCCAAGGATCCCACAGCAGTGGATTGATAGGTGCTTGATATTTTGTAGTGATTTTCCAGATATTTATATGAGTTGTTTTTGTGTTTTTCGTGCTCATTGAGTGTTTTAACCATGTCTAGTGCATGATGGCATTGTATATAAAACATGATTCCTACATATATATATATATATATATATATATATATATATATATATATATATATATATATATATATATATATATCTTTTGGATCTAGATCTTCTTGTACCTAGAGTTTTATGGTTTGTTTTCTCATGTGTGTAATAGATGCTTTTAAAATCTCTGTTTTTATATGCTTTTTAGAATGTATGCAATGGATGACAACAAATGCTGAAAAAAATGTTTTTTTTTCTTTTTGTTTGTTTTTGTAATGTTGATATGTGATGATGCAAACATACTGTAGTACTGAAATTTTGGCTTCTTTGGGAAATGTTCATTACTTCTTCTTGTTTTGGAAAAATGTGATGAATATGTAGTGATAATGAGATGAAATTGCCCCATTCCTAACTCCACGCAACTAGTAAGATGCGAGGGCTCAACACCGAGAGCTAGGAAGGGTGCAAATTGTATGAGTTTGATTGAATGGAAATGATGAGAGAAAGACAAGGTATTGACAGAAACCAAATTTAGACCTACGTACTTACCTTACTCAAAAACTACTACATAGCTCAAAATGTAACTTACTTTCCAGTTTATCTAGACTTAGATCCATAAATGGCAACTTGGTTGACAAAATATGGTTTTGAGGATTTGATCTCTTTGGAATTTGGATGCTTAATTTCACTTTTCACAATACACTTTGCTTTGAATTTTTAAAACACTAAGATTCATTAATTTGTGTGAATGGACCCCCTATGCCCTACCCCATGCTACTAGTAAGAAGTATGGGCTTATCACCAAAGGCAGGACATAGGCGAGTAAGGGCACTTCTTTCCTTTCTCAACCTCGCACCACTAGTAAGAGATGTAGGCTCATCACCGAAGGTTGGTAGGGAAAAGAAGTGTGTAAAATAAAATATTCTATTTTGTTTAGTGTTTTTATTCAATTTGGCTTTGACATTTCTGATCTGTGATTTTGGAGTATCCTTGTTTCAAAGAGATGTAAGAGGGATAGATGTGACACCAAGAAGCTTCTAGAATAGACCATAGGTAAGAACAACTTAACCTAGTAGAAGAAATGAGTATGACCAAGTATGCAGGCCTTGGTATGGTTTTTGTCAAGATTTTGTCTATTGAATTGATGAGATGATTTCAAAACCATTTGATGATATTATGAAAATTGAAGAGATATGATTTGAATGATTTTGCCAATATTTTCATAAGCTTATAATAAATTGCTTAAGAATAAGTTCCTTGACCACAAAATTTATGAAATGAGTTAACAGAATGCACTGAATGAATGGATAATGCAATGTAGATGAACATACTATACAAATGGTGATGCTGATGACCTATGCATGAAACTGTTTGAGATGTAAGGAATTGATAGTTTCACTGAATTCCTCACCTTCTAGTGTACATAAGAGATACACACCATTTCCGTAGTCCTTCATGACTTGGTATGGACCCAACCACTTGGGCCAAAATTTTCTTCCTTCACCGGTCTTCTTGTCAATCGGCTATCCAGTCTCAGAACTAGATCTCCCTCGTATATTTCTTGTTCATAAACCTTCTTGTTATATTACTGGCACATCTGGTCAATATAGGCTCTGTGCCGTTGTTCAGCGTTTAACCTAGCCTCATCAAGGCTTTCTAGTTGAGAGAGGTGTGCCTCTCTATAGGCTTCTTCTCCCAAGATCCCTTGTAATGAGATGCAGAGACTGGGTATTTCGACCTCAAGTGGGAGAACTGCTTCGCCCGAATACCAATGAGAAAGGGGTTGCCCTTGTTGGTGTTCTTATTGACATTCGATAGGCCCACAAGGCCGGGTATAATTTTAAATGCCAATCCTGTTTGTTCTCCTTAACTGTTTTGAGGAGAATGGATTTTAATGTTTTGTTTGTTGCCTCAGCCTGTCCATTGGCTTGGGGGTAATAAAGAGAGGCCATGTGATGGTTTATCTTGAATTTGCTACATAACTCATAGACCTCATCATTCTTGAAGGATGTGCCATTGTTTGAGATAATGACTTGTGGGACACTATACTTGCAAATGATTTGATTCAGTAATGAACTTAGCGATTACAAAACCTGGTATGGTGGTGAGAGGCATGGCCTCTACCCATTTAGTAAAATATTATGTGGCCATGATTATAAAGTTATGGCCATCTGTTGATGAGGGAGAGAATTTCCCTATCAAATCTAGTCCCCACGTGGAGAAGGGCAATGGGGTTGTAATTGGTTGCAGAGCCTGTGCTGGCATGTGAATCTTATGGGAGAATTCTTGGCATTTATGACACTTGCACACAAAATTTACTACATCATGTTCTAGAGTGGGCCATAAATAACCCATCCGATGTATTTTGTGAGAAGTGGCGTGGCCACGAAGTGGCCTCCACATATCCCACTGTTGGATTCGTAAAGAATCTTTTTGGATTATTTCGTGTCAACACATCTTAAAAGCATTCTGTCAAAGGCTCTACGATAGAGAACCTGTTCTAAAATAATGTATTTAGCAACAATAATGTGTAACCACCTTCTTTGTTGTGATGTTTCCCTTCTGGGTAAGTATGGTCTTTTATGAAATTAATGATGTCAGTGTACCATGGACACGTAGAAATGGGGGGCCTAGTTTTGACAAAGTATACACACTCATCTAGAAAGTCTAAATCAACTAGATCGCCATCGTCCATTGGGTTATCAGCTAACCAATCTGTAATAATTTGTCCTTTCATAGACTTTTGGTTAACAAAAAGTCAACTCAAATTTGCCTATTAGTGTTATGAAGTGCCCAACCCTTTTTGACAGTGAACCTTGATTTAGATAGGTTCATAAGTGATTAGTTTTGATGATTACCCTTGTTTCTTGGTTTAACATATAATGTCTCAATCATTTTGTTGCAAAGACTATAGCTAGGCACTCCTTTTCTGCCTATGTGTAACGTGTTTCATAATCAAGAAACGTCTGACTAATGAAATAAACTACATGTTCTCATTTATCATCGCCCTCTTGAGCCAACATGTAGGCTAGCGAAACATATGTAGCTCGTGAATACAAGATCAAAGGGCAATTTGATCTAGGTAACATTAGCATGGGAGGAGACAACAAGAATCATTTAACTGCCTTGAAGGCCTTGTTGTATTCTTTTGTCCAATCAATGCTATAATCCTTTTCAACAAATTGTTGATTGGATGAACAAAAAAACTTAAGTCAGGGATGAACCTTCGAATTGCACCAAGTTTCCCAAGAAATGATCTGATACCAGACTCATCTAATGGTGGAATCATTTCAAGAACAACCTAGATTTTAGCTGGGTTGACATCAATCCCTCGTGAGGATGTAATGTAACCTAGAAGCTTGCCTCCTGTTACACTGAATACAAAGGCAATGTTTATCTTATCTTAGAAGATAAGCCTACATATAAAGGCAAGAGTTTAGGCATGGAATATGATTGGCCGGAAGATATTTCCTATCCTATCTTAGAGATAGGGTGGATAAGCCTGAATTCCTATAAATAAAGAGGCCACCCCCCTCATTTAGCATAGAGAGAAGTAGTGAGAAATATAGTATGAGTAAGTGTGTAAAGGAAGCCATCATTTAAAAGGTGTGTTAAAGAATCCATTGTGAAGTTTCTCCCATAGTTATTGTTGGAAGGAAAGTGAAGTCAATAACACTTGAAGTATCTCATGGGTGAGATTGTAACAATTTCATGTTGATATTATAATTTACACTTATATTTCAGATTTGTTATCATTCCTTCGTATCATAGTCTATGGTATTCTTGTGTTATGTTTGTTGTTGTGTTTCTAGATTACATCCACCAAACTAAAGCTTGTGTATTAGTAAATAATCATAGCACGAGGAGTTCCCGGTGGAGAATTATCATAGTGCCAAATTTGTGATGACATTTTGGTTCCGTTGTCGGGACCATTCTTCATTGGTGGATTTTCTGGAGAGATATTCCCACTTAGTCAGAAAATATTTGGAGGGTAACCTTGTTTTTATTGTGCCTAGTAGTTACCATGGTAAAGTCACTTTTTACCATGCATAGTATTTACCACAGTAACTTTACTTTTTACCGTGAATAGTATTTACCATAGTAACTTCATTTTTTACCGTGAATAGTGTTTACCCCAGTAACTTCATTTTTACCGTAAATAGTGTTTACCACAGTAAAGTCAGTTTTTACCGTAGTAAGTCAAGATTACCGTGGTCATTCCTATTTTACTGTAGAAAGGTGTAAAGTCACTTTCTATTGTAGTGAGTCTAATTATTTGTGCACATAAGTCTTATTGATTGTACTTGTGAGTTGGTATTTCACTGTGGTTACATTTAAAAATGGGGAAGATTCTTATTTTTTCAGCCCAATCTAATGAAGATGCTTCCTCTTTCATTCAAGAGTTTAAACGATCTTGCATTTGTAATGGCCTCATAAGAAGGGAACAATGGACTGAATTTTTTCCTACCTTTTTGGATGGTTTAGCCCTTAGGTGGTTTGAAACACTAGGTGATAATGTGAAAAACTCATGGGATTTATTAACTGA
Organism: Taxus wallichiana var. yunnanensis; assembly: GCA_018340775.1. Lineage (NCBI taxonomy): Eukaryota > Viridiplantae > Streptophyta > Pinopsida > Cupressales > Taxaceae > Taxus > Taxus wallichiana. Next base: position 946,088,453 of record CM031239.1, on the reverse strand, counting down.
AAGTTTTCTTGAAGAATTTGGTGAACAACAGAAATATACGGATCTCATGATCGATATCAAAAAGCTATCCCAAGGAGAGAAGGAGAAGATAAGGGATTACCATGCTCGTGTTCTAGAGCTAAGGAGGAAGCTCGATGCCCAGATCTGGAAGGAAGGATTAGCGAATGGGTTGATGAATGGTGTGGATAATCTCCTTTGTAAGCACTTCATTCTTGGGATGAAGCCAGAGATCAAACAACGAGTGAAGTATGACCACCCAGCTACCATTGAACAAGAAAAGAAGATTGCAAGAAGGCAAGAAGAAAGCATGGAAGAGGAGCCCAAAGAAATTGTTGCTAAAGTAGAGCCTACACCAACACCTTTGGTCCAGAATCCACAACCACTCTCGGTGACCACAAACCTTTCTCCTAGTACATCTACTGAGTATGAAGATCTTCTCAGGAAGATGGGCTAGTTAACTATTAATCTTCTTCAAGGAAAATAATTTAGTTCTCAGGGAGGAGATAGAGGTCCCAAAAGAAATATTTCTGAAGTTGTATGTTATGGTTCTTATAAAAGGGTAATTATAAGTATAATTGTCTAGATAGAGCTTCTACATCTGGTACAAGAGATAATGATAAAGGGAAAGCACCTGTGAATTCTTTTGATATAGTAGATAAGAGTATAAATAATGAAGTAGATGTGTTTGTAACAAAAAGAAAGAAAGAAAAAGATAACCAAGATGGAAATGATCCTAAGAAGATGAAAGGAGAAACTAGTAAGAAACATAGGAGAAGAAAGTTGGGTGTGCAGGATTTTCTGATTTCACAGGGACAAGGACCATACTCCATCTTAGAAGATCTGTCCAAAAGGCCTGCAAATATTACATATGGTCAACTCTTGGCTATGTCTTTTGAGAAGAGGTAGGAGCTGTGAAGTGGACTCAATGCTCGACGAAGGAAGGAGGTTGAGGTCCCTGTTTTGGAGGTAGAGGTGGATCCCTATGCTCCACAAGCTGAGGTATTATGTAATGGTATTTCAATTCATGATGTCTTAGTTGATGGAGGTGCTGTAGTTAATGTAATGATCGAGTCTGTAATGAATATGTTGGGTTTAAAAATTGATCGCCCCTCAACACTTATGTTAAGGTCATTAAATAAGGGAAAACTAAACCAAAAGGTGTAGTTTCAAATGTGGCAATATCTATTATGGGTGTTGTATGTGTGGTAGAATTTTAGGTGATGAAAAATGGTATTGTTGCAGTACCCAATGTTGTTGGGAAGACCATGGCTAAGGAGAGTTCATGCAAGAAACTACTGGAATGAAGGCTTCATGACACTTGGACGTGGTAGAGAGAGGGTGAAGATAAACGTGATCCCTTGGCATCATAAAAGCAGAACCTCGTGGATTCAAGTGATGAAACCGATGATTCGACATCCTCTCGATTACTCTAGTACTAGTGAAGTGGACAGAAGATGAAGAAAGTGAGGTTGATGTTTTTCGTCATGGATATCCTTCCAGTCACACACCGACTCATGAACCCATAAAATTATCTGAAGAAGAAATTGATGATCGTCTCCAACAAATAAAGATTGGTGATGCTGTGATAGAGAATGAGAAGGAATCCTACCTTCAACTCTTTCAAAGGTACATACACATATTCACTTTTGATTACAAGGAAATCCGTCAAGTAAGTTGGGTAGAACATTCTATTGAGCTAGTAGATGGTGATAAGCCCATAAAGCAAATGCCATATAGAATGAATCCTAATTTTTCTAGAACTGTAAAAGAAGAAATAGATAAGTTGCTTGATGAAGGATTCATATTTCTTTGTGGAGAATTAAGAATGAGTTTCTCTTATTGTGATCTCAACAAAAAAGAATGGGAAACTACGCATTTGTGTTGATTATAGGAAGCTCAACAAGGCAAAAAGAAGGATCATTACCCTCTTCCATTCTCAGATCAGATCTTGGATGAAGTAGCTGGCCAGGAGTGCTATAGTTTTGCTGATGGATATAGTGGATACAACCAAGTTTGTATAGTGGAGAAAGATCAGCTGAAGACCACGTTCACCACTCCTTGGGGAATGTTTGCTTATAGAGTTATGCCCTTTTGGTTATGTAATGCTCGGCAACATTCCAGCACTTGATGAATAGGGTGTTTGAACCCTACATTGAGAACTTCATTAGAGTATTTCTGAATGATTTTTTCATCTATGGGAGCAAGATGGACCACCTGCACCAGATGGAGACAACATTTCAAAGGTTAGATGAAGCACAAGCCTCATTAAACCCTACAAAGTGTGTCTTTGGATGTTCTAAAGGCATTTTGTTAGGGCATGTTCTATCCAGAGATGATATTGGTACCGATCCTGATAAAGTTTCAAAAATCAAAGAGTTACCATTTCCTATGAATAGAAGTAAGTTGAGATCATTTTTAGGCCATGTGGTTACTATAGAAGGTTCATCAAGAATTTCTCAAAGATTACAACCACTAACCTAGTTCTTGAAGAAGGATGTTACTTATGAACTAGGAAATAAGGCACATGAAGCTTTTAAACAACTGAAGGAAGCTTTGGTGTCTTCACCTATTTTAAAGAATCTAGATTGGAGCAAGCCATTCATTATGTATATTGATGCCTCAGATGCAGCACTAGGAAGTACTCTTACCCAAAAGGATGAAAATGGGAATGATCATCTAGTTTACTTTGGGAGCAGACAAATGAGCAAAGCTTTGAGGTAAATTATATCAGAATCGAAAAAGAGGCTCTAGCTATCATTTTTCTCGTAAAAAGTTTAGAAATTACTTGCTAGGGCAGAAATTTATAGTTGTAAAGATCATCAGCTCTAAAATATATTGTAAATAAGCCTAACCCATCGTGGAGGATAGTAAGATGGAAAATTTTCCAACAAGAATTTGAATTTGATATTATAGATAGGCCAAGAAAGAAGCATGTCAATGTACATGCACTCTCTCGAGCCTATGATGGTTTAAGTTCATCTTGTGATGATGATGATTTCCCAGATGCAACATTGTTATCCTCGACACAATCCCTAGTGAATACATAGATATTTGGAATTATCCGAATGAATTCAAGTTTCCCGATGGTGCTAATGCAAAGACTAAGAGGAAGATTACTCAAACCAGTCGTCCATATTCTATTCTCGCATAGAGAATTATTTTGAATAGGACTCGATGGACAATACAAGAGGTCAGTTGGACGTGATCAAGGAAAGGAGCTGATAAAATAATTCCACAATGTTACATGTGGAGGACACTTCTTTGGATAACTTACAACAAGAACGATCTTGGATGCAGGTTATCACTGGCCCACTCTTTTTAGAGATTGTTATAATTATTGTAAGACATGTGATATTTTTCAAACACATGGTAACCGTAAGACTTCATCAACTCCATTATGCCCTATTCTTCCACTTGGTCCCTTTGAAAAGTGAGGAATAGATATTGTAGGTCCACTTCCAACTACTCCATGCCAAAATAAGTATATTGTAGTTGCCACAGATTATTTAACCAAGTGGGTTGAAGCTAGGCCATTAAAAACAACTTCCATGGATGAAGTGGCAAGGTTCATATATGAATGCATTGTCACCAGATTTGGTTGCCCATTAGAAATGGTAAGATCAAGGAATCCACTTCATTAATGAGGTGGTAGAAGCCTTAGTCAAAAATTTTTCTATTAAGCACATGAAGGCAACAACATACAAGCCAAGCACAAATGGATAGGTGGAACGAACAAATTTTGTGTTGTGTCAAATTCTAGCAAAAGATGCAGCCTTCGCAGTACATAAGTGGGATAAAAGGATTCACGCAACATTGTGGGCATATAACACAACATCAAAGTCAACAATAAGATACTCCCCATTTCAGTTGGCTTATGACATTGATCCAATTATTCCTATTGAGTTTGATATTCCCACTGTGAGAGTTATGAAAAATGAAAGGATGGATGAAAGTGATTCAATAAAAGAAAGGTTGGTACATCTTCATTTGCTAGAGGAAATGAGGGAAATAGCGAAGGATACAAGCTATAAGAAGAAAATGAAGCAGAAGGAATACTTTGATCAAAAGATCCGTTGGTCTCATTCCATGTGAATGAATTGGTTCTAGTATATGATTCCAGATATAAAAAAAGAAGGCAGAGAAAATTTCTTCCCAAATGGATGGGGCCCTACAAAATAGCAAATGTGCATGAAAATGGTACATATCGACTGGAGGAATTGGATGGCACTCCCATTACAAAATGGGTCAACCACGACAAGTTAAAGATTTTCCAAGCACCAGAATAGTCTACTCTAAGGACAGAGTAGAAGCTAGGAAGGGGGAAAATGTCGACATTAAAATTTTCCTCCGTAATTTCTATTTTATTATGTATGTATTAGGAATAGGATGTTGTTAAGTATGATTAGTAGTGGCGTCTAATAGAAGATAACGGCACCGTCAGTACGGTGCCGCCAATAAAGTAGAGTACGGTAATAGTCAAAGTACAATAGGAATGTTGTGGTAAAAAGTAAATATTTGTCGTAAGTGGTCCGGTAATGTTAAAATGTCAAAGTTGGGGTAAGTAGAGAAGTAGGGTCTACATGATTAGGAATTAGAAATATTATATTTGTAATAAGGACAAAGAGTGATGTCATAAATATTTTGTGTATTTTATTTGTGGAAAAGTCTAAAAAGGTGGAACCCATGTGAGATGATAAGGTTTATCTTATCTTAGAAGATAAGCCTACATGTAAAGGCAAGAGTTTAGGCATGGAATATGATTGGCCGGAAGATATTTCCTATCCTATCTTAGAGATAGGGTGGATAAGCCTAAATTCCTATAAATAAAGAGGCCACCCCCTCATTTAACATAGAGAGAAGTAGTGAGAAATATTATATGAGTAAGTGTGTAAAGGAAGCCATCATTTAGAAGGTGTGTTAAAGAATCCATTGTGAAGTTTCTCCCATAGTTATTGTTGGAAGGAAAGTGAAGTCAATAACACTTGGAGTACCTCATGGGTGAGATTGTAACAATTTCATGTTGATATTATAATTTACACTTATATTTCAGATTTGTCATCATTCCTTCGTATCATAGTCTATGGTATTCTTGTGTTATGTTTGTTGTTGTGTTTCCAGATTACATCCACCAAACTAAAGGTTGTGCATTAGTAAATAATCATAGCACGAGGAGTTCTTGGTGGAGAATTATCATAGTGCTGGATTGGTGATGACAGTTCCAAACATTCTTCATTCTCTACCTCATAGATTTTGAGATTATTTTGCGGGAGATTATATCATCAGATTTCCAAAATAGGAAGAGGAATATGGGATTAGGGAGAAATCTACCATGTGATGAGCGAGATGCAATTTTGCATAGGCATTTAGATATTCAAGAGTGACCCTATCACTGTCAAAGTGATCTAGGATGGTAAACTCATTCTCAGCTTCTATATGTGTCAAGATCAGGGTTATTGGTATTTTACGCACCAATGGTTTAGTACGAAGTGATACCATGAAATTTGTATTTTCCAACTCACTGCTTGGAGTGAAATAGGAAGCCGAGGTTGCTATTGAATTTGTGAGAAGGTTCTATTCTCTTGGAATTTCTTCAATTGATATGGAGTTGAATCCCTTGGTTAGATCTAATAACGTTGTTTTATAGAATTGCAAGTGCTTAGCTCTAGTCTCATATACCTCAGATACTTGGTTTACAACTAATTGCGAATCTCCTAGCACCCTAATTTTATCAACGCTCGTCCTTTTGGCTATGATTAGGCCAAGGAGGAGGGCTTCGTATTTATCCCCGTTGTTTGTACATTCCATGTTTAACTTAAAGGAAAAAGGTAGGATCTTTCCCTCGGGAGAAGTAAGAATTACACCTGTCCCAGTGCCGAAATGACATTTACCTCCATCGAAGTGGAGAGTCCAATAATTTCTTGGAAAAATAGATGTTGGAACATTCTTCGTATCTTCTTCTTTTGCCTCGGTTACTTCTACCATATAAACTTCGTCCGCTGGAAGGGAGCTAATTCCTAGGGTACATCCTATACCCACAGAATCAAACAGTAGGTGAATAGGTATATATTTCTCTAGTAACTCAAAATTTTTTGCAGTGGTTCCTAATGATACTATCTCTATGATGTTGGTCTCATTTTTGATTGTCGGAATTCCTTCGACCAAATTCATGACTTCTAATTCTTGTTGTAGGTACTAGCTTTACTTCTGGTTTTGAATTGAATGGTTTGTTAAGTTAATTTGTTGGGAGTTTGAAATCGAGTGGACGCATGGTCTCTTTTTCAAATCTGCTAAGTTTATGTCAAAAGGTTTTAGGTCACCTTGCGCCATAAAGATTTTTCCCAAGTGTAAAAATATTATTTCCTGGAATAACGTGGAAGGGATTTCCTTCATGCGATGTATCCATGGTTGACCGAGAATCATATTATAATTGGTTTCCCGGTCTATAATATAAAATTCGGTGAGGATTGTCTTGGGTCCTAAGGTGACTGGTAACACTATAGTCCTAATTGAAGTTTCCTTGAGGCTATCATAACCCCTTAGCATATTTCATGTTGAGGAACAATTTATTTCTCCATATCCTATCTTTTGAAGAAAAGTGAAGGGGACTATGTTAACTGTTGCCCCATCATCAATCATTGCACACTTAACATAATTATTATAAACCCATACCTACAAATGCAAGGCTAGGTTGCCTCTACATGTAATTTCAGCATCCATTGGCATTTTTCTTATATCAAATATAAAATAAGTTTCCTATCTAGCTGACTTAGAGGGTAGATGTCAAAGTCTACATGGTTTACTTGTGTTTCAGGAGGAGTGATGTTAATCAGATGACCAAGACCCAATGCTTCTAAGAGAGCATCCCTGTGAGCGGGAGAGTTTTTCAACAAATCCAAGAAGGAAATGTGAGAGAAGGTCTTTGTTAGGTCATTAATTAGGTTGTAAGCGCCTATGGGGTTTTCAAAGTGTTTATTGAATGTTGTGTCTGAAAGTACCGATGGGTAGGTTGGGCGGGTTGAGAAGAATAATCTCGTGTTCTTGTTATAGTTTCTATCTGTAGCTCGGTGTCTAACTCTACTAGACCAACTATCTTGGTTTGTGGTCGAGTTCCTAATTGGGGTGTGACCGGTGGATTTGATGAAGTTGAGGCTTCATGATCGTTATTTCCTACCATGACACTCTTGTTTGTCCCATTTAGATCTAACATGTTATTGTTAGAACGATTCAGAGAGGATCATTAAAAATCTTGAGGGGTGCATTTTGAGGGGAAACTGATCCCGTATAGGTGTTCGACATGGGTAATGCAAAATTTGTTAAAAACATATCTACAAAGAGTTGTCTTTGATCTTTTGGAAAATGTTGCATGAATTTGTTGTAGTCATGGAAAGTCCTAGTATCATGACCTTAAATCTTGTGGAAACCACAATACAAGTTGGGACTATAATTATGAGATTTTTGGTTTAAAACTTGTTCTGGTCCAAAATTCTGATAAGGTTGCTCGTTGTTAGAGTTGAAATTTTGAGGCTGTTACCTTTGGCTTTGGTTTTGATATCCAGTTAGGTTTCAGATTAGACCTTGTGTTTGGATTTTCCACTGTTGTTGTTGTCATGATGGATGATTAAAATATACCGCGTTGATTGTTGGAGTAAAGTTATTATTTCACTGATTATTAACGGGTGTTGGAATGTTTATAATGTTTTCCCTTTTAACCTGGTCTGTGACTCCATCTATTGTAACCCCACAGTTTTTGTTAAGGATCTTGGGTCCTTGATTGGTATTCCGACATTAGGATAAGTCATAGTGTTTTGATTGGGAGCGATTAATTTCCCGTTCATTCCATATGTCTTACGACCGCTGTCTATTGCCGCTTGATCGATTCGGAGAGCACTCTTGAGTACTTCATCATAGGTCCTTAGTGGGAATTTCTGGACTTCTTCCTTTATCTCTCTATTGAGAGAATGAAGGAATAAGTCACATAGTTCCATTTGATCCATGTTCGGAGCACTTGCTAATGAGTAGAGGAGGATCGTATGCCATCTTTGAATGAAATGAGTAGAAGATTCATTGTGCTCTTGTTTAATGTGTAAGAATTCCTGATCCCTATTCTTAACAATTTGTTCATGTCAAAATCTTTGATAAATTATGACACAAGTTGTTTGAACGAGTGTATCAAGGCTTTAGGTATTCTATAATACCAATCAAGGGCAATACCCTCTAAGGTCTTAGGGAATATCTTAGCAACAACCACATCCCAAGGGAGAAATTCTCGAATGGCCATGGCATAGGCCTTGATATGTGCATTTGGATCTCCCTCCCCTTTGAATTTAGGCAAATTGGGTAGAGGTCTTGGGAGCATGATGCTTCGTATAGTGAAATCAAGAGGCTCTTTTAAATATTCAGAGTAAGTCCCTACCGCATAGGTTTCAACCATCGATGGTGTCTGCTGAGGAGGTGGAGGTGGAATGGGTTGTTGATGTGGCATAACGTATGCATTTGTAGGGGCGTAAGGAAACCCCTGCAGTTGAGTGAACATCCCAGGAAAAGAGAACATGTCTCCCTATGGCGATTTTGAATACATGTTTAGATAGGGAGGAACATTGCTCTGATATGGGTTGTTTGGTATTAAACCAGGAGGTATCATGTTTTCAAACAGAACAATGTTTGAAAATGCAGTTCTAACCAGTGTTTGATGTGGATACCCATACGAATGTTGGGGAGGCATGCCTAACATGCCTGTTCCTGTGAGGAGGTCAATTTGACTAGGATAATTCGAGGGTTGGGAGTTCCCGCTTGCCCCGAATATGAAGTTTGATTTGCTTGAGCAAGTTCTAGTCCTCTGACCCTCTCAACCAAAGTTGAGATGACCTCGATTGGTGATGGCCCAAGTGTTTTCCTTGATGGCTATTGTGGTACTCTTTGAGGTTGCAGAGGGGTATGGTATCCTGCTATGAATTGTTCATTACTTTGCCCAAGTTCACCAAGAGTATTTTCCATTGGTGGAGGAATGGGGGTATTTTCTTGAAGCAGGGTGTCGGGTTGTGTTTGTAAACTTCCTAGAGGTGGATACATGTTTTGGAAGTGTTGCTCATTTCTAGCATGGCGTGCTAAGTACTCCTCATCCAAGAATGGGAGTGGATCTGATTGCCTACTAATTTGTGGTCTAAACAAAACCCGAGGAGATGAGCTGGATTCTCCAGTAAACGTCATGCTATTAGAGCCTGATGGCTCAAGTTGTTGTGTTTGTGTGAGTTGGTCTAGTTCCTCAATTTGGAATGAAGTACTAGCATTAGTCCCTTGAGGAGGAGTTTGTGATGAAAGGTAGTTGTTTGAGTAGTTGTCAGCCCATGTAGAAAGCGAGGGTGACTGTGGCCTATTCGATTGGCCATAATATGCTTCGAGACCTAAGAGAGGTTTTCCATATGCGTCGTATCTCGACATATTTGGGGGTATATAAATACTCACAGAATAATGGGAAGGAGTGAAGATGGATGAAAGAAATGGAAATCAGAAGGGAGTAGTTGTTCCTTTCACGTTGGGTTCACCAATTTTGTATGATAGAAAAGTGACAGGTGAGCATGAGAATCAACAAGTAGCCTTTCTCCATACCCGACCTCCCGAGGTCGTGTCGAGACAGCTGGTGGAAATGAAGTATATGTAAATGTGGATAAACTAATTAGGAAATCTTATATCCTCAACACGTAATAACGGGATCTGCTAGTCCAAGGAAAAGAAATCTCTCCTAACCTGAATTAGTGTAATGGATTGTTTAGATATAATATATGCTCGGAGGCTCCAATCAATGTCAAGCTCGCAAGATCCCATCTATTGGCTGTTGGACATGTGGAAAGTGACCTATAGGTGCTTCATGTATATTTCTAGACAAGGTCATGAAAGTGGTAGCGAGAGGTGTAGTGGATTTGTAGGAAACTATGGGCGGTTTTTTGGTCTAACCCAAAAATATTAGCTTGATTGGCTTCTATGTTTAACACGAAAAATTGTGTTATAATATCCGGTGGGAGTGGTGAGGATCTAAATACCAGTGTACATAAACTGGTGTCAATTTTTAATTGATTAGCAGCCCGTTGGGTTGTGGGACCTAGGGATCACAACCATGAGTTCATGGTTGTTGTGGACCTTTTATGGTCATGTGAAGAATCAATCTCTTCTTCTAACTATCCAATAATCATAAGATTTTTAGCTTCTATGTTTAATACCAGGAGTTGTGTGATCTTCTCGGAATACCTTATGGGTGTTCTAGAAACTTGTATACATAAGCCTATGTCTATGTCAATGAGAAGGTCTCCCGTGATCTGGTTGGAACTAATGAATCACAACCGAATGTTTGCTCTCTTTCAGGTTCTTGTATGGTCATGTGGATATCCTATCAAGGCAATCTATAGTTGGGTTGATTTGACCAAAATTCATATGCTTTGTCATCTTCGATGTTTAATTCTCTCAATTGCTCACTAACTACTTGTGGGTTTGTTGTTGTTTGGAAGACATGAATTCTAAGACCTTGATCTATATCTGCTAATGTTGTGAAGAGATTTGGTTGAGGTATTACCGGTTTGAATATGTAATCCCTGGGCTCTTTGGGTCCCGTAATTGTCATGCAAGAGATAACCAAACTTAACTGAATGAAGTAAACTAATTATGAAAATAAATCTATGCTATGATTATTTTTTTGTATTTTCAAAGATGTGAATTTGAATGAAGCTAAAGAGTGACTAATCTAATAAATTTAGATAATGAGCGATTAATCTAATAACGGGATTAAAACAAGCAAGGTAGCCAGATGTAGCTATTTTCCTGTGCACTTGTGAATTGATCCTGAATATAAATAACTAACTAATTTAATTGAAAGACCTTCAATCTTACCTCAGAAGTGAGGAATAAATCATAGCTTCTCAAAAGCTATTATTCCCCATGCCTTCCTGGTAATGTTGAAAGCAAGCTTAATTGAAATAAAATGATTTGCTATTCTATTTGATATATTGTAACTACAACTTTGACAATTCAAACTGGAGTTTACAAAACAACGGAAAATCCAGTTGTATTGTAGCTTGTCCCCTTAGTGTGATCTCTTCATTCCTACGTATTCTCGTGAATCTAGAAAAGTGGGAATGTGACAGTGGCAATAGGAGAAGATGTTCAAATAGTGGTAGCTTGGATGTAATTCGAACAAAATGTAAGTAGGAGAGGGATATCGCAAGAGAATAGAGCTTGGCTATGCGATTCCTAGCAGGATTGTTGCAGGATACAACACAAACACACCGAAATCTCTAGGACCTATACTTCCTATGATGAAACAAAACCTATAACTCTAAGAGAATCAAGATTCAAATGAAATTTAATCTAGAACTAAAATTGTTTTATACTAAGCTAGTTGTTTGGAGAACAACAATGGAACAAGATGAAACTAGAGAGATCCAGTGATCTCTAAACCAAAATTGTGGAGCCTTGAACTGAGAGGCTGAGAACTTTACAAAATCTAAACCTGTTGAGACTTATTGAAGAACTTTTCAAGCACACTGAATAATAAATCATAGAGGGAGAGGGGCCATTTGCTTGTAAACAAGCTTGGTATTTATAACACTTTGATTTACCAGAGGGTAAGATCAAATTGAACTCTTCTATTATTAAAAAAGGAATTACTATTTACCAGGTGGCTAAAACTTTAATGCAAGCAAGAGTGGTTGAGAATTACAAGTGCAACTTGATTTTTTGCGTTGACGAGTGCATCGGAAAGTTATGGAAAACGCACATAGGACCGCCTCCTTGTGTAAGGCGATGGTAGTTATAAGACCGCCGCCCTATCTTGGGCGGCGGTCATGGGACTACCGCCAGGTAGGGTGGCGGTCCTATAACTAAAGACCAAAATGCAAGGAAAAGAGAGGAAAGGGGTTAGAACAAAGCATGTGAAGGCTGGATAAGGCATTTTAGGATGCAAATGTATACTCAACATGCTTTCTAGATTTTGAACACCTTGCAAAGAGATCTAAATCATCATTGGGGTTTCTATAACCTCTTTCCGGCAGTACAATACATACAATTTTGGGTATGTACAGACCTCCCCATTAACAGGGTTTCCTAAGACTAGGTTGTTTAGCATGCAATGTTTGCATCAACTACACTTTCAGTACTTCCATGATCTGCTCTAATTCATGAAGTTTACCTTTAACATCTTGATCCTGTGAAAAATTTGCATCACCTTCTACATAACCTTGGTTTTGGACAACATAACCATTGTCATACTAATAATCATATTGATGTGCAGGGTTTGGGTTATGGGGATATTCATTTTAATATGGGTCATAATGCTAATCTGATTGGGAATATGGATGATAAGAATGTGGATATGTTGGATACAACTCTTGGATAGAAGCATTCCATTGAGGAATTAATGTCATGATTGCATGACCTCATAAAATACGTGAAAATGGAAAAACAGGTTTGTTGGTCATGAAAATAAGCTAAAAAAAAAATCATCTGTATTTTCTTGAAAAATACTTTAAAAAGTTGCAGCTGAAGAATTTGATGATGAAAAATGCTACACTAGTCTGAAATCAAATTTATGGAGTCACTAGATGAGTTCTGCTTTGGATCTTCAATCTTCATAACAAATTAATAGTAGTTCTAATCTCGCCCCACCTGTGTGTGCCAAGAATTGTTATCTCTCAGAAGTGCACCCTGGTTGAGGGATAACAACAAGGTTTCTAATCTTGCTCTTCTCTCACTTCTATATATATAATTGAAAAACCTCATGGCTGTGGGTATCCCTATGTTGAAGTGAGTCTCTAGAATTACAAGGCCAATTCCTTATTGATGTATCCTAAATATATTTTTTTGTGGTTTTAAGGGTAAAAATATGGGTGTAATTGAAATTTAAATGGGGTGATACATCAAAATTATAGAGGGCTTTGATCGAGTACATGCAAAATTTACTGAGAAATAGATTAAAGGAGCACAAACCAATGGGTTTTAACTAAATCTTAAGGCACAACACTTATGTGTTGAGGGATAAATCACAACAACACATCAATCTAACATGCACACTAAGATTGAAAAAAACACCAAATTTGCAATAAGGTAAGATAATTAATTCAAGGAATTAACATTCACAAGAGCTTATAGAAAGATACACACCACAAAAAATAATTAGAAAGGCGATAACTTATTCTCATTCAAGGAAGAAACTAGCAAAAATCTGCTTCAACACTCGCTACATCCAAAAAGTCCATCCTTGTGCTTTGCAATGCACGTAATATATAGAAAAATTAATTCACCCAACCCCTCCTAAAACTAGGCTATAGTTTGAAATCACCCATGCATGCTAATTTTATCCTTTATCATGAATAAATAAAGGAATAAAATAACCTTGATTTTTACAATGAGGCAATAATAGCCTTAGTTCCAAAAATACACTTAGTCAAAGTGTAGTTGATTGCTTTAATTTTGAAATAATAAATGACTTGGGGGAATATTTTGGCTAATTTTAGCCTTTGCTTGATGTGCAAGTATTCTTTTGTAAGTGTATGATCTTTGTCTTGTTCTACATGATGTGTCCCTTGTATTCTTCATCCAATTACAATGGAAAATTTGTCTTCTTCTCTATTTAGTGAATGACATGCAAAATAAATTCTAGGCAAAAATAATGCCTTTTTTCTCCTTGACTTAGCAAAATAAATCATTCCCACTATGGGGACCATTTGTGCACATGTGCAAAATAATATCCTCCTCTTTGTACGAGGTTTCTTTTGCAGAGTTTAAGGTAAAATTTGCAAATATTAAGCTAACCTGCTCCTTTGTTGACTTGGCATATAATATGAGTTGAATAATAATCAATTGATTATTAAACTTGGAATATATATTTGATTTAAAAAGCATAGGTCTTTGATCTTCAATGTATTCGAACAAGCCATGATGCGACACTTTGGCCCCCTTAAATAATTATGTGGCACCATTGATTCGTTGCACTTAATAATCATGGTTGACTATTCTTTGAGTCCCCTTTCGTTAATATATTACTATGATTAAAATAATCATGGGGTAATCTTTTAAAACATTGGAAAACTATAATCCTCAGCCCACTTTTGATTAATCATTGTATTTTGATGGCATATGATTACGATTTTCAACTTTATCAAAATTCAAATGCAAATAATTTGGGACACATGGTCCCTTCCTCATGAAGCCTCGACCCTCTGAATTATGTCGGTGGCATTATCCAACTCTTATCGAGTTGACAATAACCCTCGAGTTTACATTGATAAGGAAAATTTGACTCTTAGCCGCTAATCCGTATTGTATTGTGAAGATCTTCACCATCGCTTTTCGACAACTATGGTTGGTTTTACACCGTTGGATCTTGTACCATTTGATTCTCTCCGTTGATATGCGTACTCATTTTGATTGTGGTTGGATGGTGGTTTGCATCTTGAAGTGGTAACTTTTATTTTCAACCATTGATCCTTGTCCTTTTTGATTTGAAGAGTTAGATTTTCTAACTTCGGGATTGAGTTAGGTTTCTCAAAGATTGTGGTTTGGTTGAGTTAGGCTAAAAAAATCAAACCTTGGTTTCATTTCATTTTCTCCTCGGTCCTAAGGGCAAAGCCCTGCAATTTTTTTCCATGATGCCATTTTTGTGATTACGAACTCGATCTTTGGATTTTTGGAGGCACTACGCTTGCATTTTGTCATTCTATGAGGCTCTATAAGTGCGAATACTAGCATATTTTTGTCATTTATTCTCTTTCCAAGTTATGTGCAAGATATTTAGGAGATGCTCGCCATTTTTGTGATATTTGTATCATTGTTTGATGAAGGGACGATAAGTTATTGATCTATGAGCATAACAACTACTTCGTCATTGCCACTTTGAATCCAATATATAACGATACTTCATTCTTTCTTCGCATTCTTCTATGTTTTCGTGGTATATTTATGCATGGCTTTGGTTTCAAGCTTGAAAGTTTTTCCGGGTGCTTGTGACTCGTTATTCTTTCATTGGAGCCTCGAGTTCTCTGTTTCTAGTTTTTACAAGGCCATTTCGAGCAATGGTAAGCTGAAAATGAAACCATAGATTTGTGTTTTCCTTGATGCAAAAATGAGTATCATTGTCTTACTTTCTATGATATATTTGAAAATCCATTCTTCCCTTGTTCTTGTTATGCTTATTGCCTTTTAATATCCGAACACTTAAGAATTAATGAAGGATTCTATATCTCCTCTAGCTATTTCTTGAATTGTTCTGTAAGATGATCATTGCTCTGTTATGGGGTGTTCTGGTTTTTCACCATTTGAGAGATCTTTTATTTTGATGTTTGTAATGGTTTTTAGCTAGCTCGAAGGCTCTGATTTCAATGCTGGTACGTTCTTTTGCTATTATGCTCTATCGACTTTTAAAGGTCAAAATCTATGCTCCATTCGAGTTGTGTTCTAAGGAAGCACGGAATTGATTTTATTTTATGTAAATACCTATTTGTGGGTTTTTACATAATAAAATGAAGCTTATTAAATTCTTTTCCGATTATATATTTAAATTAAGTGGCTATACTTTTGAGGGTTTCATTACTTTGGAGCGATGGTTTTTCTTGGCTTTGAACCTCTTTGTTAGTGATTGCACAATTTATTTTTATTTTCCTTTTATTCACACAAGTTCGAATCGTATTTCCTTTTAAGTGAGTTCTGGAAATGGACACATTATATTCTACTTAATTATTTTTTAGATTTGCAATTCTTGATATTTATGCTTTTGTGGGATTTTGAACTCGATTTGGCTTTTCTGCCTCAGTTCATGACTACCATTGTTGGGGGTTTTTGAGCTTTGTTTCAGTTGTAGTTGACTATTCTTGGTAGAATCTCTTATGCCTTCAAAACCTTGGGCATAGTATACTTCATGTCAAGATTTTCTATTTTACCTATAACGTTCCTTATCTATAGATTTCCTCTCAAAACTGAAGAAATCTACCTTTACTGTTGATGCGTCATGCTTACATTACTTCAATGCTTTGTGAATTAATTAATTCTTTAATCTTTTTAATTTTGCGAATAATGCACTCTTTAGGAAATTCAGAAGAACAGTTCTATAACTACATGCATTAGATTTCTCATCAAGCCTTGATGGTCTTGAATTCATATACCACTTTTGTTCACTTTAGAATGGAAAAGCAATTATATGTATGTAAGATTTTGTACCTTGATTCTTATGTTGTGATAAATTTGACCAATGTAACTTTAACTTCTTCAAATTAGAAACCTTTTGATCTTATTGTTCTTAAGTATGCTAAAGCTGAAAATGTGCATTTATAACCTTCTCCCGATCATGATCTTTTGATAAGTGTCATCACTTGTAGCTTGAGTATGTATTTTGAAGTTGAAATTTGAATTCTTGGAAGCTTTTACTTTTCTCATTGTAGCTTTTCCATTCACTGCATACTATGAACCTTTAATGTTCTTTAAGATCTATAACATTCATAGTTATAATACTTGAAGTTGATAGTCATGTCCTAAAAGATGTGTTTCATACTTGAAAATGATGGCTTTCAATTTCTTTACCGTGATCTTTATGAGAACTCAAGAATGTTTTGAAAGTTTTTATTTTCTCTTTAGCTTGTACTTGTGTTGATCTAATGTCTCGTATTCGATGAGTTTATATGTTGTTCAACATAAAGTACCTTTATTAAACTCGTAGATTGATCATCTTGAAAGACATGAATGCATTTTCCTTTGTAGCCTCAAATTTTGTTTATAAATTGAATGCAATATGCATTTGTTAGTACAAAATTTAAATCATGAATTTGTGTTATATTCTGCTACACCTGTACTGCACACTTAGACAAAATAGTTAGAAAATAATAGGCTTTAACCTCTCTTGTATTCCATAGTCATTTTTGTTCTTTTCTCTTTTATCTTTCATGATTCATGTGAATTCCATGAGCTTTTGCAAGATAGTACTTTCTCAATTCCATATTTGTTACTTTGATGTACCTTATGCCTCTTGATTTTAGGAGATCTATTTATCTCGAAGTTAGATGACACAAGAATATATCTTAAAATCCCAAGCTCAATAAGCTGCATCCTTTTTCTCTTTATTTTTAGGTGCACTGTAGCTACTTGATGATGTAGAAGATGAAGATGGAAATGGAACTGGAGCAATAAAGAACGAGAGAAGACCCAAAGAAAATGATGGGTTTCTCCCATATTATCTTTTAGATTTATGCACATGTATCTCTTATTTCAGTAGTTATAAGTTACATCCCATGACTTGTGTGGGAAACATTGAATTTCCTCATGAATAAATGATATTATTTCTGTAATTGAGTTGTGTACTTCCTTTTAATTTCATCTCTTATGATATGTAATGATTGTACAATGAATTAAACAACTCAATAACATACTTAATAACACTTAATCATAGGAAATGATCAAATTGAAAATACCTATAACTTAATAATGAACATCTGCAACCTACAATCAACAACTTTGTTTTCTGCTATGGTATGTAAAATCCCACATATCCCATCATTACCAACTTCCTTAAGGAAATGCATTGGTTCTATGGGGATTTTGTGTTTTCTTGTTGAAGGTGAACATGGAATGGAAGCATATGTAAGGTGTTACATTTTGTACCAACACACATAGCTTTAGATTGCATGTTGTAAAAAAATTATTGTAATTGAAAACACAATGAAAACTCTATGACCTCCCCTAGGTAGATTCATCTCATCAATGCCTTCCATTTCGAATGAAGTTTTGAGTTTCCATTTTTGCATGAGTGCAAAAATGTCAACATTTCTTGTGATCCTACAGGGAAAGATGTGTTCTAGCTTCAAGACCAGTGCCTTTCTCTTGTCCATTGGGCATGGAGTCAAAACATATAACTAAAATATGCCCTTTTATGAAAAAGTGACCTTTCGAAAAACAAACGACACTAAGAAAGGATCCGTAAACTAGATCATGTGCATAAATGCACTTATTGAAATTAAAAACTATAATGCACATGAAATGCACTTATTAAAATGGAAATCCTAATCTACCCTACTCTAACCAATAACAAATTGAAGCTAAACGAAACCTTAAATAGGTAGCAAAAAATAGCTTCCTTTCTCCAAAATCGAGGCCATAAACTCAGCTTGTAAAATAGGTAACATGATAGAGTGGGTAGAAGACATATACCTTAATTTTTTTCTTAAGATCAGTCCAATAATTGAGAAACACTTCTATCTCATCTCGTCACCTTCTTTGGAGTGATTTTGGACTTATTACTGAGAGAATCAAACTCTTCCTTGTGCTCTAAAAAAAAGCATGAATTTTGGTACTGCTTTGTGATGGCTAAGAATCATGCAAGAATTGAATAGGACATGGCCTCATAACCACTGGTAAACTGATTGTTTTGATCTGATATGTTCCTATGATCTGTACTATCTCATTGATTTCCTTTTCACCATTAACTACATTGTAAGGCTGATTTGAAAACTATTTTTCTTATGCAAGCTATTGTACTATTTAATTTCCATCCCGAACACATTTTGAAGCTAATTTGAACATATTTCAGCTTCTAGAAGCTTCGTACCACCATTATCATAACTAATTTTTCCCTTTTCTTATTATGATTCAAAAAAAAACTGTGAGATCAAATTAATCTCATTTTTCTGCATAAGATCTGATCTGGATATCTTGCTATTCTGAAAAATTATTCTCTAAAAATGATTCTTCCAAAAAAGCAAAGAAAGGATTTACATCCAAAGGAACTTCCTTCTCTTTTTCAAGTGCAAAAGAGACCTTAACAACAAGAGGCTATGTATAATGGAAGACGAATGATGAGACTGCAAAATCAAGTGAGTTCTAAAGGTTGTTCTTCACCAATGCAATCTTCCAACTCCGACAAGAAATCAACCTCTTCAAAATCAACCTCTTCAAGCTATTGTTTTTCATCTATCTTGACTGATTTTATCTCTTCATCATTTAGAATAAGGTCTGTCAAGCTGAAAACATGCTGCTCATGCACCAAATATGCTGATTCATTATCAAATTTGACCTGAAAATCCTCTTCATTTGAAGCTGATTTTACCTCTTCGAGACTGAAAGATGTGATGAATCATTGACCGGTGTGAGTATGGTGCCTTTGTGCACACTAAACTCAGAAAATGCAGATTGTTGATCATCTTCTACTTGTTTTTGATCTTCTGCAAAACTACATTGTACCTCCTACATGGTTTCATTTTCTAACTCTGGAACATGATCAAAATGGAACTTTGACATCCATCCTTGCAGATTCTGCAAGAATTTCAACCTCTTGTTTTCTTCAATTGGCTACCCCTCCTTGATGATATTCTGATTTTATCCTTCATGAATTGGTACTATGGAAGGAGGAGGAAGGGTGGGCTTGATTTCAGCTCAGACTGAAAATTCTTGAATAAGAGACTGAGGTACAAGGTTTGTATTTGGAACAGTAGTAGAAAGAAATCTTGGAAACGAATATTTTTATTTGAGTATGTCATTGTGGGATAGAAAGCTGAGAATTTCCAACAAATTTGATAATTTGAAAACTGATGAATGGGATAGATTGGATGGAAAGGAGGATCTATGGGCACTAGATTTTGATAGGGAAGGTAAGTGGGAACATTCCATTGACAGGGTTCCTCAACCTGATGCCTATCATTCTCCACTACTTGCAAAGATAAAGTAAAATCAACCATTTGATTAATAGTTTCATGCATTACCTCAAGCCTTTATTGCAAACTAAACCAACTAGGTGTAGGACCTCCCCATTGATAGGGTTGCTTAAGACCAGGTTGTTTAACATGTAATCTTTACATCAATTGCACTTTCAATACGTCCATGATCTCGCATTGAAAACAAAATGAAAATTGTATGACTTCCCCTAGGTAGGTCCATCTCATCAATGCCTTCCGTCTAAAACGAAAGTTTTGAGTTGACATTTTGCATGAGTGCAAAAATGTCAACATTTCAGTAATCCTATTGGGAAAGATGTCTACTAGCTTTAAGACCAGTGCCTTGCTCTTGTCCATTGGGCATGGAGTCAAAAGCATATAACCAAAATCTACCCTTTCATGAAAAATGACCTTTCGAAAAACAAACGACACTGGGAAAGGATCTAGTAAACCAAATCATGTGTGTAAATGCACTTATTTAAATTGCAAGATGTAATTCACATGATATGAACTTATTGAAATGGAAATTCTAATTTACCGTAGTCTAACCAATTGTAAATTGAAGCTAAATGAAGCCCTGAAACATGCAACGAAAAATAACTTCCCTTTTTCCAAAATTAAGCCTATAAAATCAACTTGTAAAATAGGTAACATGAAAGAGCTAGGTAGATGACATGTACCCTTACTTTGTTCATAAGACCATTCTAATAACTAAGAAACAATTCTATCTCATCTACCACATGCTCTAGAGTGATTTGTGGCTTGCTGCAGAGAATCTAAAACTCTTCCTTGTGCTCTCTAAAAGCATGAATTTTGGTACTGCTATAACTAGATGAGAATCAACTAAGAATTGAATAGGACATGGCATCATAACCACCGATAAAATCATTTTTTTGATATGATATGTTCCTATTAGCTGTATTCTATCTCATTGATTTCCTTTTCACCATCAACTACATTCTAAGGTTGATCTGAAAAATTATTTTTCTTTTACAAGCTATTGTACCCTTTCATTTCCATCCCTTGACACATTTTGATGCTGATTTGAACATGTTTCAACTTCCAAAAGCTACTGTATCTCAACTGTCATAATTGATTTTTCCCTTTGCTTATTCTAATTCAATATAAAAAATGTAGGATCAAATTCATCTCATTTTTCTACATAATATTTGATTTGGATAACATGTTGTTTTGACATATTCTTCTCTAAAAATGATTCTTCCAGAAGAGGAAAGAAAGGATCTGCATCCAAAAGAACTTCTTTCTCTTTTTCAAGTGCAAAAGAGACCTTAGCAATAAGAGGCTATGTATAATGGAAGACGAATGATGAGACTATAAAATCAGTGAGTTTTAAAGGTTGTTCTTCACCAATGCAATCTTCCAACTCCGACAAGAAATCAGCCTCTTCAAGTTGTTGTTTTTTATCTATCCTAACTGATTTTATCTCTTCGTCATTTAGAATAAGGTTTGTTAAGCTGAAAACATGCTACTCATGCACCAAATCTGCTGATTCATTATCAAATTTGACCTGAAAATCCTCTTCATTTGAAGCTGATTTTACCTCTTCAAATGAGACTAAAAGTCATGATGAATCATTGACCAGTGTGAGTATGGTGCCTTCGTGCACACTAGACTCAAAAATATAGATTGCTGATCATCTTCTACCTATTTTTTTATCTTATGTAGAACTATATTGTACATCCCTGCATGGTTTCATTTTCTAACTCGGAACATGATGAAAATGAAACTTTGACATCCATCCCCATTGATTCTACAAGAATTCCAGCTCACGTTTTCTTCAATTGGCTTCCCTTCCTTGATGATATTCTAATTTTATCCTTCATGAGTTGGTACTATGGAAGGAGGGGTGAGATTTATTTCAGCTCGTATTGGTAATTCTTGAATAAGAGACTAAGGTACAAGGTCAGTATTTGGAGCAGATTAGAAAGAAAACTTGGAAATATATATTTTTTTTCAGTATGTGATTATGGAATAGAAAGAGTAGAATTTATAGTAGCTTAATAATTTGAAACCAATGAATTTGATGCATTAGCTGGAAAGGATATTCTATGAACACTAGATTTTGATAGGGAAGGTAAGTGGGAACATCCCATTGACAGAGTTCCTTAGCTTTCGATGCCTATCATTCTCCATTGCTTGCAAAGATAAAATAAAATCAATCATTTAATTATTAATTTCATGTATTACCTCAAGCCTTTATTACAGACTAAACCAACTAGGTGTAGGACCTCCCCATTGACAAGGTTGCTTAAGACCAGGTTGTTTAGCATACAATATTTGCATCAACTACACTTTCAATACTTCCATGATCTGCTCTATTTCATGAATTTTTCCTTCAACCTCTTCATCTTGTGAAAAATCTACATAACGTTCTACATAACCTTAGTTTTGGACATCATAACCATTGCCATATAGATAATCATATTGATGTACAGGGTTTGGGTTATGGGGATATTCATTTTTATAGGGGTCATAATGATGATTTGAATGGGAATATGGATGATAATACTGTGGATATGTTGGATACAACTCTTGGATAGAAGCATTCCACTGAGGAATTGATGTCATGATTGCATGACCTCATAAAATATGTGAAAATGGAAAACAGTGCGGTGGTCATGAAAATAAGTCGAAAACAACAAAATAAAAGATCGTATTTTATTGAAAAATATCTTAAAAAGTTACAATCTGCAGAATTTGATGATGAAAAACATGCACTAGTTTGAAATGAGATTTATAGAGTCACTGTATCAGATGAGTTCTGATTTGGATCTTCAATCTCCTAAGTTCATCAATAGTAGTTCTCATCTTGTCCCAACGGGCCTGGCAAAAATTGTTATCTCTCGAAGTGCACCCTAGTTGAGGGATATAAGAGGGATTTCTAATATTTCTCTTTCCCCACTTTTGTAGATATAATGGAAACACCTCTGTGGCTATGTGTATCCCTATGTTGAGGTGAGTTTGTAGGATTACAAGGCGCGGTTCCTTATTGATGTTAGCATAATTTAGCATAGACATATTTATTGCATTTTATTGCATTGTCTTTTATTTAATAATGTGCAACATGTGCACTCTAGTCTAGTGACTTGCATTCAATATTGTTATGTTGGATAACATTCAATATTGGTATTAGTAGTAATTACATGTGCATGTGATATGGGTCTTATCATCTCGTAGTTGGTGCCTGATAGGGTGTCATGTCTATCCATATGAGGCTGTCTAATATCTATAAATATTATAGCTCTTGCATTGTTATGTAATCTGATTTCATGATCAATAATATTTGTGAGGCTTCCGTCCCTCTTTGGTCATTGAAATCTTATTCTATTCTATCATTTGGTATCAAAGCTATACAATTATTATCATTTGGTATCAGAGCAGGTTCTATCCAAGCAAGGTTGAAGAGGAGCACTATTGGAGAGGATCCATTGGAGAAGAAGATTTGCATCAAAGGAGAGCCATTGAAGCATCCCGCATGATCTCTATTCCTTACAAGCATCCTCAATTAAAATTTAACCTATCCACTTATTTGGAAGGTAAATTTTTTTATTAGTCATCGGGTGACAAAGCCAATTGATCCAACATATTGGCGGAATATTTCAGATTTGGAGATTTAAAAAAAATATCGAAAAAAAAAAAAAAGATTTGTGAAAAAAGAGATCTTAAAAAAAAAGGAGAAAGATCTTGAAAAAAAAATTGTAGATCTAAAAAAAGAGTGAAAAAAAAATCAGATCTCTAAAAAAAAAAAATCAGATCTGAAAGTGGAGGTGTGAAGAATTCGAGAGCAAAGGTTGAAGCAGTCCCGTCAACAAAATTCTAGCAGATAGCTCTTAGAAAAAAAACGTAACTTTTTCATACAATTTCAGATTGATGTGTCATTTTTATTTCTAGAAAGATAAGAAGGATTCACACAGCTTTACAGTTTATATCATTTTTAGATTCGGCCTCTACATGTGACGAAAATTCTGTACAAGTCGGATCATGTTTTTCTGAAAAAAAATCAGATCTAGCTGGTAAATTGGTAAGATATCAAAAACTAAGATTTTGATTCTTTTGAAATTTTGTGGGTTTCAAAAAAAATATTGTATGATGCTGCTATCAAAATTTTAGAAAAACCTAGATCATGGTTTGTGAGAAAAGGTGAAAACAATATTCAGATTGTTTGTTTGGATCTTGGGAACAAACAGGTCAACAGTTCAATTCTCACTCTCTCCATATTTTTTATTAAATTATTTTTTTGAAAAATTTAGAGAAATTACTAAACTTTGGGAGATTTCCAAATTTAGAAGCTCACCAAACACATTTAGAGCCACCGCTAAATTTAGCGAGAAAACACACCTATTGGGGGGTAAAAAATATTTTTGGCCTAAATTGTGTATTTTGTGATTCTAGACCCTTTTTTCTAAAGAGGGGGACACAAAAACTTCATTTTGATGTACTTTTAGAGAATTTTGTACTAATCTTGGTGCATAAAGGTAAAAAAAAAGTGTAATTTTTTTATTTTATGTTTGGTTCTATCACACGAGATCTTTGATCTCATAGTAGCGTTCGGTATATACGGTGCCTCTGGGAAGTGCTTACGGGTGATGCCATCGCGACTACTACTGCACTTAACGCCTAACACAGCCTACCTAAATGTTGTAGGCATCGACCCTATAAAATCGACGGGGAGTAATAAGGACACAATACACACATTTGAGCCCTCCCATCTGTTTGTGCTTGCACAAACCCCTCTTCGTATTGTCTAAGTACCACGTACTAAATTCTTTCACGTGCGTTAACACCTCTTTCGTACTGATGGGTATATTGAAAGGGTGATCTTCTTCCATGTACCGATGGGTATATCGGAAGGGAGCATATATAGAAAGGTTTGGTATATCGGCCTGATGGTATATTGAGAGGGAGACCATAAACCTGGAGTGATAAGAGCCTTACCTTTTGTCAGAAATTCAGAGTTTCAGAAATTCAGATTACAGAAATGGGTGCACAAGCACCAAAGTTCTTCTTGCCAGATTCACAACTGCTTAGAGGAGACAACTATGCTACATGGAAACCGAAGATCAAGATGTTACTTGAGTTTGAAGACCTATGGACAGTTGTAGATGGAAAAACAACAAGATCACTTGATGATGGAAGACAACAAGTTCAATTTGATAGGGCCAATCAAAAGGCCAAGTTGATCATCTTGTTTAGCGTAATGGACGATGTGCAACCCCACATTAGAGATGCCACATCGGCCAAGGATGCATGGGATAAGTTGAGCATAGTCTATGAGGCAAAGAACAAGAATGCCATCCTCAACCTACTATCACAACTACATACTCTCAAGTTCAAGCACAATGAGAAGGTTGAAGTTTTTTTGAGACGAGTTGCTACTTTGAGGGCATCTCTATTGGCATTGGGAAAAGAGATAAGTGATGAAGACCTCGTACCAATTGTGTTGCGAGCACTTCCTCCTTCATACAGAATATTTGCGACAACTATTAATATGAGTGAACACACAGTCACCTTTGAGAAGTTGGTCAATCTACTCCAACAAGAAGAGGCAATGAACAACAAAGATCATGAAGATGAGCAAACACTATCTTCCAATCATAAAGGAAAGGGGAAATTTCAGTCCAATCACAAGAAGTCCCAACAAAATCAAAGTCAACAAAGGTACCAAAGTCAACGAGACAACACCCAAAAGTGTCCCATTTGTAATAGAAGGGGAAATGACATCAAAGATTGCTGGTACAATTCCTACAAAAAGGGTTCATCAAGCAATTCAAAACCTAATAACCAACAGGGTAACAAAAATTCAAATCAAGGGAAGTCCAATAACAACAACAATCAAGGGCAGAAAAATGGTAATTAGCAAAGAAAACCCAAACAACAAGGGTACATTGCGAACATGAGGATGATTCAGATGAAGGACACCACATGTATTTTACTCAATTTGATGAAGAAACCAAGTCCACACAAGATATCTGGTATGTTGACTTGGGTGCAACTCGACACATGACTGGACGCAAGGATTGGTTCTACACACTACGTGACTCACCTAACAAGAACCATGTGTCATTAGGTGATGACTCATCATACAGTGTTAAGGGGATTGAAACATTTCACTACCTCTTGGAAAGCATGACTGTAAAATCACAAATGTATTATATGTACCTGGGTTGACCAAGAATTTGCTATTAGTTAGTCAACTCCTTGATCACAACTTGAAGTTGGATTTTGACAGTAATAATGGAGAAAAAGTGTGCTTGATAAGAGATAAGTCAAGAGGTTCCAAGATTGTAGTAAGAGCCTCCAATGTGGGATGCATGTTCCAACTTGATTTTGTCCACAAGGATGATCAAGCTCTAGTGGCCAAAGACACACAATCTATAGAACTATGGCATCATAGATATGGTCACATCAATTTTGGCTATCTCCAAACACTTCAAAAGGGAAACATGGTGAAAGGATTTCCTACACTCAAGCACAACATTGACAAGTGTCACAATTGCCTAGCTGGAAAGCAACACAGAGTACCCTTCTAGAAGAACACATATAGAGCTAAGGGAAAGCTTGATTTGGTGCACACCGATCTTTGCGGGCCCATGCAACCAAGTCATTCTAGATGTCAATACTTCATGCTTTGTGTTGATGACTACTCAAGAAAGATGTGGATATATTGTCTAAGAAACAAGAGTCAAGCCTTTGAGACATTTCAGAAGTTCAAAGCACTTGTTGAGAATGAAGTTGGTCGCAAGATCAAAACTCTCTCGCTCAGATCGAGGGGGAATTCACAAGCAATGAGTTCAAGAATTACCTGGAAGCTCATGGGATTCGTTGACAAATGCCTCCTACTCACACACCATAGCAGAATGGTATAGTTGAGAGAAGGAATCGTACTATCATGGAAATGGTGCGATGTATGATTGACGACTCAGGTTTAACAAAGACATTTTAGGGTAGAAGCTATAAGAACTACAGTCTATTTGTTGAACAGAGTGCCCGCAATAGCTCTTGAAGGAGTGACACGTCAAGAAGCATGGTCAAATAGGAAACCATCAATTGCACACCTAAAAGTATTTGGGTGTAAAGCTAGCATGCACATACCCAAGAAGAACATGAACAAGTTGGATATGAAAGCGAGAAACCTGATATTCATTGGATACAATGAAGAAGCTCTTGGGTACAAATTATGGGATCCAAAAGTAAAGAAAGTATACACAAGTAGGGATGTTGAGTTCTTTGAGAAGAAACAAGTAGATGCTCCACTCAATGACTCAACAAACATGCAGAATACACCTCTTGTGAAGACATAATTTTATGTTCCCACTGAAGATGACAAAGTGATGAATTAGATGATGCTAAAACTTGGATCCACCACAAGCCAATGCAACAGCTAAGAAGCTACCTAAATGGTATACTCAATTAATAAGAGATGTAAATTTGGATGAAGCACCTAGCACATCATCCAATCCTGGACCTAGAACTCGCAGTGAAGCTCGTGAAGAGGTCAATTATGCCCTAATGAGTAGAGTTGTTGAAATAGTTGAGCCATCTATAGTTCAAGAAGCCCTACAATCAAAAGCTTGGAAAGATGCCATGGATTTAGAGTATCAGTCAGTGATGAAGAACAACACATGGCAACTTGTCGACCTTCCACCAAGGAAGAAACCCATTGGATGCAGATGGATATTCAAGACTAAGTACAAATCAGATGGGACTATTGACAAGTATAAAGCAAGGCTTGTAGCAAAGGGGTATGCACAACAAGAAGGCATTGATTATGAGGAGACATTTACTCCCACAGCCAAGATCAAGACAATCAGGATGATCTTTTCTCTAACTACACAATTTGGTTAGAAAGTCCACCAAATGGATTTGAAAAGTGCCTTTCTTAATGGAGATTTGCAAGAAGAAGTCTATATGACTCAGCCAGAGGGTTATGTAATACCAGGAAAAGAGATGATGTTATGTAGACTCATAAAATCTCTGTATGGCCTAAAACAGCACCCCAAAGATGGTACATCAAAATTGATGAGCATCTCATAAGTCATGGATTCGAAAGGAATCCTTATGACCCCAATCTCTACCTCAAAAAGCATGGGGAGAGATTGTCATTATGGTTGTTTATGTCGATGATCTAGTCATTATAGGTAGTTCGTGAAGATGATCAATGCAACAAAGAAGGATTTTAATCGATTGTTCAACATGATAGATCTCACAATTTGAGCGAAGGCATATGTTTTCACTAAGTCACTTGCACGTGACAAATTCACACTTTATTCAGAGAGTTCCTCTCCACTTCATTGGAAACTATGCAAAATTAAGGGGGGGAATGTTAGCATAATTTAGCATAGGCATATTTATTGCATTTTATTGCATTGTCTTTTATTTAATAATGTGCAACATGTGCACTCTAGTCTAGTGACTTGCATTCAATATTGTTATGTTAGATAACATTCAATATTGGTATTAGTAGTAATTACATGTGCATGTGAGATGGGTTTTATCATCTCGTAGTTGGTGCCTGATAGGGTGTCATGTCTATCTATATGAGGCTATCTAATATCTATAAATATTACAACTCTTGCATTGTTATGTAATCTTATTTTATGATCAATAATATTTGTGAGGCTTCCGTCCCTCTTTGGTCATAGCAATCTTATTCTATTCTATCATTTGGTATCAAAGCTATACCATTATTATCAATTGATGTATCATAAATCTAATTTTTTGGGTTTAAAGGGTAAAAAGATGGGTGTAACTAAAATTTAAATGGTATGATACACAAACATTATTGAGGGATTTGACCGAGTATATGCAAAATTTCTTCGAGAAACATATTAAAGGAGCATGAACCAATGGGTTTCAGCTAAATCCTAAGGAAAAACACTTATGTGTTGAGGGATAAATCACAACAACATAGCAAGCTAACATGCACACTAAGACTATGCAGAAAACACCAAATTTGCAGCAAGGTAAGATAATTAATTTAGGGAATTAAAATTCATAAGAAATAATAAAAAGATACACACCACTGCAAATAATTGGAAAGACAATGACTAGTTCTCATTCAAGGGCAAAATTGACAAAAATCTGCTTCAGCACTCCTACGTCCAAAACATCCCTCCTTGTGCTTTACCAATGCAAACAATATATAGTAAAAAATAATTCACCCAACCCTACCTAAAAATAGGTTGTAGTCTGAACTTGCCCATGCATGCTAACTTTATCCTTTATCATGAATACATAATGGAATAAAATAACTATTAGAGTATGTATTTACCTTAGCTCATATTCGCCTAGGTACTTTATTCACCTTTATTGTATTTATTCGTACCCACTTATGTGTGTAGATATTTTTCTTTATTTATTTAGATATTATGAGATATTATCTAGTTGTCGGTATAGTTCCTTTATTGATATATGGTATTGACTAGTTCTTTCCTTGATCTATGGTATTGACTAGATCCTTGATGTCTAGTTCTTTCCTAAATCTATGGTCTTGACTAGTTCTTTCCTTAATTTATGGCTTGATCTATGACCTTGAATGGTTCTTAGATTGTTATTCCTTACCTATATAAGAAAGGCCCATTCTCATTGTATTTCATTGAGTTCCATAATAATATATGATATTGCTTCTCATTTGTTTGCAAATGTTTATGTAAAGTTATTTTGGTGAATTACTTTCATCTTATTGATCGTGGTGTTTGATTAACATCTGTGTTCTTGGTTTAGTACAATTTGGTTATCATTCCTTTTATGGTATTAGAGAAGAAAATTGTTGTTTAAATCCATATGTAAGTTTCATTTTGTAAACATTTTTTTGTATATTCATATATTTTGGATTTGTCCTTATTTTTTGTTGCATACTCACATCCATTGAAATTCCTATCCCTTGGTCATATGGTATGGTCATATAAGGGCTTAAAACTTGTGATTCCTAGTAGTAGGTGATTAACTCCATTCCCTTTAATTTTATTTGTGTGGTGAAGGCAAGAGTATTTAATTTGTTTTAGTGGCAACTAAAATAAATAGTAGAGCATAATATTGAAAAGCTTATATCTTTTGATCAGGAACTCGATTTTGAGTTCCGTTTTTTACAAAAGTGCTTATTTTTATGTTCTCTTTCCATTGGAAATATTTATTTTGAGAATTAAACTATAATTATAAAATGTCATATTCTAACATGCACTTATTATAAAGTGTCAAAATCGGGGGTTGTTGTTGCTTTTGCATTAGATCATGTTGAACCATTAAAAACACATAATTACCACACATGGAAAACAAGAATGAAAACAATAATTAATAAGAAAGGATTATGGGCTTTAAATTATCTAGAACAACCAATCTTCACTAGAGAATATGAGAAATTTTAGTACCAATGCAAATTTGATGAGTGTATCGGTTTGATGGGAACTTATGTAAGTGATGATTTAGTTTCATTTGGAAGAATGTGAATCTAATTTCAAAATCTGGGAGAAATTAGAGGATTTATTTGGTAAGGTGAATCATATGAGATCTATGCAACTTGAAATGGAGATCACCTCTCTTAATCCTGGATTTTTTCAACAATTATAGACTATCTTACCAAGGTAAAGCATTTGTTGACACAATCGAAGGGGAGTGGAAGAGATAAGAAAGATGAAGAGTGTGTTTACTTAATTCTATCCAAGTTGAGAATACCATTTCAAATATTTTCTTTTACCTTTTTCTCTAGCATGGATGCCTTAGGTGACACATTAAAAATGCCTGAATTAGAAATTTTTTATAAAAGACTTACTAGGGAAGAATCCAAATTGTCTCACCTTGAGTCTTCCACCTCTCAAAAGGCATTAGTTGCATCTAATCCTAAAAGCAAGGGAAAACCAAAAAGTAAAACCAAATCCATGCCTTCTCCATCTCAAAGCTCTCGTAAACCTAAAGAAAATAGATCTAAACCCAAAGAGTCTTCTAAATCCAAGAATAAGTCTACTCTTTCATGCTCTTTTTGTGGGGGTAGTGGTCATGAAGAATATGTGTTATAAGTGAATGCAAGCCTTAGAGGATGCAGTCAATAAACAAAAAAATTCTATCTCCACTCCACCTCCTTCTAATCAATATGAAAAAGCAATTAATTTTGTTGGGAAATCTCAGTCACCACTTGCAGATAGTTGAGTTATAGATTTTGGTGCTTCTCATCACATGACTTTTTCCAAGGAGTCTTTTGTTTCTCTAGGTTTGAGTTCTACTTCCAAAGTTGAGGTTGGAGATTCTTCCTTTCTTTCTATTGAGGGAAAATGTGATATACACCTTGATGGTGGTAGTATTCAAGATGCATTGTATGTTCCTAACACTACCACAAATTTTCTTTCTGTATATCAAATTTTTCATTATGGTAAAGGAAAAATAGTTACTTTTACACCACATGGTACAAAATTTTTGGAGCCTCATTCACTTGTTGCTCAAGGTATTGTTGATAATAGTTCTAGACTATATCACTTTGAGGGTTTTGATGAAACTTCCTCTATAGGGACATGATTGATTTCTCATGTAGATTAAGAGAGTAAGATTTGGTATGAAAGATTTGGACATCTCAATTACAAATATTTGAAGGAGTTGAGCACTCATGGTATGGTAGATGGTATTCCTAGATTTTCTTGTCTTGAGGGAGTTTTCTCTAGCTATTTATTAAGAAAACAACACCAAGACCCATTTCCTAAGAATTTATCTAAGAGAGTTTCTTTACCACTTAAGCTTGTGCATAGTGACTTGATGGTTTTTCCTACCCCTTTTTCAATGGAGCTAAGTATGCACTTACCTTTATTGATAATTTATCGAGGCGTAATTGGGTTTATTTTCTCAAGTACAAAATTGATATTTTTTCACGCTTCAAATTCTTTAAGGATTTGGTCAAGAAACAATCTTCTAGTTGCATTAAGAACTAGCACTAATAATGGGGGAGTACTTCAGCAACGAGTTTTCTAATTTTTTGGCAACTCAAGGCTTTATTCATCAACAATTTGTTCCTCATACTCCATAATAGAATGACTTAGCAGAAAGGAAGAATAAAAATTTGAAGGAAATGGCTAACTGTATGATGCATTCTAGAGATTTACCTCTTATATACTGGGAAGAAGCAATTAATTGTGCTAACTACATTTAGAATCAGACACCACACAGAGTACTTGAGCATTTGACTCCAGAGGAAGATTGGTCCAACACTAAGCCAAATGTCTCATTTTTTTGAGTCTTTAGGAGCCATGCTTGGGTCTTTATGCCAAAGAATAAAATGAAAGCTTTGGAAAAGAAGAGAAAACCCTTGATCTTTATAGGGTATTGTGAGGACATGAGAGCTTATCAAATTTTAGATTCGATACTCATGAGGTTCTTTTTGAACACATGTTCAATTTGATGAGCACTTCACTCCTCATGATTCTTCATCTTCTTCCATGCCTCCTTCATCTCATCTTGAGGATCCTTTCTTTGAGGAGGTTGATGATGAGGTTATAGATGTCATTGAGGATCCTATTCCCACTGATGTTGTCACTATGCCTAAGTGGGATCATACTATAGTTTCTAAGGCAACACCTTTCATACAAGATCTTCCACCCACTAGGCAACACCAAACACATTCTACTAGTTTTGGAATTTTGTGTCAGGAAGTTTCGAGGATCCATAATCTTTTTCACAGGCTCATGGGATATAGGAGTGGGATGATGCGATGACAACTGAGTATTCTTCTTTGATGAAGAATAATACTTTGATTTGGTATCTCTTCCTAAAGGAAGAAATATGGTTAGGTGTAAGTGGGTATACTAAACTAAATATGCAATTGATGGTTCCAATGACAAGTATAAGGCTTGTCTATTTGTAAAGGGTTTTTCACAAGTTGAAGGTATTGATTACTCGAGACTTTTACACCCCATTGCCAAGATGGATTCTATATACCTTGTACTTGCTATTGGTGCATCATAGGGTAGTCCATAAGCTAGATAGACGTGAAGAATGCCTTCCTACATGGAGAAACATGTTGGATTTGTTCAAGATTATTCTCTTGTTTGTAGACTCTGAAGGTCTCTCTATGGTATCAAACAAGCCCCTTAGGCTTGGTATGAGAAGATGGATTATTTTCTTCTATCTACTAGTTTTGTTCATTTCCACTCCGATCATACAATATATCTCCAACATATTGGTGAGGATATTGTGATACTTTTCTTATATGTTGATGATCTGTTACTTATTAACAACTCTTCTTCCCACATTTAGACTATTCAGAGGGATATTTCTACATAGTTTGACATGACATATCTTAGGTTATTACATTATTTCCTTGGTTTGCAGATTTCTTAGATAGATTCAGGGATTCATTTGAGTTAGCAAAATTACACCCATGATCTTCTTCAAGATACTTTGACATGGCTGATTGCAAGCCAAGTCCATCTCCTTTTCATTCTGGGGTTACTCTTACTTCCACATGTACCACTCCACTGTGTGATCCTACTCTGTATAGGTAGTTGGTTGTAAGTCTCATGTACTTGACCCATACTCACCCTGATATTTCATTTGTAGTAGGGATTATATCTCAGTTTTCACATTCTCCTCATAGTAGTCATTGGTAGGCTGCTAAAAGGATTTTGCGTTATTTGCAGGGCACTTCCCACTTTGGCCTACACTACACTAGGGGTTTCACTTAGTTGGTTGGGTATACAGATTCAGATTGGGAAGGTTTTATTGATGAAAGGTGTTCCACTTATGGCTATCTTTTTGTCTTGGTTCTTCTCCACGTGCTTGGGCATGCAAAAAGCAACAAGCTATTATACTTTCATCTTGAGACAGAGTATAGAGCATTAGTTACGTTGATTCAGCAAATTCATTGGTTTCAATGATTATTGACAGAGTTCGGATTCCCACAGAATCACCAAATATGATTTGGTGTGACAACCAAAGTGCAATTCACATTTCTTCGCAACTTGAGTTGAACACCAATAGAATGCCTTTTTCATCACCTCATTACCTTGAGTTGCATGGAATGCTTGTGGTTTTTGAAGTTTTTCTTGGGGGTGTTCGTGAGAACATCTTCCTTATTCTTCTTCTTTCTCTTTCCTTCTTTTGGTTCAAGATTTCTTCATGGATATATTGTACATGAGTACCTCATCAGGCCTACTTTTTGAGACTCATACCGTTGTTGACATGCCACTTCTATTTTTTCCCCTAGCTTCAATTTAGGGGTGTTAGAGTAGGTATTTACCTTAGCTCATGTTCACCTAGGTAATTTATTTACCTTTATTATATTTATCCGCACCCACTTATGTGTGTGTGGATATTTATTTTTATTTATTTATATATTAAGAGATATTATCTAGTTGTTAGGTATAGTTGCTTCCTTGATCTATGATATTGAATAGTTATTTCCTTGATCTATTGTATTGACTAGATCCTTGATATCTAGTTCTTTCCTAAATCTATGGACTTGACTAGTTCTTTGATGACTAGTTATTTCCTTGATTTATGGCTTGTTCTACGACCTTGACTGGTTCTTAGATTGTTATTCTTTGCCTATTTAAGTAAGGCTCATTCTTATTGTATTTGATTGAGTTCCATAATAATATATGTTATTGCTGCTCATTTGTTAGAGTAGGTATTTACCTTAGCTCATGTTCACATAGGTACTTTATTTACCTTTATTGTATTTATCCGCACCTACTTATGTGTGTGGATGTTTATTTTTATTTATTTAGATATTACGAGATATTATCTAGTTATTAGGTATAGTTCCTTCCTTGATCTAATGTATTGACTAGATCCTTGATGTCTAGTTCTTTCCTAAATCGATGGATTTGACTAGTTATTTGATGACTATTTCTTTCCTTGATTTATGGCTTGATCTACGACCTTGACTAGTTCTTAGATTGTTATTCCTTGCCTATATAAGATAGGCCCATTCTCATTGTATTTCATTGAGTTCCATAATAATATATGATAGTGCCACTTATTTACTTGCAAAGGTTTATGTAAAGTTACTCTAGCGAATTACTTTCATCTTATTGATTGTGGTGTTTGATTAGCATCTATGTTATTGTTTTGGTATAATCTAGTTATCGTTCCTTTTAATAACCATGCTTTTTACAATGAGGAAATAACAACCTTAGTTCCAAAATAAAATTAGTCAAAGTGTAGTTGATTACTTTAATTATGAAATAAT
Organism: Taxus wallichiana var. yunnanensis; assembly: GCA_018340775.1. NCBI lineage: Eukaryota > Viridiplantae > Streptophyta > Pinopsida > Cupressales > Taxaceae > Taxus > Taxus wallichiana. The sequence goes on along the minus strand of CM031239.1, from coordinate 946,053,587 downwards.
AAATGACTTGGGTGAATATTTTAGCTAATTTTTAGCCTTTGCTTGATGTGCAAGTCTTTCTTTTTCAAGTGCATAATCTTTGTCTTCTTCTACATGATGTGACACCTGTATTCTTCATCCACTTGCAATGGAAAATTGGTCTTCTTCTCTAATCATCCTCAGTGAATGACATGCAAAATACATTATGGGAAAAATAATGCCTTTGTTCTCCTTTACTTAGCAAAATAAATCATTTCCAATGTGGGGACTACTGTGCACATGTCCAAAATAATATCCTCCTCTTTGTATGAGGTTTCTTTAGCAGAGTTTAAGGTAAACTTTGCAAATATTAAGGTAACCCACTTCTTTGTTGACTTGGCATATAATATGAGTTGAATAATAATAAATTGATTATTAAACTTGGTATATATATTTGATTTAAAAATCATAGGACTTTGATCTTCAATGTATTCGAACAAGGCATGATGTGACCCTTTGGCCCCCTTCAATAATTCTTTGTCACCATTGATTCATTGCACTTAATAATAATGGTTTGACTATTCTTTGAGCTCCATTTCATAAGCATATTACAATAATTAAAATAATCACGAGGTCATTTTTTGAAACATTGGCAAACTATAATCCTCAACCCCATTTTGATTAATCATTGTATTTTAATGGCATATGAATATGATTTTCAAATTTATCAAAAGTCAAATGAAATTAATTTGGGACACAATCCCTTCCTCATGAAGCCTCAACCATCTTAATTATGTCGGTGGCATTATCCAACTCTAGTCGAGTTGATGGTAACTCGAGTTTGCATTGATAAGGAAAGTCTAATTCTTAGCCGTTGATCCGTACTATGAAGATCTTCATCATCGATTTAATGGCAATTGTGGTTTGGTTTTTACACCTTTGGATCTTATAACATTTGATCCTCTCTGTTGATTTGTGTACTCATTTTGGACTAGGGTTGAATGGTGGTTTACATTAGAAGTGGTAACTTTAATTTTCAACCAATGATCCTTGTCCTTTTGATATGAAGAGTTAGATTTGCTAACTCAAGTCTAGTTAGGTTTCTTCGCACTGTGGTTTGGTTGAGTGGGATAAAACAATTCAAACCATAGTTTCATTTCATTGCTCCTCGTTCTAAGGGCCAAGCCCTAAAAATATTTTCCACGATGCCATTTTTGTAGTTCGAGATCGATCTTTGGCTTTTCGGAGGCACTACATGCATTTTTTCATTCAGGGAGGCTCTATGAGTGTGAATACTTACATATTTATGTTGTTTCTTCTCTTTCCGAGTTATGTCCAATATATTTAGGAGATGCCTATCATTTTTGCTATATTTTTATCACTATTTGATGAAGGGATGATAATTTTTGATCTCTGAGCATCACAACTACTTCATCATTGCCACTTTGACTTTAATATATAATGATACTTCATTCTTTCTTCACACTTCTTACGTGATTTCATGGTATATTTATGGATGGCCGACACTTTTAATATTGAAAGCATTTTTGGGTGCTCGTGACTCATTATTCTTTCAATGGAACCTCGAGTTCTCTGTTTCTAGTTTCTCCAAGGCCATTTTGAGCAATGGTAAGCCGAAAATGACACCATAGATTTGTGTTTTTCTTGATGAAAAAATGAGTATCATTGTCTTGCTTGCTATAATAGATCTGAAAATCCATTCTCCCTTGGTTCTTGTTATGCTTGTTTCCTTTTAATAGTCGAACACTTAAAAATTAATGAAGCATTATGTCTTTCTCTGGTTATTTCTTGAACTGCTATATAAGATGACCATTACTATATGATGGGGTGTCTGTTTTTCACCATTTTGAGAGATCTTTTATTTTGAAGTTTGTAATGTTTTGTAGCTAGCTCAAAGGCTCTATTTTCAATTCAGTACGTTCTTGTGCTATTGTTATCTATCCTGAATTTTCATGGTCAAAATCTATGCTCCATTCAAGTTGTGTTTTGAGGAAGCATGAAATCAATTTTTGTTTTGTAAATACCCATTTGTGGGTTTGTACATAATAAAATGAAGATTTCCCGAGACTTGATCTCTTCGCATGATTATATCTTTAAATTAAGAAGCTATAATTTTGTGGGTTTCATTCCTTTGAAGCCATGGTTTTGCTGGATTTGAACCTCACTATTAGTGATGGCACAATTTCTTGTTATTTTCCCTTTTCTTTGCATAAGTTTTGAACTATATTTCCTTTCAAGTGAGTTCTAGAAATGGACACATTATATTACGATTAATTACTTTCTAACTAAAACTCTTGATATTTGAATGTTGTGAAAGTTTTTTATTGCTCTTGAGCTTGTACTTGTATTGATCTAAAGTCAATATTTGATGAGTTTAAATGTTGTTCAATAGAAAGTACCTTTATTGAACTCGTACCTTGATCATTTGTAAAGACATGAATGCATTTTCCTTTGTAGCCTCAACTTTTTTGTATAAATTGAATGCAATCTGAATTTGTTAGTACAAAATTTAAATCATGAATTGTGTTCTTTCGACATGCAACATTTACTCTGCACACTTAGGAAAATACTTAGAAAACAATAGGATTTAGCCTCTCTTGTATTCCATAGTCACTTTATTTTATTCTTTTTTTTCTTTTGTTTGTCATGATTCATGTGAATGCCACGAGATTCTACAAGATAGTACTTTCTCAAATCCATATCTGTTACTTTGATGTACCTTATGCATCTATATTTAAGGAGATTTATTTGCATAAAGCTAGATAACACAAGAATACAAGTTAAAACCTTGAGCTTTAGAATCGACATCCTTTTTCTCTTTCTTTTCAAGTGCACTGTAGGCTGCTTGATGATGTAGAAGATGAAGATGGAAATGGAATTGGAGCAATAAAAAATGAGAGAAGACCCAAAGGCAATGATGGGTTTCTCCTTTATTCTCTTACTTTTAGATTTATGCGCATGTATCTCTTATTTCAGTAGTTATAAGTTACATCCCATGGTTTGTGTGGCAAACATTGAATTTCCTTATGAATAAATGATATTTTTTTTGTACTTGAGTTGTGTAATTCCTTTTACTTTAATCTCTTATGATATGTAATGATTGTACAATGAATTAAAAACTCAATAACATAATTAATAAAACTTAATCATAGGAAATGATCAAATTGAAAATACCTATAACTTAATAATGAACATCTGCAACTTGTAATCAGGAAATTTGTTTACTGCTATGATATGTAAAATCTCACATATCATGTGATTCCTGCCTTCATCAAGGCAATGCATTGGTCCTTTAGGGCTTTTGTGTTTCCTTGCTAAAGGTGAACATGGAATGAAAACATATGTGAGGTGTTACATTTTGTAATAGCAAACATATCTACGTAGATTGCATGTTGTTAATCAATTACTACAACTAAAAACAATGAAAACTATATGAATTCCCCCTAGTTAGGTCCATCTCATCAATGCCTTCCATCTGAAATGAAGTTTCAAGTTTCCATTTTTATGAGTGCAAAAATGTCAACATTTACCTTTACTAGTCCCACCAAGGCTCTTTGGGAATCTATTTTCACTACTATCATGTTGATCGAGAATATTTGTTAGAGAACACACAAGGAGTGTACGGGAGAGAAGTCCGGGATCAAGGGTGCGAAGGGACGGGGAAGGACCCGCGCGTGGAAGGAAATTTCAACATTCGGGACTTAGCCGATTTTGAGCATGACGACCTATTTTTAGAATATGGTGTGCGGAACACACCAATGATGCGAAGATGTGTGCACCATGCATTGTCTACCTTTGGAGGATCAGATTGAAGCATTTACATGGAGATGAGCTAAGGATAGGATTAACACTTGATTAATTGTAAGGGGTCTATAGATAGCACACTTGCATGTGTGGCTATGCCTGTGAATGGTGCATGGCTATTAATTGCATGTGACCTATTTCTGGAATAAATAAGTGGTGAAGGGAAAGTCCCCACCCTATATATATAATGTGAGGTACATAGTGGTAATATATGAGTGTGATGGATGTATGGAGGTATAGAGATATATGCATATGACTGAATTATTGTATCAGATCCATATGCGCATTGGTATAGATTAACATTATTGTAAGGAGCTTCGTGTTTATTAATAGATGGAAGATATTGGCTGAACCTAAGTGTCATTCCTGTGTGGAATTGAGTAGTACATGTTATTGATTCAATCATGATTACTGTTTAAAGATTGTTCTTTCATAGATTTGAATGTAGCATACATTATAGAATGATAGATTAGTTATGAATCTATATGTTTCTTCCTTCATCATGCTAACATCCTACTACAACAACCCTAAAGAGGGACCTGGTACCTTTGTGCACTTTGGGTGAGCACTCAGTCAAGGTTGAGTGATGTGCTAGCGTGACTAGGGTGTTATCTGGTAAATTCTAGGTTGCATCATTAGTTCCATTTTTGGGACCTCTTTTTTAGTTGTTTTCAGGATGGTTTGCAATGAAGACGTATCGGTTAACTCTAGAAAGTATTGAGGAATGGATACATGATTTGGAGGAAGAATATGCACGGTGGTTCAACAGTGGATCTAAGTTTAACGCATGCACTTGGGTAGAATAGAATCTATATGACAACTTATATGAGAGCTTTTTCACTATATTTCTAGTAGAACTATACGAGTGGATTAATACGTATGCATCTAAGTGGAATTGGAGGTATCATGCACTTGTCTAGACATAGGAATAATTTTAGGCCCTTTATGATGCTGATCTGATTTGGACTCACACTATGGATACGTGGTTTCATGGTGTTCTAAATAGTTATATTCTAGAATATTCAATTTTGACGTACTCTTTCTCGAAGTAGCTAAATTCTAGTTTTTGCGGTATCCAAGAGGAGCATATTTGTGAGGTATTCCACTGGCGATCAAGATCTTGATGGTAACTTTGAACCTGGAGAGTAAACCGATGGCTAACTAAACTTCACCACACGTAAGGGTAGGAACAAGTTTGGTGAAAGATGGTAGACCTAGTGGCAGAGAGAGTAGAGAGAAAAGGTGACTTAAGTATAATGAGGCACATGAGAGGGAGATAGAGAAGCAATGTTTCATTACAGAAAGTATGGTGTTGAGGAGAGAGATGTCTCGTGAAGGATTTACAGCTCACGTAGAATATGTGGAGCTAGAGCATAAGGAACTCCCCCATCTTGGAAAACATGACAGAGACCCCCAACCTCACACAAAAGTGTGCTAGCAGAGACTACCTAGACCATGGGTGCGCATCTTAATCCACTTGGTGACCTAGCCCTTGCACTTGGTTTTCTAGTATCTAGTACGAAAAGTAACTAGCAAGCTAACTTGGGAAGTAGGAGAGCAGGAGTAAGTCAAGGAGAAAGTACATCGATGGCAAGACAAATGAATTCAATGATATTTGGAGGAACATTCTTAGGCCATCATCCACACAGAATGTGAGCGCATAGAATGTTGGATTCACCACTAAAAGTGGAACTACCTCACAGATTGTAGGGGTCCAATATAGTACTACTGTCAGAACATAGGGGAGTACATCTATAGGTCCTATTCCCACTACAAGTGGAGGATTAGGAGGTATAGGTGGTTCTAGTTCCACTTGATCTGGTGGTTCTGGAGATAGAGGGAACATAGGAGGTTCTGGATCAGGTGGTCAAGGTCCACATCAACCACATAATATTTATATGGATATGTCTCTTCATCTTCTAAAGTATAGAGGTATAGAGGATGCTGCCAAACATGTGCTCCTGAGTGTAAGGCAATTTAATTTGCTACTACATTATAGGGACATGCACACAAATTTGGTATAGGAAATTTTATCCTGATCAAACTTGCGTGGATTATGCAGCATTGAAATATGATTTCTTGAAAGAGTTCCATATCCTTGAGTTTGAGCAGAAGAGTATAAGTGCGCTCAAGGATATCAAGCAAGGCACTACCGAGAGAGTACGTGAGTATGATGCTCATTTTAAGACACTTCTATCTAAGCTATCTTATGATATTCACACTAGCCAAAATTCACAATGGTTCATTGGAGGATTGATTACACCATTTAGAAGGGCATTGTCACATAAGACATACACTGATCTATGCGAAGCATTAGAAGCAAATTTGCGTCTCGAGGCAGTTGGGAGCATTGACATTGGCATTAGTCCATTCTTAGAGGCACATATTGTAGCTATGGTAAAGAAGTTAGAGAAGCTATCAGAAAATTCAACCCATGAAACGTGCTCAGGAATTTGGTGTACAGATTGTGAAGTGGAAGGTCACACCAAGGATAGTTTCCATCGTAAATCTATATGATCATTACTATTAGATTGTGAGATCTATCATTTGAATCATGATGCTAGTCATTTTCCTTTGTTACAATGCATGATAAGGAAGAATGTATCTTGCTTTTGCAAGATTTATAGGTCTATGAACCATGATATAGAGGATTACCGATTGATTGGTCGAGATCTAGGATGCTATAGACATTGGGGGTACGACAGGATAAGTGTAATGAGATAATTCTAAGGGTAAGAATGAGCACCAGGATCAAGATCATAATCAAACATGCTATGACAGGAATGAGGGGAATTTTGAAGGAGGTCGTGGAAGGGGACATGGATATCATGGTGGATATGGAGGACGAGGCCGTGGTGGAGGAAGAGGTGAGTTCCCTTGTGGAACATGTTATACGTGTGGATATCCTAACCACTATAGGTGTGAATGTCCTCAGAATATTGCATGTTCTTTATGTGGGAAGAACCATAGCTATGAAGAGTGCTTAAACTTATATGAGCATTTGAGTAAGTAGTATAAGCAAGAAAAAAAAGGTGTTAGGATGGTTAGAATCCAACTCACGAGAAGAAGATCGGTGGATTCCCAAGAAAGTAGAAGGACACGAGGCATTGAAAATTAAGATTACTATATGCATTAAAGTGACATGCGTAAGAGAAGCATTACACCAGAAGCCCATGATCACCAAGGAGGAGGTTTTGCATGTAAGGTACCCAGATCCCGCTCATTAGAAGGAGGTTTACCAGGATACCATGGAAGTGTTAAGGAATATTTAGGGTGAGATACAGTACTTAAAGGAGTAGAAGAAAGCATCAAAGACAATCCAAACTGATATTGATGATCTATGAGAAGTGTGCAAAATGTTGCGCTAGGAGAACATTATCCCACTATTAGGAAGTTGGTTAAAGGGGAACACTCTGCGTGCAAGTATTGAGACTGGACGAAAGATCCTGCATGTAAATATTCCCCCTGATAGCATTGACTATGAAAAGGAAATTACTCTAAATGTTGTTGTGGATGGGTGGTTGTTGAGCAACATATTGATTAATACAGGTGTGGAAGTAAATGTGCTTACATTAGATGCATGGGTACAAATGGGGAGGCCTCCATTGTAGCCATCATCTAACGTTTTTTTATGGAAAACCGGACTAAGGCCACTCCTATAGGAGTTTTGAAGGATGCATCTATAACCATACAAGGGGAAAAGTTCCTTTGAGGATTTATGAAAATAATGCTGAATTGAGATTCAATAAGGGGTACATCAACTTTGAGAACAAGGAGGAAAGGGTTGTGATACTATTTACTGATTGGAAGTCTACACCATATGTTGAGCTTCTAAGTGAGGAGGACTTAAACCAAATTTAAGTACGCATTATTCAGGACCCAGAGGTCAATGAACCATCAAAAGAAGGCATCCTATAGTGGGAGGATTCTCATTCTATTAGTGATACTACAAGTATTTCTTGTGATAATTGGAATCATACATATAAATTAATAGGGCACAAAGTAAAAAGTGTGGTTGCATGCAAGAATGGACTTCGTTTGGTTTGAAATATAGGTAGCACAATAACTTGGTATACGGGGGTAGAAGATCTTCCCGCATTTTGAAAGCCATGGAAACTCAATGGATAGATAAAATTAAGAGGAGATATATGTTAGCATATACCTTGCGGAACAACAACGCATTGGTGGGTAGTCCACAGAGATAATATTATAGAATGGGAAGATATTGGAATTGCCCTATCTATTAGTTTTGTAAGGAATAATGCACCTACGTAGATCTACACTTATCATGGTGATCAACCTGTTCAACATCACATTTAGCAGTGTGAGATACTCTAGATAGTAGGATAGCAAGCATTACCACCTTCACTCTAGGTGCATAGATTGTACTCTACATTACAAGGATGTGCACACACTTGGTATGTATATGCAGAACTACATCGAGAGACTGGAAAATGGAAAAATTTGACTGCAGGGATGATCCAGACCTTTGAATACTTTTCTTCTCAACCTCCAATAGAAGAGGCATTAAAATTTATCAAGTGCTTAACCATGGGAGATAGTGCAAAAGAAGAAGAGCATATTCAAGAATTATTTGGTGAGACAAAGTCTAGAGCACGTTTTGAAAAGGAAGAAGAAATGGACTTCATACTACTTGAACGTGCTTTCCTTGAGAAAGAGAAGGGAAAGATGGTTTACATCATGGATGATGAGGAAGTTGAGAACCTAGATATTGAACATTCACAAGGGGTGTGTGAGGTCTTGGAGCCGGTGCGAGAAAGGAAATACGTGCCTATCATGGACCCAAGAAGACAAAGAAGGTGAATATAGGTTCAAAGGTGAGCCTAAGGAGACCATAATTAGAGACTACTGGTCAAACTCGGAGGTAGAAAAGGTCATTAAGTTACTCAGAGATTATCAGGAAATATTCCCTCGAAGGTATCATGAACTTAAAGGTGTGCATAAATCACTTGGGGAAATGAAGATAAAGCTTAAGGATGGTACACGCCTAGTTAGAAAGAGGCCTTATAGAATGAATCCTAATTTGCATGAAAAGGTAAAAGAAGAAATTGATAAAATGTTGAAATCTGGAATTATCAAACCCCTTAATGAGTCAGAATGGGTTAGCCCAATGGTGATCAATATCAAGAAGGATGGATGGATTAGAATATGTGTGGACTATAGAGATTTGAATTCTGCATGCGTCACCAATCCATTCTCTATGCCATTTCTTGAGGAAATACTAGAAAACCTTTGAGGGTGCAAAATATACTCCTTCTGAGATGGGTTCTTCTGGGTATCACCGGAGTTAGGATTGCTCGGGAGGATCAAGAAAATAAAATAGTTACTACTAAATGGGAAATTTTTTCCTATCTTGTGATGGATTTTGGATTGAAAAATGCACTGTTGTATTCTCGCGCATAGTTGTTTAGGCATTCAAAGATTTTATTCACAACTTCTTACAAGTCTATCTAGATGATTAGACAATATATGGGATTGTGAAAGATCATTGTGACAATTTGTGCTTAATGTTTGAATGGTGCGAGACAGGTTGAGTATCTCTTTGAACATCAAGAATATAATATTTGCTACACCATTTGGAATACTGTTAGGACATATAATCTGCAAGGAAGGTTTGCTCATTGATCCAGCTAAGGTTACAGTCATTTTAGGCTTGGAAGCACCTACCAGTCAAAGTGAGGTGCGTAGATTTTTAGGTCATACATGATATTATAGAAAATTCATCAAAGGGTATGCCAAAATTGTTGCACCCTTGGAAGAGTTACTAAAGGGGAAAGGTACATTTTATTGGGGAGAACCACAACAACACATATTTGAGATATTAAAAGAGAAACTTACTACTACGCCCATTCTACACTTTCCCTCATGGGATAAACCATTTCATGTGCATGTGGACATCTCTGGCATGGCTATTTGCACTGTGTTAGCTCAACATGGAGAAGGTATTATCGATCATCCAATTTTTTTTGCTAGTAGGAAGCTAACTCCTGCTAAACATAATTATACAACTATAGAGCGCGAAGCTTTGTCCATGATCTATGCATTGCATAATTTTTGAAAGTACTTGTTAGCAACACCATTTGTGTTTTATACAGATCACATGGCATTGAAGTACTTGGTAAACAAGCCCGTCTTGTAAGGGCACATATGTAGATGGGTACTCCTATTTCAAGAGTTTGATTTTATAGTTGTGGTGAAGCCAGGGAAAAGTAATTCTAGACCAGACCATTTATCTAGAATCAACTTATGAGAGGAAGAAAAAATAATTGAAGAAACCATGCCAGATGCACAATTATGTAGGTTCCAATGTGTGCCATCGAGAATGAAGGAATTAGAACGAGAAACAAAGCTTGCTATACATGTTGCACCGTTTATGTTAATCAGTGGAAACCTCTACAAGTTAGGTAGAGATGTAGTATTACACCATTGTGTATTAGAGCATGAGCACAAGGATATTATGGAAGAAGCTCATGGTGGTATTGTAGGAGGCCATTATGCAGGTGATGCGACTTCTCGAGAAGATCTTACTTGCTGGATTATGGTGGGAGACATTGTATAAAGACTGTAAAGAATATTGTAAGGTGTGTGATCATTGTCAATGCCTAGGAAAACTAGGGAAAATAGATGATATGCCTTTGAGACCAATTACTAGTGCCGAACCATTTGAGAAATGGGTCATTGACTTTGTAGGACCTATTTCGCTAACGCGCAGTAGGACTCGGATCGTGCTTTATATCATTACTTGCATAGATTATCTCACATGGTGGGCGAAGCAACACCTACAAAGGACTATACAACAACTACAATGGCTAGGTTTCTATGGGAGAATGTTCTTACAAGATATGGATGTCCTTTAAGATTGACAGTGATATGGATAGGAAATTTTGATGCATTTATTTCTCCTTCACCTACCAAATATCCTCTCATTTATTGACCAAATTTGTTCATTCCATGCGGTACATCTTCGTGCCCCAACTATAACCTTCTAGTGCACCTTCCTACCCTCTAGTCACAGACTTCTCTTCAGCATGCACCCTTGTGCCCAAGTACCTCATCACTGTACCTTCTCCTAGTAGTTATCATGGCCTCCGCTTACCTCACATTATACTATCCTTTCATTCATCTCCATCCTTGGTCACTTTTGAGAAGCAATATTCTTTTGACTTAAAGCACACCTGTAGCAGCTTATTCCTTTCACCTTTCAATTCCCATGGTCTTTTACTTGGATAACTACAACCATCCCACACTAAAGGTATGTGCAGTCCTCTGCGCATAAACATTCTTCACATAGTAATTAGCTTCATGCGCGCAAACATGCTTTACACAAGAACAACAACTAAATTGACAAAGCATAGCGACAATGAAGGAAATACATTAAGGAAATATAGAAGGGAAACCTAATCTAAATAGAAATATTGCCTTATTACAAACACCAAGAAGTCTTATTTATAGTAGGGCTTCAGCCTACTCTCGTTAAAGTAACCGAGTAGCCATGTTCCATCAAGTGATTCTAACTGGAAAGCACTTGATTCAAGTATGTAAGTGATGACATATGGCCCCAACCAATGTAATTTGAGCTTTCCTAGATGGCACAAGAACTTAGAGTCATAAAGAAGTACCATTTGTCCAATCTCAAAATTCTTATCCCTTATGTTTTTGTCATGCCATGCCTTCTGCCTAGCCTTTTCTTGCTTCTGACTCCATCATGCTATGGCTTATCACTCATCTAGTTGAATCATCTTCTCGATATGCTCTTCTAAATCCTGTTCATCAGCTAGACCTCCAGCGTGCGCAATGCGCAAAGAAGGTAACATAAATTCTATAGGGAGAATGGCTTCCATGCCAAACACTAGCTGAAATAGTGTGGCTTTGTTCAATCACTTGTAAGTTGTTCTATATGCCCAAAGAATAGTTGAAACTTTGTCATCCCAATCCTTTCTTATAACATCACAAATTTTTGTCAAATTCTAGCCCAAAATCTTGTTGAAAGCCTCAACAATTCCATTTTCCTGAGGATGGTAGGGTGTAGTTTTATGGTGTGCAACCATAAACTCATCTAATAGGATCCTAATTTTCTCATTCAAAAAGTGTGTACCCCTATCACTTGTTAAGCTTAAAGGACATCCATATCTTGTAAGAACATTCTCCCATAGAAACCTAGCCACTGTAGCTATACAGTCCTTTGTAGGTCTTCTGCCCACCGTGTGAGATAATCTATGCAAGTAATGATATAATGCAATCCAGTCCTATGCGTAGCTGGCAAAATAGGTCCTACAAAGTCAATGACCCATTGCTCAAATGGTTTAGCACTAGTAATTGGTCTCAAAGGCATCTCATCTCTTTGCCCTGGTTTTCCTAGGTGCTAACAATGATCACACACCTTATAATATTCTTTACAGTCTTTATACAATGTCTCCCACCATAATCTAGCAAGTAGGATCTTCCGAGTAGTTGCATCACCTACATAATGGCCTCCTGCAATACCACCATGAGATTCTTCCATAATATCCTTGTGCTCATGCTCTAATACACAATGGCATAATACTTCATCTCTACCTAACTTTTAGAGGTCACCACTGATTAACATAAATGGTGCCGCGCATATAGCAAGCTATTTCTTTTCTAATGCCTTCATTCCTTTTGGTGCTATACGGTCCACGAGAAAAAGACAACAATGTCTTCTAATTCTGATGGCACACTAGAAGGTTATAGTGGGCACGAAGATGTACCACACGAGTAACAACAAATTTGGTCAATAAATGAGAAGATATTTGGTAGGTGAAGGAGTAATAAATGCATCAAAATTTGAAAAAAATTATATAAGGATGGGATGCAGATTCATTTTCTTGTTGTGACTATGATAATTTGAGGAAAGAGCCAGTTGTGAAGATCTGAGTGATCGTGTTAAGGTGCAAAGGGTGTGAAACCAAGTGTGATAAATAAATTTGTGTGAAAATAAGCTTGCGTGTGAAGGATTTGAGTGAAGCAAGGAGGTAGAGAGGAGTTAGGGCATGAAGTTTCCACCTAGGGCACGATTGAATTGAGCTAGGGTTTGATTCACAAAGTTGCAGAGTTAAAGAGGAGACATTTGCAAGGAAAAAATGGCACCCAAGAAGGCATCTACAATAGCAGCAAAAGGAAAGAAGAAGGTGGTCGTTGAGGAAGAAGAGATGGCACCCGAAAGTGATTTTTTAGAAATGCAATATCCAGAAGGAGTCATCGTTGGCTAGGAGTGGGATTCACCCATCAGAAAGAGAAAAGTGAGTGAATACAATCATAGGACCATGGAGAACAAGAAGGATCTCGATTCCTTGCTCACTGCTAGGATGAACAAGTGTATGGTGGATGACATGCCAGTTTATGATGATGCAGGTGAGAAGCTTCTGAAGAGAATTGGGGTCTACCAATTATATGAGCTTCCATATTTCAAAAGTATGAGCCCTTATATCATTGGCTCATGAGTAGAGTGCACGAGGAATTCTTCTACTTTGTAGGACACAGAGTTAGAATCTCATCTGCGCTTATCTCATTAGTTACATGTTTGAAGGCCACAGGAGAGGACATAAAAATGATCTCATAGATAAAGCTGTGATCTTAAAGACTAGACAGAGTTGGGGTACCTGAAGGGTCCACGTGGTATGGATATAGACAAATTAAAGAACTGTTTGGTTGTGCAAGCAGCAACACACCTTGTTACAAAGTTGAATGATCAGGAGTGGTGGTCATAGGTAAATACTATGTGGTTACATGTTGTGCGTAAGATGTCAGAAGGAGTAATCTACAATATTGCAGGCTATATTGCAGAACAAATAGTTAAGGAAGCACACATAGGAGGGAAGATCAGCTTTGGGGCTGTTCTACTATCACTAGTATTCATGGAAATTGGAGTACCAAACAGGTCAAAGGAAAAAGTATGGGAATACCCCATGGAGAATAAGTCACCAACTAAAAGGTTTAACAAGTATCTATTTAAAGAGGCCATGAAAAATGACGCAAAAAAAAGGGCAGAGAAATGGTATGACAGGGCTCCGTGTAGCATTTAGAGAAGAGTGGCACATCCCAAAGGACCTACTATCAGTATTAGGGAAACAAGTCCAATTTTTGTATATCAGCATTTCTGTATTGCACGCTTCCCAATGAAAGATGGAGTCTAGAGCCCTTGGTGTAAATTTCCTTACGCATTCACTACAAGGTATTTCTAAGCATTTGTTCATAGATTTACAGATGCACACTGACTGGTATTCAATGCAGATAAGGTAGAATGTGACTACCACACGTTGACAAATAATTATGTGTATCTTGGAAAAAGTGCCTTCACCAAGAGGATAATTTCATATGTGTTGAATATTAAGCCAATAAGTCTAGTTGTACTAGATGTAGGGGCAACATTGGTGTATCTTCAGTTGAAGCAAAAGATGGAGAATAACAAGTATGTGGAAGGTGAGTTGGCACTTCCAACACCACCAAAGGGAAAGCATACAATGGAGAACATCCCAATGCCTAAGCCCACAGAGCGAATTAAAGTGGAGGATGAGGAGGAGCACGAAGATAGTAGTGGTTTGGAGCATAGAGGTAGGAGACATCCTACAAATAAGGGTGAAGATGAGCACGCCATTACACCACATCAGCCAAAAGATGGGGATGATGAGGACTTGAATGCAGTCCAAGGGGATCATAGATTTAAGAGGGTGTTTAGGAGAACAAGGACCCAAGGTGCTACCTAAAACATAGTGCGCGAGATCACCCAAACTCACTCCACGAAGGAGGAAACCATGCAAAGGAGGAAAGCGAAGTTAAATGAGGAGGTGGAAGAGTCGAGGAAAGCACTCGTCGACACTAAAATTTTCCTCAGTAATTTCTATTTCATTAATGTATGTATTAGGAATAGGATGTTGTTAAGTATAATTAGTAGTAGCGTCCGATAGAAGATAACGGCGTTGCTAGTACGATGCCACCAATAATGTATAGTACGGTAATAGTCAAAAGTACAATAGGAATGTTGTGGTAAAAAGTAAATATTTGTCGTAAGTGGTCCAGTAATGTTAAAATGTCAAAGTTGGGGTAAGTAGAGAAGTAGGGTCTACATGATTAGGAATTAGAAATATTATATTGGTAATAAGGACAAGGAGTGAGGTCATAAATATTTTGTGTATTTTATTTGTAAAAAGTCTAAAAATGTGGAACCCATGTGAAATGATAAGGTTTATCTTATCTTAAAAGATAAGCTTACATGTACAAATAAGAGTTAAGGTATGGAATATGATTCATCAGAGTGGATTTCTTATCCTATATTATAGATAAGATGGATAAGCCTAGAAGTTCTATAAATAAAGAGGCCACCCCACCTCATTTAGCATAGAAGGAAGTAGTGAGAAATATTGTATGAAGTGTGTAAAGGAAGCCATCAATTTAAAGGTGTGTTGAAGAAGCCATTAAGAGGTGTAATTGTAAAGTTTCTCCCATAGTCTTGGTGAAAGGCAAGTGAAGTCAATAACACTTGAAGTACCTCATGGGTGACATTGTAGCAATTTCATGTTAATATTATAATTTACTCTGATATTTCAGATTTATCATCATTCCTTCTTATCATAGCCGATGGTATTCTTGTGTTATGTTTGTTGTTGTGTTTCCAGATTACATCCACCAAACTAAAGGCTGTGCATTAGTAAATAATCATAGCATGAGGAGTTCCTGGTGAAGAATTATCATAGTGCCGGATTGGTGATGACATTTTGGTTCCGTTGCCAGGACCATTCCTCGTTGGTGGATTTTCTGGAGAGATATTCCCACTTAGTCAAAAATCATTTGGAGGGTAACCTTGTTTTTATTGTGCATAGTAGTTACCATGGTAAAGTCATTTTTGCCATGAATAGTATTTACTGCAGTAAAGTCACTTTTTACCGTGAATAGTATTTACCGCAGTAACTTCACTTTTTACTGTGAATAGTGTTTACCATAGTAAAGTCAGTTTTTACCACAATAAGTCAAGTTTTACCATAGTTTACCGTGGTCATTTCTATTTTTTTATAGTGATTTTAATTATTTGTGCACATAAGTCTTATTGATTGTACTTGTGGGTTTGTATTTCACTTGTGGTTACTTTTGAAATGGGGAAGATTCCTATTTTTAGCCCAATCTAATGAAGATGCTTCCTCTTTCATTCAAGAGTTTAAACAATCTTGTATTTGTAATGGCATTATAAGAAGGGAGCAATGGACTGAATTTTTCCTACCTTTTTGGATGGTTCAGCCCTTAGGTGGTTTGAAACACTAGGTGATAATGTGAAAAATCATGGGATTTATTAGCGAAAGTTTTCTTGAAGAATTTGGTGAACAAAGAGATATGCAGATCTCATGATTGATATTACAAAGCTATCCCAAGGAGAGAAGGAGAAGATAAGGGATTATCATGCTCGTGTTCTAGAGCTAAGGAGGAAGCTCGACACCCAGATCCGGAAGGAAGGATTAGCGGATGGGTTGATGAATGGCATGGATAATCTCCTATGTAAGCACTTCATTCTTGGGATGAAGCCAGAGATCAGACAACGAGTGAAGTATGACCTCCTAGCTACCATTGAACAAGCAAAGGAGATTGTAAGAAGGCAAGAAGAAAGCATGGAAGAGGAGCCCAAAGAAATTGTTGCTAAAGTAGAGCCTACACCAAAGCACCTTTGGTCCGGAAGATGGGTCATTTAACTATTAATCTTCTTCGAGGAAAAGAATTTAGTTCTCAGGAAGGAGATAGAGGTCCAAAAAGAAATATTTCTGAAGTTGTATGTTATGGTTGTTATAGAAAGGGTCATTATAAGTATAATTGTCTAGATAGAGCTTCTACATTTGGTAAAGGAGATAATGATAAAGGAAAAGCACCTGTGAATTCCTTTGATGTAGTAGATAAGAGCATAAATAATGAAGTAGATGTGTTTGTAACAAAAAGAAAGAAACAAAAAGATAATCAAGATGGAAATGATCCTAAGAAGATGAAAGGAGAAACTAGTAAGAAACATAGGAGAAGAAAGTTGGGTGTGTAGGATTTTCTGATTTCCCAGGGGCAAGGACCATACTCCATCTTGGAAGATCTATCCAACAGGCTTGTAAATATTACATATGGTCAACTATTGGCTATGTCTTCTAAGAAGAGGCAGGAGATGCGAACTGGACTCAATGCTCGACGAAGGAAGGAGGTTGAGGTCCCTGTTTTGGAGACAGAGGTGGATCCCTATGCTCCACAAGATGAGGTATTATGTAATGATATTTCAATTCATGATGTCTTAGTTGATGGAGGTGCTGCAGTTAATGTAATGACCGAGTTTGTAATGAATATGTTGGGTTTAAAAATTGATCACCTTCAACACTACATTAAGGTCATTAAATAAGGGAAAAACTAAACTAGAAGGTGTAGTTTCAAATGTGGCAATATCTATTATGGGTGTTGTATGTGTGGTAGACTTTCAGGTGATGAAAAATGGTACTGTTGCGTACCCAATGTTGCTGGGAAGACCATGGCTAAGGAGAGTTCATGCAAGAAACTCTTTGGAATGAAGGATTTATGAAACTTGGATGTGGTAGAGAGAGGGTGAAGATAAACATGATCCCTCGGCATCATAAGCGTAAACTGTGGATTCAAGTGATGAAACTAATGATTAGACATCCTTTGATTGCTCTAGTAACTTTGAAGTGGACACGAAGATGAAGAAAGCGAGGTTGATGTTTGAGTCATGGATATCCTTCCAGTCACACCGAATCATGACCCCATAAAATTATCTCGAAGAAGAAGTTGATCGTCTCCAACAAATAAAGATTGGTGATCTTTGTGATGGAGAATGAGAATGAATCCTACCTCTCGGCTCTTTCGAAGGTACATACACATATTCACTTTTGATTACAAGGAACTCCAAGTAAGTTGGGTAGAACATTCTATTGAGTGGTAGATGGTGCTAAGCCTATAAAGCAAATGCCATATAGAATGAATCCTAATTTTTCCAAGGCTGTAAAATAAGAAATAGATAAGTTGCTTGATGCGGGATTCATATTTCTTTGTGGAGAATTCAGAATGGGTTTCTCCCATTGTGATCTTAATAAAAAGAATGGGAAGCTATGCATTTGTGTTGATTACAGGAAGCTCAATAAGGCAACAAAGAAGGATCATTACCCTCTTCCATTCTCAGATCAGATCTTGGATGAAGTAGCTGACCAAGAGTGTTATAGTTTTACTGATGGATATATTGGATACAACCAAGTCCGTATAGCAGAGAAAGATCAGTTGAAGACCACATTCACCACTCCTTGGGGAACGTTTTCTTATAGAGTTATGCCTTTTGGATTGTGTAATGCTCCAGCAACGTTCCAATGTTTGATGAATAGGGTGTTCGAACCCTACATTGGGAACTTCATCAGAGTATTTCTGGATGATTTTTACATCTATGGGAGCAAGATGGACCACCTGCACCAGATGGAGACAACATTTCAAAGGTTAGATGAAGCACAAGCCTCACTAAACCCTATAAAGTGTTTCTTTGGATGTTATAAAGGTGTTTTGTTAGGGCATGTTGTATCCAGAGATGGTATTGTATGCTGATCGATAAAGTTTCAAAATCAAAGATTTACCATTTCCTATGAATAGAAGTAAGTTGAGATCATTTTTAGGCCATGTGGGTTACTATAGAAGGTTCATCAAGAATTTCTCAAAGATTGCACTGACCACTAACCTTGAGTTCTTGAAGAAGGATGTTACTTATGAACCGAGAAAATAAGGCGCATGAAGATTTTGGACAAGCTGAAGGAAACCACAGTGTCTTCACCTATTTTAAAGAATCAGTTGGAGCAAGACATTCATTGTGTATACGATGCCTCGGATGCAGCACTAGGAATTACTTTGAGCCAAAAGGATGAAAATGGGAATGAACATCCAGATTTACTTTGGGAGCAGAGACAAATGAGTAGTGCTGAGGTAAATTATATTGTAACTGAAAAAGAGGCTCTAGCTATCATTTTTGCTGTAAAGAAGTTTAGAAATTACTTGCTAGGGCAAAAATTTATAGTTGTAACAGATCATCAGGCTCTAAAATATATTGTCAATAAGCCTAACCCATCAGGGAGGATATCAAGATGGATAATTTTGCTACAAGAATTTGAATTTGATATTATAGATAGGCCAGGAAAGAAGCATGTCAATGTAGATGCACTCTCTCGAGCCTATGATGGTTTAGGATCATCTTGTGATGATGATGATTTCCCAGATGCAGCATTGTTATCCCTTGACACAATCCCTAGTGAATACATAAATATTTGGAATTATCTGAATGAATTCAAGTTTCTGATGGTGCCAATGCAAAGACTAAGAGAAATATTACTCAACCTAGTAGTCCATATTCTATTCCGCATGGAGTATTATTTTGAATAGGCCCCGATGGACAAAGACAAGAGGGTAGTTGGACGTGATCAAGGGAAGGAGCTGCTAGAAGAATTCCACAATGGTACATGTGGAGGGAACTTCTCTGGACAACTTACAACAAGAAGGATCTTGGATGCAGGTTATCATTGGCCCACTCTTTTTAAAGATTGTTATAATTATTGTAAGACATGTGATATTTGTCAAACACATGGTAACCATAAGACTTCATCAGCTCCATTATGCCCTATTATTCCATTTGGTCCCTTTGAAAAATGGGGAATAGACATTGTAGAGTCCACTTCAACTACCTCATGCCAAAATAAGTATATTGTAGTTGCCACAGATTATTTAACCAAGTGGGTTGAAGCTAGGCCATTGAAAACAACTTCCATGGATGAAGTGGCAAGGTTCATATATGAACGCATTGTCACCAGATTTGGTTGTCCATTAGAAATTGTAACAGATCAAGGAAGCCACTTCATTAATGAGGTGGTAGAAGCCCTAGTCAATAAGTTTTCTATTAAGAACAAGAAGGCAAAAACATACAAGCCAAGCACAAATGGACAGGTGGAATGAACAAATTTTGTGTTGTATCAAATTCTAGCAAAAGATGCAGCCTTGCAGGTACATAAATGGGATAAGAGGATTCATGCAGCATTGTGGGCATATAGGGCAACATCAAAGTCAGCAACATGATACTCCCCATTTTAGTTGGCTTATGGCATTGATCCAATTCTTCCTATTGAGTTTGATATTCCCACGGTCAGAGTTATGGAAAATGAAAGGATGGATGAAAGTGATTCGAGTAAAGAAATGGTTGGTACATCTTCATTTGCTAGAGGAAATGAGGGAAATAGCTAAGGATACAAGCTATAAGAATAAAATGAAGCAGAAGGAATACTTTGATCAAAAGATCCGTTGGTCTCCATTTCATGTGAATGACTTGGTTCTAGTATATGATTCCAGATACAAAAAGAAGAAAGAGAATTTTTTTCCAAAATGGATTAGGCCCTACAAAATAGCATTTGTGCATGAAAATGGTACGTACCAACTGGAGGAATTGGATGGCACTTCTATTATGAAATGGGTCAACCACGACAAGTTGAAGATTTTCCAAGCACCAGAATAGTCTACTCCGAGGACGGAGTAGAATCTAGGAAGGGGGAAGATGTCGACACTAAAATTTTCCTCCGTAATTTCTATTTCATTAATGTATGTATTAGGAATAGGATGTTGTTAAGTATAATTAGTAGTAGCATCCGATAGAAGATAACGGCGCTACCAGTACGACGCCGCCAATAATGTATAGTACGGTAATAGTCAATAGTACTAGTACGGTAATAGTCAAAAGTACAATAGGAATGTTGTGGTAAAAAGTAAATATTTGTCGTAAGTGGTCCGGTAATGTTAAAATGTCAAAGTTGGGGTAAGTAGAGAAGTAGGGTCTACATGATTAGGAATTAGAAATATTATATTGGTAATAAGGACAAGGAGTGAGGTCATAAATATTTTGTGTATTTTATTTGTAAAAAGTCTAAAAATGTGGAACCCATGTGAAATGATAAGGTTTATCTTATCTTAAAAGATAATCTTACATGTATAGATAAGAGTTAAGGTATGGAATATGATTCGTCAGAGTGGATTTCTTATCCTATCTTACGAGATAAGATGGATAAGCCTGGAAGTTCTATAAATAAAGAGGCCACCCCCCCTCATTTAGCATAGAAGGAAGTAGTGAGAAATATTGTATGAAGTGTGTAAAGGAATCCATCGGTTTAAAAGTCACTGTTGAAGAATCCATTAAGAGGTGTAATTGTAAAGTTTCTCCCATAGTCTTGGTGAAAGGCAAGTGAAGTCAATAACACTTGAAGTACCTCATGGGTGAGATTGTAACAATTTCATGTTAATATTATAATTTACTCTGATATTTTAGATTTATCATCATTCCTTCTTATCATAGCCGATGGTATTCTTGTGTTATGTTTGTTGTTGTGTTTCCAGATTACATCCAACAAACTAAAGGTTGTGCATTAGTAAATAATCATAGCATGAGGAGTTCCCGGTGAAGAATTATCATAGTGCGGATTGGTGATGACAACACGCCTAATTCTCCCACACTTCTAGATAACATAGAACAGTGGTGAGGAATCAAAGGGAAGAGAAGAGGACGAGAAGGGACCGGAGGATACAATCGCCAAGAATGTTCAAGAAATGAAGACATAAGTCCCAAATTTGGAAGCTAAAGTTCCTCGAGAGCAATGGTCTAGAAGAACAAGTGGAGAGCACATTCCACCATCCATGGGGTATGTAGAGGATGTAGGTAAAATTATCCGTGCCCGCTTCTAGAGCATGATAGTGTAGAAGGATTTATTCGGCTGGGAGCTAATGGATGAGGATATGATGACTGTGCACACTCGAAAGCAAATGTCATGGTCAATAAAAACCCACATGGATGAGCCTGAATTTGGTGTATGCAAAGATTCATGCATTTTGAGATGGTGAAGAAGGCACTGAAGCTCTACACATGATAGTAAATCCTACTGTCATGTCAGATGAGTAGGTCAGCAATGCATTGGTGAAGGTTTCTGTTGAAGTGGCTAGAAGAAACATAGACAAAGCTACAATAATTAGAGTGCTTTGCGTGAGGAGATAAAGACAAAGGATGTGGAGATAGTGCGCATAACACAAGAGAGGGACTTCACGTAGAAGAAAAATGAAGTATTTATCAGCATCGCAAAGGAGATTGGGGACAATGTCATCAGAGAAAGGCCACACTTGGAGGCCAAGGTACCACAGATGTTTCCTTCAGCGATACACTATGTAGGAAAGTTGGTGGACTTGGTACTTGAAGATGAACCTCTATGCATGACAACGCCAAGGAAGTTAGAGAAAGATGCAAAATGAGAGAAATCCTCAGTGATGCGAAAGATTGCATCTTATGAAGGGTTATTGCAAGCGTTACAAGAAGTATTGAAGAAAGAAGACCAGGCTTTAAATATATGCATAGCTCCAAAGGCGCTTATCAATATAAAGACCCTAGAAGAAAACAATGAGGTCAAAAAGCAATGAAGGATGAGACATTGGGCCATGTAGAAAGATTGTCAATAGTTAAGCAGAAGCGCGAGGCCCTGATAGTAGCACAAGAGCTACACAAGACTCAGTTGGAAGAGCTTGGGAAGCTAATTGCATAGAAGATGGATATTTTAGAAGGAAGAATGACATCAATGTCTAGCATTGTGTTGGTTCTGCAAAATGAAAAGGGAGAGATTACGAGGGATGAGTTGGAATCCATTGTTGTGGACATCTTAGAAAAATTAGGAAAAATACTCTTTGAAGCATGGAAGTAGGTATTGGAGGCTGAAATAAAGGAGTATCAGGAATTGATACTTCAAACCGATCTGAGAGGAGGCTGTCTCATAACCTCATAATTTTTTTTTATTTTCTACATTCTTTCCATTATTCTATTCTTTACTTCAATTTTTGGAGGGATACCCATTGTTGGGATGACAATGAGATTAGTTTGGGGTAATGTTGATAAGAGAATACTTGTTAGAGAACACACAAGGAGTCCGTGCGGGAGAGAAGGCCAGGATCAAGGGTGTGGAGGGACAGGAAGGACCCACGTGTGGAAGGCAAGTTCAACATTCAGGACTTATCGATTTTGAGCATGACGACCTATTTTTAGAAGATGGCATGTGGAACACACCAATGATGTAGAGACGTGTACGCCATGCATTGTCTATCTTTGGAGGATCAGATCAAAGCATTTTGCATGGAGATGAACTAAGAATAGGATTGACACTTTAGTTAACTGTAAGAGGTCTATAAATAGCACACTTGCATGTGTGGCTATGCCTATGAACGACGCATGGATATTAATAGCATGCGGCCTATTTCTAGAATAGATAAGCGGTGAAGGGCAAGTCCCCACCCTATATATATGATGTGAGGTACATAGTGGTAATATATGAGTGTGATGGATGTATGGAGGTATAGAGATATACACATATGACTGAATTATTGTATCAGATCCATACACGCATTGGTATAGATTAAAATTATTGTAAGGAGCTTCTGTATTTATTAATAGATGGAAGATATTGGCTGAACCTAAGTGTCATTCCTATGTGGAATTGAGTAGTACATGTTATTGATTTAATCATGATTATTGTTTAAAGCTTTTTATTTCACGAGATCGAATGTAGCATACATTGTAGAATCATAGATTAGTTACGAATCTATATGTTTCTTCCTTCATCATGCTAACATCCTACTACAACAACCCTAAAGAGGAAGTTGGTACCTTTGCGCACTTTGGGTGAGTGCTCAGTCAAGGCCGAGTGATGTGCCAGCGTGACTAGGGTGTTATCTGATAAATTCTAGGCTGCATCATATCACATATTAGATAGGTTCTATTGTTACATCTCATTACGGTTACTTTACTTTTTGTTCTATATATATACCTTTGACATATTGTTAATCTTTATAACATGCTAATGGGTGCTTCATGTGTAATATTTGGCTTGAAGGACTATATAAAAACCATGGCTATTCTGTCACATTTTTCTTGCGATTAATTTCTATTGTATGTCATTATTTGCGAGTTATGCCCTATGTCTTGTTTGATCATTGTTTGTATGCTTTTGGACACTTTGGCATTGATTGTCTTGTGACATTGTGAGTGATGTACCATGTTTGAAACCCAATTTTCAAGGTCTATCTTTTATACACACTTATTTGTTACATTATTTTTCTATGACATGTTTTCTACTTTTTCTACTAACACATGTATCTATCCACTTTGTTTACATGTGCCTAGGTTACTAGCATGGGCATCCCCTACCCCATGTAGGTATCTACTTTAGCACAACATCAGGTCCTTTATTTTGGGTGGCACACTCCTTGATCATCGCATGCACCCCAAATGAGGGGGTCATACATTGGGTGAACAAATCACCCCTACATTAGCTCATAGCTATAGTTCGAGTCAACACAAGTACATGAAAAAAATAGGAACACAATCACAGAATGGCCCATAGCCTAGCTTGGTTCCTCAACACTACAAAAACACTAGCATCCGGACTCGAGAAAGTAGTGTATAGGCACTGTGTCCTCCCGTAGGAATTAATGTCATTGCAGCACATACATTTAGCTTATGTAATCAACACAGTTCACATAAGCCTTCGAGTAGTTCTACAATTATAGGCACAATCATTAGTTACAACATACATGTAATATCCTAAAATCCATTTTAATCAAAATAATAAGTACATCGAAACTAATTCGGGCGGGAGGAACAAATTAGGGATGTACTATGTGTAGTGGTGCTTATCAGGTAGAGTCATGGATGGAGAATAACACTAGACCTCTCTTCCCAACACTTTCTCTTTGGCATGAGATCACCCAAAAAATTTCATTTGGCATGAGATCGCCCAAAAAAATAATTGTACACAACATTTTAGGACACTTTTCTATTCTTTTAAACTCTTTTACATTAGGTGCACACTTTCTATTACACACTTTTACATACTTAAGCACATTCTTCTCTAATTTATCATCTACAAGAATTTGACTACATTCTTTCTCTTCTTTTGTAGGTCCGTTTTTAAAAGAAGAAACAACCACAAGCTACAAAAACATGGTACAATGCATACACTTCACCCTAGGGTCACTTTCCTTTCCTAGTCTCCATGCTTCACTTTGAATCATTCCACGCTTCACTTGTCCACTCAACATACATTTATCTACATGCTCTATAGGATAAAGAGGTATAAATATTCTATCTAATTTATGTTATCAAGTATTCACTCAACAACATAAAGTGGAGGAAAATTTAGACACAAAATCATGCACTTGGGTAAATTTCTAAGTCCAAAAAGCATACTAGTAGTCATATGATTCATAAGAAATAAAACTAGTGGTTGATAACTCTATTTGGCATCTTTGCCTTGTTTCTTGTTTTCTATTTGGTCTTACACACCATACAAACTAGTCAGGATTTTATTGATTTACCTTTTATGGCTTCGAGACACCATTTCCTAGCCAAGACAGAAGCACCCATGCGCTCTTGTCCCCTATGGGTACCCTTAACTCTTTCTCACCTTACTTGCTCCTTTTGGGTCTCTTATATATTTTGGGCATATTTTTCACTTATGGGTTGGTGTTCCAATTGTGAATTATGAAATTCAAACAAGGGAATCATATAACTACATAGTTATGTGTTTAAAATCAAGGGTGAGCACTAAGCATATACTATCATCACCTAAGATTTCATCCAAAGGCACTAAAGAGAACCAAAGGCATCCATCTATCATCCATTCAAGGGACAAGGGCTACATCAACTTTGTATACAATGCATAGGAAGAGGAATTTCATTCTATTCCATCTACACATGCTATACATTTCTATATTCTAGCTACAACTCGTTATCAAGTGAAACTTGCACAAGGGCATCCTAGGGCACAATTTCTACACAAACTCACAATAAATACATAAAGTTTGAGATGTAGTGCGGTGTTTTGTCGTAAGTTCACTCTTGGGTGACCATTGCGGTCAGTTTGAATCCCCATATTGCGTCTTTATTTTTAGGTTTGATACGGTTTGTGGGATTGTGTAGGTAAAATTCTCTATTGCGGAGTTACAGGTACCTTCATCATTCAAGGAGTGACTAATAGGTGACCAACATGAACCAACGACAAAGATATTGCAACACGGTAGAAATCAGGTTTTGAGCATAGGTGTAGTCACCAATACCCAAAATTAGTCTCTAGTACCGGGAGCCCTTGTCGACAAAGTATCCATGAACTCCAAAATTTATAGTGAGAAGTTACGATAATATTCTCAACTTTGTTCATCACTTCTCCTTACTCGAGATCAGTTCTAGATTGTGTGTAAATAAACTAAGTCATCTTATCTCATCTCCTTTCTTAGGATTTTACTCTTTCCATGCTATCTTTATTGTATCATTTCTATATTTCAACATTTATACATCATTTGGTTTAGTAACGACTCTATAATATTAGGTTTGATTCAAATTAAATTAAATCGAGTTAGCTGATTTTGATACCCTAAAAGTGTAATTTCTAGTTCACTACTAGGGTTTCTAATATTTTTGGATATGTTGTTATAAAATGATATTATTATTAGTTGGGTGTTGGTGTATTTTCAGATCCAATTCTTAGGGTTTTTGTCCAAACCCTTATTTTTCATTTAAGCCCTAGATATGGACATTAAATTTATGTTGGAAGTCCTTTGTGAAAGTAATATCCTTTGTATAAACCCTAATTTGAGCTTTAATACTTGCAAAACCCATGAAAATGAGATATGTTGATGAGGTCATGTATTATCCCTCCATTATTATTTAGATTCTTGTGATTTGACGAAATGGCAAAAATACTCGATGTAATCAATCAGCAATTAATCATGTGTATGCAAGTATCCCATCACTTATTTTTACGTGTCCAATAGCTCTTTGTATATACCTTATTTTTCACTATTACTAATGATTTCTCTTTGTAATTTGTTGCACATTAATCTCCCTAAGTGTGTTCCCTAAGGGGCATACTAGGAGAGCGGTCAAGCTGGTTGGTGGTACTGGTGATATATTTTTGATGCATGACATCATCCTAGCTTTATCAAGCATGCCTCGTTCTTGTAGCCACTAGATGACACACTTACTATGTATATATGGTCTCTAAAAATGTCATTTATATGTGTGATTCCAAAGTAAGAGAGTTAATCATTAACCACCCATTACTTTGCTTTGACATTCCTTTTTTTCTTTTGATCTTTATTGCTTGCTATTTTTATTTGCAACTTAAAGTTTTACATACTAGTGACATCCTATCCTGCATTAATTTTACTTTTTTTTATCCTTTTGGGAACCCATTATAGAACTACCCATTAGGGATAGGGGTGTCCGGTGCAGCTGTCCCTCTAGATGCTTCTCTCCTTTTCTATCTTTTGTCAAAATTTCAAATGTTACTTCTTTCTTGTCTTATGTTATCACCCTTAGTAAGATTTTATCTTGTTAATGACAAACCTTGAATGAAGGAATCAAATATATACAAGAATTATTTAACCTCATTAGGGGTGTAAGCATTTCAAGAGGAACTTACTACCACAATGAGCTAAATATTTCCAATCTACTACATCATCAAACTAATGCATTATTCACTACATAGGGGGACCTATTTTGAATTTCATACCACACATTTTGCATTGGGAAAAAGTAATTGTATCCCATTGTTCTTTGTTTTGCTAACACTAGGGCAACCTAACTCAAGGTACACTTCTCCAATCACACACACACAAACAAAAACACACACACACACACACACACACACACACACACACACACACACACACACACACGAACTACATAAAGTTTGAAATGTAGTGCCATACTTAGTGACAATAACATTTGGGTGACTATTGAGGTCAGTTTGACTTAATCATATGAATTATTTATTCATCTAATATGTGCTTGAGTATCATGTACGTAAATAGGGTTTATTTTACATGTATAGGTGTGAGTGAGTAGAATTATAATGAAGCTGATTTTACCTACATCAAACAAGAAGTGACACAGAAAGAACCATGATAGAATATATTTCGTAGACAACACCTAGAATAAACACTAGCACCTAGGTGACCCTATTCCATTCAAAAAAATTTGTCCCTGCAATTATCACATTCCAATTTCTAAAATCGAGCTTGAATAGTCCAAAATTAGACTTTCTAGATCGGTCATTATGAGAATAAAATCAAACCTATGGAGGAAAGTTGAGTCATTCTATAAACCTTGTATATCACTCTTGCTTGTATTTTTATAGCTAGATATTGTTGTAGACACCAAAATTTTGTTCAATTGTCCCGCATCCCCCATCCTACGTTCACTTACCTCTTCTTCGTCATCATACATGCTCACACCCATATCCTATTCAAAATACCTTCTCCCTCCTAAATTGGATTCATTTCCTCTAATTTCCTATTTTCCCATCTTAAATCTATCCCATCCCATCTTAAATCTTAAATATCTCTAGCCACATTTAATAATCCCTAAAAATTCTTATTATCTTAATCACATCCATAAAAACTCATTTATCTTCCCTAGACTTATCATCTACCCTCATTTAATGTTTCTAACCCTCCAACTACTCTATCTTATCCCTATGTAACCCTAACCTGCTAAATCAACTCAAAACCCTAATCCAACCCTAATAAGGTCTCTTGTCTCGAGTTGTGCATCATCCCCATCATCCAAATCAACAGTTGTACACGGTTGATGGCAACTCTATCGAGTGCTAGAGACCTAAAAATATGTCATCACCCCTCTCCTCGAGAGAGGATGAAACTTTGGAGATTTGACTTCTTGTGAGATTTTGTAGATTTCTTCTCTTCTTGTGAGCTGTCATCCTTATCAATCATCTTAAAAGATTTGAAGCTCATATCTTGTTTGGATACCTAGCTTGTTTCATCATTTCTTCATCGATTTTGTAGGCCCATTTATTTTTTTGAGCTCGTCATCTTATCAACCATCCTTGTTTCTTTCTCATATCTTTTTTTCCATCTATCAACCATCACAAAACCCTAATTGAGACTTGACCATTGTTGATTCTCCCTAATATCCTTTGACTCGATCTATATCAAATATTTTTCCTACATTCTATCCTATATGCCATCTATTTCTTAGTCTCGTAGCATCCAAATGTTTATGTTTCTTGGTCCTTCCTGTCTAATATCCCAAAACCCAATCTTTCTGTCATGATCACTATTGAATACCTCTATCTTCTTTAAATTGCTGTTGAATATCTCTACCCTAACCACATGTACCTAATTTTTGTGTTATTTTTGCTTCCCATTTTTTTCGTACGGACTAAGGACATCATCAACATCTAATAATCGGTTCCATTTGTTGTTTTCACATCTTTTGATCTTCTTTGTCATCATCACCATCGACTACATATATTTGTCTCAGTCACCTTATCAACCTTGTCCGGTTTGCTTCCCTTTATCTTAATTCATCATTAGTAGATCTCTTTTTGTTAGCACATCTCTACATTTTTCTATGCTTATTTCTTGCATGTTATCTATCTTTCATTTTGGATGAATCTTTGTAAGCAAAGTGGGTTGACATCCTTCCTAGTAAGTTAATCATTTCTTGATATTGACTTATTTAGGAAGCCCACCATATAATATACTCATATTTTTCTTGTTTGGTTGTCCTTTGTGTTGTATAGGTCTTAAATTTTCTTGTAGAAAGGATTTGTGTACCCGTATCTCATCATCCATCACTATCACACATCGGAGGTAGCCTTAAACCCTCCCATATTTGGAGGTTCTTTTTTCTTGCATACCACGTCATTTACTAGGAACAAGAGTGAAAAACTCATCAAACATTATGGCATGCCTAGTGGGACCTACCTTCTTCTTTGGTAAGTTCCTTATTTATTTTCAATTTCTATTCCATATTCTATTTTCCTCTTTCCACTAACTCTGCAAGTTGGATTTCTTCGTTGGTGTGCTTTGGAATTTTCTTGTTTTCTCAACAACACGTGCATAATTTGGAAAAAGGAAAATCATTATCCATGCATTCTTCTTCTGATCCTTATTTTCTCCTTTCTTGCATCATTCTTCCCTTCCTTTGCTTGCTTGTCCTCATTGAAAATCATATTTGGCTCTAGATCTTAAAAATAGATCTTGCATGTTTGTTTGATCACATAGCGTAAGTAGGTAGTAAATATTTTACATTCATATAACCTTCACACACAACACACCAATGTACACATCTAAACATTTCCTACTAGGTGGAGCTATTGGGATTTCATCACCCAATAAGGAATCCACCACGGTGTTCTAGCCATGTAACAATTTTTTTTACTATTGGTATATTGGCTAAGTTTTCGACACCCTTATTGCTATGGTGCATGATGTATGGGGTAGGCCCTTATATCAGGACACATACCAATAGTCATCAAAATTTTGTGCCTCACATACCTTCATGTATATCGAGTACACTATCCTTAAAAACACCGAAACCATCCATAAAATAACCATTTCTCTAGGTTCCCTTTGAGCCTCTTTCCCTCTTCACATTTCTATAAATAAATAAGATAAACAAAATTCTATTTATTAACTTGATTGTTACATTAGTAGTTTGCATAGGATTTTGTTTGTTTGTTTCATTCCCATTGTTACTCATTCCCAAGTTAAGAAAATGGAACAATCAAATTCTTGTAACAATATCCCCGCCTCAAACAATCCATCATAACAAACATCCACAATTTCCCTTGTTTCTTTTGTAGCTTTGATCACCTCATATTTGGTATCTCAACCCATATTTTTTGTAGTTCATCCTAATGAGCCTCAAACAATTCAAGGAAATCCCCATCTTGAGACCAATCCTTTTATCTTCAATCACTCCATCACTTACGGACTAGTTACACCTCCTTCTACCACTTCCTTAGGAGCATTTGGACCTCCCACTATCCCTCGTAGATGCTTGGAGTTTTAGGAACTCCTTGATGTTGATCCCTATTAAACCCTATTCATTAGTGTTGTTATTGATGTCAAGTGACATTGATGGAAAATGTGTGAATGGTGAAGTGAGGATCTATAAGGAACATGAAGGTTGATTAGTAGTGTCTTCTCAATAATTATTGGAGCTCACAAAGAGGTTCTAGGTGGTTCCATGAAGTGTCAAGTCATGAAGTCATGGTGTGAAAAGATGAGTAAGGTGCATGGTCAAGTAAGCAAGGTGTGTGGTGAGTCCTCCCAATGTAGTATGCAAACTTCCAAGTCAAACATGGTCAATCATATGTGTATCAGGTGTTAACAAGTCTATAAGAAGTATCCATGGTATATGAGGTGTTTCAAAGGTGTTAGGAGTGTTTATTAGTGCTATCCAAGTCATATCCATGTGTTAAAATATTGTAAATGATGGAGAAGCAGTGTAAATGAAGAGTGAGAACGTAAATTGTACAGAAAAGGACAGTTTCAAACAAAACTTACATGTATAGAAGTTTGGTGGGTCTTTCAGAAGAATGGGTCTTTCATGAAGTAAAATTTTGTGTTCTAGATAGTTCTTGATGTCTCTTACGTGTTCACAAAGTGTTTTGTGGAGGATGTTTAAGTTTTTGTGTATCGAGAGAGAAGAAATGAGATTGATGTTCTCTATAGGTTTGAAACTCTTATTCTAGCATGTGCAAGAGATTTTGGAGGTTGTGGAGGTATGTGTTGTTGAGAACTCAAGAAGATATTTACAAAAAGTCCAAGTTTATGTAATTTGGAGTTATTTGAAGTAAGCTATGGCCGTTCAAAGTTTTAAAAGTTGGATGAGTAGGATTTAATTCTATTTTGTGTCTACGTGACGAGGTAGATCAAAGATGACTCAACATAAGTCAATATGCTTCGCGCATCCCCACTCCTAAAATTTGACATTAACGTGGAATAAAATGTATTAGATAAAAATTTGGGTCCACCCAAAAGTTGCGAAGAAAAGAAGCAAGTTGTGACAAAAGAAAGTTGGTATGATAGCGCAAAATGTGAAAACACATGGAGCCTTATGATTGGCTCACTTTTACGCTCTAACAAAGAATTGGAAAATGTAAAGATTGACATTGCAAAATATGTGAAGGTACATAGATCTTCCCTATTATATTATGCGTCACAATGGCAGTGGAGGTTAAAATAATCCTAACAAGTACGAAGGGCGTGGAGACTCCTTATTCATTTTCTTCTCATACTAGCTAGTGGATGTTAAGAAAATATTGACAAATGTGAAGGGAATGGAGTTTCCTTATTGGTTTACTTCTTGTAGTGGCTAGTGGAGGTTAAGAAAATATTGACAAGTGTGAAGTGTGTGGAGCTTTATTATTGGATAGAATTTTGTAAATAGTGTGCACTCAAGACAAAAGATACGTTAGGGGAAGGAAGAAAAAGGTGGACCAAGCATAGGGTGCCACTTGGTGATGATCTGATGAACGAAGGTGAACACATGGAAGTATTCCCCCATATTTTTTAGAGATGGCTCGACATACATAAAATCCTCGAGAATGATCCAAGGTTAATAGATTTTTGGGTCCATGGAAGTCAAAAGGAAAAATGTAGTGCACAAGTTAACATGTAATATACAAGCCGACCCACGAAAACCTGCGCAACTTATCACATGGTGACATGGGTCTGACGTATGAGACCAAAGAAAAAGGGAAAAATGGTAGAGATACTATTGAATATTTTCACGGAATGGAAAATTCATCGAATCTCAAGATTGCACCAATGAAATTGCTTAAAATTTTGAACTTAAATCTATCTAAGGGCCGTGAAAGTGTTGTAAAAGAAATTAGGTGAATTAATCTCGAAACAAAGGAGAAATTTATGATAGAACTTTGTCTTAGTTGGGAAAGTCTGTGAAGAATATCTCAATGACAAGTATGACCCAATTTGCATTGAAAGGAGGTGTAGTTGTATGATGAAACTTATTAACCGAGAATTTACTCGATGAAGTGCATAACAATCCAATTATTGTTGAAAAAAATGATTAATCTTCATGTGAAGCTGTAAGGTCTTGTTCAAGTGGAGAAACACATGAAAACATATTTATTTGAAGTAAAAAGAGCTCAAGAGTCCTTTGTAACACATGTAAAATGTCTGCTACCTCAATAACTAAACTCATTATCTGGACATATCGGACAATTACCAATGGATGATTGATTAAAGTTAGATGAAGGGTTGGTCTAACAAGGGGATTTATAAGCAAACTTTATCAAGATTCCATATGCCATTCGAGAGAGCATGATAGTTCTTTTTCAGTTTCAATTTGTGGTTGAGAAAGTATATCTTAAATAGTGAAAAAATTTAAGCCTTGGAGAATGTTGTTCTTTGTGAGTTGTGAATATAGAGGTATGTTGAAGAGATAGTCACTTGAAAAATGATGAACACTTTTTTATATTAAGAAGTTAAGCTCAATTTTTGAGTATGAAAAATTTGTTGAAAGAGAGAGGGAGATGAGTATTAGTTTGAACAAGTGAGAAGGGTGTGAATGCATTGAATCCATGGAAAAATAAGAAAGGAGAAGAGAAGACAAGTGAGATGAAGAAGTGGTCATAATCAGTTGTGGAAGAAAACACAGTAAAGTGATCAAATTTTTGTAAAAGTCTAAGTTGCAGCTTAGCATGTGGGGAGTTGTTGCTTCCCTGTAAGTTGAAGCTTATTAAATATCAATTATTGTTGGTTAAATTGTAGGGAGTTGAAGCTTCCTTGTATGTAGTAGCTTACAAAAGATCAGTTATTATTGTTTAAATTGTTTAGAGTTAAAGATTCCATGCAAGTTAAAGCTTGCTAAAGTTCAAGTAGCAACTTGACTAAATTTTGGAGTTGTAGCTCCAAGTTGAGTTGATGCTCAACGTGAAATCATTGTAAATTTATAGGAAAATTGTCTAAACTAGTTCTCTAGTTTCAGTGGGTTTTTATCCCAAGATGGGTTTCCCACATTAAATATTTTCTCCTCATGTGTGTTTATTTATCTCCTATCTCTCATGGTTGAATGGTTATACCTCATCATAGTTAAGATAGTTTAATCATAGAAAATTGAAGAAGTGTAAATTGATTAAGAAGTTTGAAAGAGAACTGATTCACCCCCTCTCAATTCCTAGAATTCCTAATAATCCCATCACTCTCCATAACTATATAAATTTAAAATCCTCAAACATATCTATTAATGGACCCCCTCTTGAACAACTTTATGTTTATCCCCACATTTCAAATCCACCAAATTCTTGCTTCCCAACTTGCCATCTTTTTCTCTAGGGCCATGAATGAGCTAGCAATAGCCCAAAAAAAAACATTTCTCTCATGATTATTCTAGCATGGTTCCCAAAACCCATCAATCTACACAATTTCTGGTTCCTATCCCACTAATCTACCTTATATCAATACCATCCCTACATCTTCTATCCATATTCCTTCTTGATCTATTGTTATCATCAACATTCCCACCCAAACTCTTCAAGAATCCAACATATTTCCTCCACACCTGAGAAAAATGTTCAAAGATCAGTGCCTCCTTTCACATCCCATATCCATACAAATGTTGTTATATCACAACATATCCCGTCAGATTTGACTCAAACTAATCAACCTCCACTCTAAAGCATATTTCAACATATATTTCCTAATCAACCCCTTCAAACATCTTAACCACCTCATGCACATATCCTAACTCATCCAACACAAACCCAATCCAATCCTTCTATCACTTAGCAAAATCTTTCACAATCTTACCCATCCAACTACATACCTACATGAAAACCTACTTCCTAACCCATCCAATCACAAAATTTTAATTATGTTCCTCCTATCAACCAACCTCACAAACTCCTCATTATGCATAACAATATAAATCTTACCCACAACCCAATCCATCTACCTCATATAATCCACATCCACATCAATCAGCTCCTCATCCTCATACATCAAATAACCCCATGCAAGCCTTATTGAGTAGAATGGATAACCTAGAAACCACCACCTTATGCCCCAAAAACACATTCACCTATGAGAAAATATGTAATGAGCCCATCAATGTATCCGTTCTGTTAAGTTGTATCATCCACATTGGGAGCTTCTTATGTTCTCTAAATTCAATAGAAAGGAATATCCCTAACAATATATTCATTCCTGTAGGGACTCATTCTATCTTATTTCCCATGATCAAGAAATCATGCTTTGAGCCTTCCCTATGTAATTGGATGGACCCACTCTAGATTGTTACAATGACATCCCTCATCATTCTCTCTTTTCCTTCACTCAACTTACACAACTTTTCTTAGAGAACTTAGCCATAAATTAATGTGCAAGATAACCATCACTAATATTTATGCCATCAAACAATTTGACAAAGAATCAATTTCTAATTTCGTTTCTAGGTGGCACATAAGTATTAACCAAAGAATCATATGAACCAAAACCATATACTCCTCCTTCCAAGTCCAAATATGAATCTAAGGTACCTACAGACCCCATAAGAGTAGGGTACCCCTTTTTTCTTCATCCTCTTATCCTAAATAAAATCAACCCAAAGTCCATGAGAATTCATTTTTCAAAACCGCCATTAGGTCTTACGCCTAAATCCTTCATGGCCTTATCCAAGAATCCATAATTACCCTTCCTCACATCAAGTCCTTTGATTCATGTGGGTGGAAATCCATGTCATTTGAATACAATGCCATCATTCTCGTCGGTGTGTCCCTAGGCACGACATATATCACTACAAGGCTATCGAAACCCTTATCAACAATATCATACAAGAAGATGATATTCTCATTAAAGAAGACCACCCTCTTCCATCTGCTAGGTCATCCACACCAAATATCAACCCTCAAACCAAACCCACCTCTTATAAGGCCTTTAAATTTGGCCCTCCATCCACATCTTTAGTCACAATACCTCCACCAAATTATACCCATTCTAAAGAGGGTCCCTCTCTTTTCATAAATTCCCTTCATGCCACCACTTGCTCTTTCCCCATGAATCTCACCCATATACTCAACCAAAACAAGGGGTTATCATCTTTGTTCCTACTAACAAGCCTACTCCATCTCCATCTTCATCCAAGGACAAAGTATCTATTTTAGCCACTCCATGAACCCAAAATCTTGTTGCAATAGAGTAAAGCATCATAAATTAACTACATCAAGCTACCATCAAATTGTCTATCTATGAGCTTATCTAAAGTTCCCTAACCATCGACGGGCTCTCATCAAAGCTTTACAATGTATCCCAATCACAACCGATGAACCTCAACCTTTTCTCGCACTTGTTGGAGCTCTTACAACTTTTGCCACTATCTCTTTCAATGAATATGAAATTTACAACATTCTACCCAAAGATCATGACATTTACCTCTTTATCATCATTTATATCAATGAAAACTTCATTTGATTATCCATGATTGATAACAGTGCTAACATCAACCTCATTTAAACTCACACCTTCAATCAAATCAAGCTTCATGTCATTATTATCACCCAATCACCTGCGGTTCTTCACACTTTTAACGACACCATTTCCCCGTGCATTGGGAATGATCATCCTTCTTATCTCGAGTTAGTGAAAAACTCCTCTATGAACTATTCTACATTATGGAAGGATAATTCCAATAACATATTTCTTGAATGCTTATGGATCCACGCTATGCATTGCATCCCATTCACTCTTCATCACTTCCTTAAGTATGAGCATGAGGGGAAAATCCACACACTCCTTGTCAATATTCCTCCCTTCAAAGCATGCCACATGACCTATCAGCCAAATGAAATGCTCATCCCCAAGCAAGACTCACCTTTTGAAGCATCTACTAGTTCCTATGTACCTATATCCAAGTTACCCAATGATGAATCTCTCAACATCGTGATGCAACGTCTCTCACTATGGGAGTACCAACTCCTTGCTCTTAATGCTCTTCCCACACCCAATCGACTTGGTAGACCTGAAAAATCTCCCATGTATCAACCTAACATCAGGGATATCATTTCCTTTGGCCTACCTCACTTGAAGCCCAATCTTGTTTATGGTGGCATCAATTTCCCTTCTTCCCATGTCGAAAATCAACCCTATACTAAGCTATATACAAATGGCTTTGAATTCCTCTACAAAACAAATTTCACATACACCTATCTCCACCACTCTACATGGAATGGATTTGGTCTTGGATGTTATTAACAAGGCATGCATGATCTCATCCTTGATAAATCCCACAAACCTCACAAGAAGTATGGATTGGGATTCAAGGAAAGCACCATTGACTCTCTCACACATACTTCTCTTGAATCCCCTATGCACACTGATCCATCATCCCCTTTCCTAGCCAACGATCCCATGAAAATGAATTACACTGTGTCCCTTCCTCTTAAATTTTTTAAATCTCCACAATCACTCTATGATTGGTCACCTATCGAGGATTAAGGCGGAACTAGCTCCGTCCTCTCAAATTCCCCAACATGATAGATGAGGATTCCCCTACCATCGATATCCTTCAATGTAGTAATGATGAATCTATTATTTCCTATATGGGGTGGGAGATTCTCATATTTATAAGGTCTTACCTCCCAACACATTCACCCTTCTTAATGAATCCACCATCAATATCAACATATAGACTTCACAAGAGCCCCGTATCCTCAAGATTGGCCAATCTATTGATCCATGAGAGCTATAATATTTCACTACTTTCCTCTCTAAGTGTATCCAAGCCTTTGTAGATAGTCATATACCGACATGACAGGCCTCAATCCTAGCATTTTTGTCCATAACATCCTCACCATCCCTAACACCAAGCCGGCTAAGTAAAAGTTGTGTTATATGCATCCTCATGTAGCCCTCCTCGTTAAAGAATAATTGCAATGTATTC
Source organism: Taxus wallichiana var. yunnanensis (assembly GCA_018340775.1). NCBI lineage: Eukaryota > Viridiplantae > Streptophyta > Pinopsida > Cupressales > Taxaceae > Taxus > Taxus wallichiana. The sequence goes on along the minus strand of CM031239.1, from coordinate 946,015,981 downwards.
TTTCAGCCAATTTCATATAACCTATTGATTATCCCCAATGGGTCTCTAACATCATACCCATTGCTAGAGCCTTAGGGAAGCTTCATATCTATACCAATTTTCAAGACTTAAATCTCACTTTCCCTAAGGATGACTTTCCCCTTCCTAACATCGATCAACTTTTCGACTTAACCGCCAACCACAAAATGCTTTCTCTTATGGATGGGTTTTCTGGTTATAATCAAATCCTTATCACATCAGAAGACCAACATAATACATCCTTCATCACCCCTTGGGGAACCTTCTATTATCACATCATGCCCTTTAGTTTGAAAAATGTAGGGGCCACCTATCAATGCACCATGACTTATATCTTCCATGATATCATCCAAAAAATTGTAGAGGATTATGTTGATGACCTCTTAGGTAAATATAAATGTCAACAAAACCATCTTGCTATCCTTGAAATCCTCTTCACATGCCTTATCCAATAATTATTTTTCCTTATTCCTGCTAAGTGTGTGTTTGGAGTTCTAACTAGAAAAATCCTTGGCTTCATCATTTCTATCAGGGGTATTGAAGTTGACATTACAAAGTTCAAGGCCGTCCTTGAGATGCCTCCTCCTATCAATATAAAGTAACTTTGTAGTATCCAAGGACAACTTAAATTTGTCCACTACTTCATCTTGTAACTTTCTCGATTGTTTCCAACATTTCTATCATCTTCTCGAAAAAGACACCCACTTCAAATGGGATAGAAATTACCAAAATGATTTTGACGAACTTAAGCATTATCTTCTAAAACCTCTCGTGATCATGACTCCATGTGAGGGGGAGTCATTCTATCTTTATATATCTACCACCGACCATACTCTAGGTTCCATGTTGGCATAACGTGATGAGCGGGGTAGGGAACAAGTTATCTATTATATCAGTCACACTCTTCATGACTACAAAACCCACTACACCAAAGTTGAAAATCTGTCTTTCACTCTCTACTTCACCACTTCCAAGATTTTCCACAATCTTATCAATCACCAGACATAGGCATTCACTAGTTTCAACCGTCTTAAGCCCATGCATTCTAAACCCTATCACAACGATCACATCACTTGATGTCCCATGCTCATGACTGAGTTTTACCTAGAGTTCCTCTCTCAAAAGTTAATCAAGGGCCAATGTATCACTGAGCAACTCACTGACGCCTCTCTTCCTAATAATCAAATCCCCCATGAGAAATTTCTTTACAAATCCATTAACATAATCGATCATGAGTATTATCTTCTCAAGATGATGTTGTTCTTTAATGGTTCTAAGTGTCAAGAAGGGGAGGTGCTGACGTCATCATTATTCCTCGTTGGGAAACTCCCAACCCCATTTCTTACAAGCTCAACTTTGAATGTACTAAAAACATAGCTGAGTATGAAGCCCTTATATTAGGCCTCCAAACCGCTATCATGTTAGGCATCCAAAATTTTGACATCTATGGTGATTCCCAACTTATCAATCAAATCAAGGGGGCCTATCAATGTAAAAAAATGAAGTCCTTTAGAAATACAAGGACATCATCAAATTTTTCCTCGAAGTCTTTGATCAATATACTATCCAAACTATTCCTCATTCATCCAACCACTTTACAGACACCATGGCATCCCTTACATCACTCATCCCTTGGAAAATGGAAGAATCCAAAATCTTCATTGTTGTGCATCATATTGATCAACCATCCCATACCAATGAGCTTCCTTGTATCAATCACATTAAAACCAATTAATCGATATTTGGTATACTCGGTTATTCGACTATATCTCTCAATCCAAAATTCCCTTTGACATATCCAAAAATGGTAGGAGGTCATTTACTTCAATGTGCCAACCACTAAGTTATCCTTGACAACATCCTCTATAAATGTGTGTTTGACAATATTTTAGTACAATGCCTTAAATCCCATAAATCTATCCAAGCCATACAAGAAGTCCCTGATGAAATCTGTGGTGGACTATTTGGCGGTTTAACCATCACCAAGAGCGTTCTTTGCATGGGATAATATTGTACCACCTTCAACCAAGATTTTTATGAATATGTTAAAAAGTGTGTTAAATTCCAGTAGCATCCCAATCTTATTCGTATCCCTAGCTAGGCTTTGCAAACTGCGGTGTGTAAGATCTATAGCCTTTCTAAAAATGGGACTCAACCTCATTGGTATCATCAATCCCTGTTCTTCTTAACTTCATCATTCCATCCTCACCACTACTAAATATTTCACCAAATGGGTAGAATCCATTCCACTCGCATAAACCAAAGCTAATAAAATTGTTGATTTTTTCTATCAACACATCATCTGTTGCTTCAACATTCCTCACAATATCATCACGAATAATGGAACATCCTTAAAAATAAATACATTAAGAAGATTTGTGACACCTTCAATATCAAGCTTATCTTCTCTTCTCCATACTATCCACAAGCTAACAACCAAGCCAAATCTACTAACAAAACTCTCAACAACATTCTTTCCAAAATTGTCGATAAGATAGGTCGGGATTGACACCTTCATATCCCCTTTTCTATTTCGGCTTAAAAGACTAGCATCCACACCACTACAAGTGCTACTCATTTATCTCTTATCTAAGGCTCAAGTCATCATCAATCTTGAAATTCAAATCCAATCCTTTCCCATTTCTCTTCGGGACTTCTTTTTGATGAGGATTACTACCAAGAGTGTCTAGTGGAACTTGAACTATTAGACGAACATCGCTTAACCACCCTCCAACATCATCACATCTATCAAGAACGTATCAAGTGTTCCTATGATAAACCTCTCAAAGAATGTAAATTTAACATTGGTGACCTTTTCTTATAAGAAAATCATAATGTCACTACTCTGGAAAGGAGCCAATGTGGAAAACTTGATCCAAACTAGATTAGACCATACATTATCACTCATAATTATGGGTCTAGGGCCTATCTCTTAGCCTCCTTTATGGTAAACTGGAAACAAAATATCTCAATCTTGTTGTACTTGCAACCTTTCTATTGTTAGCACACCTATTCACATGCCACTAATCGCATTAACGATTTCATTTCCATATTTAACCTTCTCCATATCTCATCGTAATGATTTAGAATCATGTGGTATTCTAAAACTATCCTATATGTGACCTTGAATATGAGCACCATGGCTCTACTCATATTATATTCCTTATTGACAAGTTCCTAATTTTAGGTGGGAACCCCATGATCATTACATTAATCTCCTTATTATCTACCTACTAGAAGCATGCTAAGGGTCCACATGTGTAGCTTGTACACATTGTTTCCCCTCCTCAAATGGTCTACTAGGCTATCATCAGCTCCGTTATAACATTAAAAAGTTATAGATACTCATATCTAAGCTATATAATTCTAAAATACAGATTGTTCCCCAAAGGACAATTGTTCAAATAAAGAAAATATTATTAAAAATATAGACTGATCCCCCAAAGGACAACTATTACTTACCTTATCTTGCCATCTTAAATCAAAACTCAAAAATCTAAAGAATTTTTTATGTGCATACCACTCCCTCGAAGGATGGCTACCTTATTATATCATGGTGTAAAGGTTTCCTAAATTGATCAGCTTTTATAATATAAAAGAAAATTAAATCCATCCAAAAGAAAGAATCCTAAGAAATCTTCCCGTATTAATCAACTTTTCCTCCAAATAAAACTTTCCACATTGATTAGTTTGTGCAATATTTATAAGAGTTGGGGAATACACCTAGGATAACCACCTAAGGAGAAACCATTTCCCTCGTACAATCCACATATAAACCCTTTGTCGTGTCTACAAAAGGTATGTAAGGACCCCTTCCATATTTCCCTCACGATATTACATGTGAATAAATATAATTTTTTATGACTTAACATTTGGAATATGGTTACAAGTGTATTGTTTTGTTCGTGAACCCTCTCACGTTTTACCCCTAATATAGTCCTAAAGCATCTATACTATGTACACTCCTTAGTATGATGTAAGTGTACTTCCTATATTTAGGTCACTCTAACAAAGTCACGTTCTATTCATACCTTTTTATATAATCATTTTCGTTATCCAATCGTATCACACTCATTCACATTGAACATGGGTTTCCATTTTGATCTATGTTCTAATTTATCACATCCAATCCAATCCAATTACATCATCTTATCTTATATTCAATCCAATTAACACATCTACATCTACACTAAGTCCATCACATCTAATCTACATCCATTACATCATGTCTAACATCCAAATCCATCACATCTAATTAAAATCCATCACATCATATCTAATCTAAATCCATCACATCATTTCCATGTCTAGTCTAACATCTAAATCCATCACATCAATTCCACATCTAATCCAATCAATACATCATATAAGTTAATCAATATATCATATCCATAACCAAATCAATATCTATAAAATTCATCTTCATATCCATAATCTACTCGACATCATATAATCATCATCCATTTCACATCAAATAATAAAATCAATGCATACATCTAATCTACTCATCCACATATCACAACAAATATCCAAGATATGTTGGTGGACAGAGGGTGGAGGACAGTAGCGAAGTATAGGGTCCTATACTAGGGAATAGAGTCTCAAATTTTGAGTTTGCCGGTTAGAGGGTGAACATTATAGATGTATAGATTTTGGTCCAAATAGAGCCTAGTTGAGGCCTATCATGGATGTATAGGACCCGTCCTTCGGCCCTGTCCTCCACCTTGTCCACCAACATATCTTGGTTATGCTACACTCATGTACTACCTAAGGCCTCATGCCATCATGATCTCCTCTCGCTGGCCAAATACGCCACATAGTGAGGTATGTTGGGTAATCTCATCGTCACTATTTGCTCGTAATACCATGCCTCCTCCCTAAATCCTAGTATTGTTCCATTGTCACAAATCTAAGAGGATCCATATTTCCAACCCCTATGTAGCTACTTGGGTCACTCCCCTTTTCACCTCGATAGAATGCTTGGATCTCCATATCTAGCTTGTAAGGCCTCTCTCCTAGTGCATTACTTCTCACTCTTGGCGCATCATATCCCACTCCTAACGATTCACATCAAGCTATTCTTACGGTGGGCCATCTTCGATACTCCCTATACCACCTCCTCTTCTCCCGTAGGTGCCACCAGCTCTCATCCTATTGCTACTTCCCCCTCTCCATCTTCCTATGCTTCCTCCTCTGCTCTATAGGGCATCCACCGTTGAGTCATCCACTCCACATACCCCTCTACAAGCCCAACATCATCCTTATATATGTTCACCTTCTCCACCTCCTCCACCATTGGATATTATATCATTAAACTAGGTAATTCCTCTCTCGCATCATCATGCCTTTATCTCGATTGGAGCCACGGGGACTTTCCGCACCAATCTAAAGTGCCTCATCACATGTAGAAATTACATCGCCTCTACCATATATGTCCTCCGCCCCTATACCGACCTCACCCTCCTCAAAGCTTGTGAGCTAGATGTCAAGACACCTAGCCATATAGGGTACCCTCTTTATGGCCTCCATCTAATTTCATCAACCATGGGGCTCCCTAATATCTCAAGTATACCAATCCTCTCTTCTTTCCCCCTATCACCATGATCCCGATCAGCTCTCCACCGCATAAATCCAATCTGTCAAGATGATGTGATCACCTATCACCCATGGAAGCCCTGGTGGCCTCACCACAACTATGTGCTCATAGGCCCAACAATTCAATAGAAATCTCACATCTAAAAATGATATCCTATTTGTTACATACATCCATAGCTCATGGTACACCTGTGCTAGGAGAGCTTCCTTGAATGTAAACAATGGCCTGTGCTCCACAATAATGACCACCTTTTATTCTAAGGCCTATGGAAATCTTACTCCACATGAATCTAGAAGTGCATAAAAGAATATCTCCATCATCAAAAAATATATCCGTTAGTTCGTCGACACCAACAAATGATAATGGGTATCAATATGAAGAGCCCTTGATGTAAAGGTGATGTGCATGGCCTCTACTCTAAACAATTGTCCTAGTGCATCTCCCCAATGACATTAAAGGTGCCCCTTGAATCATAAATCTCATAATACAATACACATCCTCTAATGTGATCATCATCTCTCATGTATGGAACCATAATGTACTAGTCCTTAGGTCACATCTCTCTATCAAAGCATAATAAGCCCTGTATCTCGGGGCACCCTCTAATAATGGTGGAACCTACCTAATTTAACTACATCCAAGTGATCCCACTCTACATCTATAACATCAGATCTAATAATCCCCAACATGTTTGAGACTCTATCTCACAAATATAAGGTATCTTTGGCCTATAAAATCAACCACCAAGAACCCATTAGTTTCAAAATTGTCAAAAATCATCATTCTTCATCCCAAATTATCAATAAATTTTTAAAACTACCTAGTTGATACCAACCCCTAAAAGGTTGATGCTGATTTTCCCTAGGTCAACAAAGACCATAACTAGTTGCTTCCAATCACCTTCACAGCCCAAAAATAAAAAAATTCAAATAAAATCACAACCAAGCTAGGTTTTGGCACTTTCTTGCTCTTTCGAGGCCTCTGGTGCTTCCTTTCTCCTCCAATGACATCCATTTTGACCAAATCTCAAGATTTTATGTCACTCAGAGCTCTCAATACTCAAAATCGTATCGTTTGAATGAGCCTTGTCGGTTGTCTCACTCGCTTATATAGTCATAAATCAATCCTGCGATCGCGATGACTGTGCCTCATCATCATCGAATCAACTAGTTACCGTCAACCCAACCATATTTTCACCCTTCCTTGTCTCTCATAAAATATAATTTTTCAAATTATCTTTTCTTCTAATTCATACTTGCGTGATACCCAAAACACCATTCCTAGAATTACATAGCTTATTTTCCTACTGTTTCCTATCTTGTTGCATATCCTTAATCCTATCCAAAAGCCCACTCGTGGTCATCTCTATGTTCCCTCACAGAGACCCTATCTCATCTTAAGTCCAACTTTGTGGCCATTCACCCCTTTCTATCCCACCAGGATTCATATTTTCTTATGTCCTTATATTTGAAGGATGGCACATACTTTTTTCCCCGCTTTGTTTCCCAACACTGTCAGACCATTGTCTTGACTATACTCACATTTTTTTACATAATTTTGATGTATACTTTGAATCATTTTTCCCATGGCTTACACATCCATCTGAGAAGATTCCCATTGGATTCCCTCCATATTGCAGTGATCTCGTTCAACACATGGGTCCGTAGGACATAAACGCGTTGCCTTTGATGAGGTCGTGCTATGTTGCCTAACGATGTGTTTCTAGGATCACTACCATATTTATTTTTTGTTTATCCTATCCTTCTTGCAATGGTCATATCATTCTCCACTTGGGGGCATATTTTCTCTCCTTATCTCTTTTTCCACTATTTCCTCCTTTTCTCCATCTATCTCTATCAACCTAGTAATCAATTCTTCTTTGTGTCATCAATCCCTAGTTTGAGGGGGAGCACCTCAACCATCTTCTATCACTTATAGTTTTTGTCTCACCGATTACTTAAAATAGACCACTTGAATAAAAGGCGAAAATGTAGACACAAAAATTTAGATCACTTTCCCCATCCCGCGTTTGCTTACCCCTTCGTCATCATCATACACACTTGCACCTATATCCTATTCGAAATCCTTTCCCCTCCTAAATAAGATTAATTTCATCTAATTTTATATGTTCCCATCTTAAATCTATCTCATCCCATCATTAATTTATATATCTAAACCCATTTAATCATCCCTAAACATGTTTTTTTATCTTAATCACAACCCTAAAAATATCATTTATCTTCCCTATACTTATCATCTACCTTCATTTAATGTTTCCAACACTCAAACTACTCTTTCTTATCCCTATGAAACCCTAATCTTCCAAATCAAATCGAAACCCTTATCCAAACCTAATAGGTTCTTATTGTAACATCCCCATTTTAAGATACTAGAACAAGAATTTTTTTAATTTATTTTTATACAATGTTCTTCTGCTCAATTATGTAATTCAAACACACGTTCAAGGTTTAATAATTGTTCTCTGTCCAATTAACGTAATTCGGATCACACAATTACTTTTAAAACCAATGTTCTCTGTTCGCATATTTACAATATGGAACACACATTCATTGCCATTCAATCATATAATAGATACCATATGCTGCTGTAAATGACTCGAAGAACTACCGATCTCCCATTTCATGGCTCGGAGTTTCATCGATCTCTCATTTCATGACTTGTGCAACTTACCGATCCTTCATGTTATTCCATGCATTGTATACTAAGTATACAGGGTTCTCTTTACCGTTTCCGGTTATCGAAGTGATCCATTTAAGAGGCCTATCTGAATATCTGTTACTGATATTCATCTGATATCCTACTTCTTAAACTAGGTGATTAGGACAACGCAATCAGTAACTTGCGATACTTTGGCCAAAGATTTTCACATGCTTTGCATGATCATATTCCCAGACGTTATACACATCAATGGAATAAGTCCTTCACCTCACTTCGTCTGTTATCTAGAATGGTCTTTTCTGACCCCTGTCAGTCCTTCCGTCCAAAGTTAAGCTATAACCCAAACTAGCAATATGAAAGAGTATACAAACATACTTGAGTCGACCCTAGATGACTGCGTGTGTCTAGTTACCTTTAGCTCTCTGGAGTCACTCCGTATACGCGGTCACATTCCTATCATCGTCTAAATAACTAGTTCCTAGCTTATGTAAACTTGATGATTTGATTCGGGAGGGCATTGTAACATGTCAGCTACAACATTGTGTCGTCATGAAGGCCCCACCTTCGTGAAGACACCATATTGCAGCTGACGTGTGTCAAGGTCCTACGGAGTCTTCTCATCAAGGAGTACACATCCAACTTTAGTGTGATTGGGTTTGATCTCAAATATTTAAGATCAATTTTCAGCAACCGTGCTGATCCTTTAACCTCGTTACTCGTTACAGTTGTATATAGCTAAGAGAGACTCAATTTGTCTTATAGCTTAATATACGTTTACTCCTCCATACCAAAGGATCACATATTTCCATCTTGGTTCTTTACTTCAAGCTTCGGACAAACAGTCCACTACATCTTAACGTAGCAAGTTCAACCTATTAAACTTTAACCAAGTTTTTATCCACAACTGTATTTAAATTCAGAATTCCATCTTATTAGACATCAATTGTACGAGGTCTAATTCTAAATGAATATATTCATTTATTCTCCATAACCTTACTTCAGTTAAGGTTTGTTACCAATGGATATGTTTCCTCATATCTAATATTTTCTGAATTTAAACATTTCGAGGATATTAACGAAGTCCAAATACAAGGTTCAACTGCCTCTTTTTTTATATATATTTGATATTCCTTAGCTTATAACTAATCCGAATATCGTTCAATTAAGAGTTCATATTCATTTAAACCCTTTTCAATGTCAATCTAAATTTCATATTAACCCAAGTAGGAATTAATTGCACATTCCAACTTAAAGATGTATTCCAGTAAAGAATAGATATTATGTCCTTTTAAAATCTATCCACTATCATTTGAATAATTCCCAATCAATGAATAATATTATATTCTCAATCTTATTCAAATAGTTTCAAAATGATACAGCCATTAAAATATCACACTTTTCCTTGTATTCATCCATAAGATTTACAATCTATACAATTGCCAGTCCAAACAACTGGACTTCGTTTATATCAAACAACATTACAACACATAAGGAAAGAAAAATGTAACTTCTTCTTTTCCCATTTCCTCGTAGAGGAATAATAACTATCAAATACGATCCATCCTTAGCTACTCAGAAGAAGCATCAGAAAACAACCATGTCTTCATTTTTACTCAAAGGACCATCTGCAAAATTTACTTGCACGGGTCAGTTCATTGAACTGAGCATATTGAGCACTTATCATTAAAATGAGGTGCTCTTAATTAACTGTCTCAATAAAAGAACTCTGCTTTTATGAAACGTTAATAAACTGAGATGGACATCATCTACAATTAAGTACTGATAAGGATGAACACTTAACAACCCAATCTTCTAATTACTATCACAATCAAACAAAAGATTACTGACTTTCTCCCAAACGATTACTACAGAAGTAATTTCTTCTAAGTAGTTCCAGATTAAAAACATTTGTATGAGCTAATACACATATGTATATAATGTTGTTTCTAATGTATTTTCTGTCAGTTCCATTCTCTTTTTAACAGTTGAAATTTCAAGAGATAAATTTCAAGTAAGAATTCCAACAGAACTACTTTCCTCTCATACTACTCATTCAATTTCAAACAATCAAATGCAGAAGAGAAAAGCAAGTCATTCACCATGACAATACTGGTGTCATTTCTCAATTTCATCAATCAGCATAATACTTCTTTCAATTCAAAAGAAAGTAAACAACAATTAAATGCAGATGCTTATGCCAAGGCAGTACAAAATTCATTCCATAACAAGTATAGATTTTCAACTGTATAAGAGAAGAAATGAACATTACTTCAAATTATCCATCCAACACTCTCTTTCCTTTCATCATAACTGTACTGAGTAATTTAATTCAGACGTGATATCAATCAATGATAACAGCCCAAAGAGAAGTAAATAAAGTCAATAATCAAATAAAAGGAAGAAGGATCATATTACCTCTTCTTACTGCCTAACCGGATAACCACTATTTAGAACAGACCTGATCCAATAGTGTGATCCCTTCTGAATAAATATGTATATAAGTATTCAAAAACCACTAACTACCTTTCCAGAAAGTTGGCCAGAATTCATTTGCATCTGGTCCGTAAGCATTAGTATCAAAGGTACCTCTAAATACAATCATTTCCTTTGAAATATTTCACTCAACGGACATTCTCGTCCAGAAATATCAAGTAAAAGTGTACAACAACAACAAATCATGCTTTCATTTAAATGATAAGAGAATTCACTTTCCAAAACAAAGTAAGAAATCCACTCATATTCCGTTTTAATGAAAACAATGAAGAATTTACAATCCGTAAATTATATATATAAATATATATATTGAGTTCAACAAGACGCAGCGTATAATTTGCATGTTCTACCCAGTCCATTCTATAGACTGGCTATCCTATTCCCATTCAGATCAGAACTTCCTTTCAAACAGGCATATACGAATACCAAGAACAAGTAGGTAGAACATCGTATCCAACTAGAACAAACAATGTAAAGATGCTACTATGCTCTTACTGTTCATAGAAGGATTCATACCTCATACACTGTATTATAACCAGAGGAACAATATACAGCAGTCTTGTCAAATATTTTTACGGCTTTCCATATCCATTAACGCACACAAATCATAGATAACAATTTGCACATTGTTGTTACCTACAACAAGTTCGACCCGTAATGCACAGTGAAGCCCTATTGCCATTATTTCAGAATTCAAAACAACAGAAAGAGAAAAATTCATTCCATTAATTATTTCAGTAAGAAAAACACTCATTTTCTTCAAAACGCAACAAGAATACCCAAGTCGAGTTTGTTTTATAATGACAGCTCAAACCAGAGGTCATACGAATCATTTTATCCTTCCATATTTACAAAAAAAAATGCACAGAACTCAGAAAATAATACACGCATAGCTAATACATTCAACAACTCAAACCCATATTGGGTAATAGAATGAATACCCAACACTGTCAAAACAAACTCACACAGCATGGACAAATTCATTCGATTTACCCATTTGCAAAGAAATACCCAATTCAAATTCTTTCTCAACAGACATTTCAACCCGAAAATCACATTAACTAAATCAACCATTCCATTTTTCAAAAACACCCAATCATAAGAGCAGATTTGTTTTAATGAGACGCTTAAACAAGAGCAAAATGATTTAAGGAGAAGGGCTCAACATGCCTGTTAATTTTTCTTGTGGCTCGAAGAAAACCGCGCCCACAGGAGCTATTCTTTTCACGGTGACAGCAGTAAAGCTTTCCAAACAATCCTCTAACTTCCTCAGGCTCAAAAATAGCCGTGGCTACTCCAAACAACAGCAACAATAACCAAAAATAACAGCAGGTTCGATAGAACCATGGAAGAAATGCAGAGCAACTAAAAACCCGAATGAACACAATGACCAACAAATTTTCCTCTATCCTCTTTCCAAGGTGAGCTGGTCGCTAAGGCCAAGATCATTAATGCATTGAATGCATTGCTTTTTCCTAAATTTTCATGCCACCGACTCGGGTTTGGTGAGTTCTTTTTCAATTTTTGCATGTAATTCCTTCTTAGCTTCTTAGCTAGTTGGATGCCTCCAACTTTTCCCATGTTCCCACCAAACTTGGCGCTGAAACTGTAAGGACATCATTTATTGTCCTAATAAATCTCTAACCTCTCCATCTTATCCACTTCACCAACATGGGTCCATAAGTCCCCTTCCATAGGTTAGTAATAGTTTAGGATTTTATAGTCCATAGCTAGGTTTTTCACCTAGTTCTTAAGTTATTAGGATTTGCATCAATTTTCATCCCATGCAATTTAAAATCCACGTAGGGTAGTAGTTAGGTTATAGGATAAAACTTAGTTGTAGGTTAGAATTTAATCCCCATACTATTTATTTAATAGTTTCCAACAAGTCTTTCCGACTGGCGTTCACATTCAACACAATGCAGGATGTTTCGTCCTATGTTCAACACATACCTGTGTCACTTGCATCCAGGCTCTTATTGTCTTACGCTGTCTAGTGTTACAACTTGTATGTGGTTTGGGAATCGAACCTTTTCCATTGGCATCTAGGTACCAGATATTCATACCTGAAATCAGGTGCTGCAACATTTATATCAACCTTCAGTCTGGTTTCAGACTTCATTCCAGTTTAGAAGTAAATCGACAAAGCGATCTCAAGAAGGCCACAACATACCTTGGATCAATGGAATTGATTCAAGGTGTGTTGTCAATCAGCAACAAGAGTTCATCAACATACAAACAAGTCTGTTGTCTCTCTCTTGCAAAACACAAGTTATAATAACCTCCGTCCCAAGCAAACAAATTACAATAGTAACAAGGGTCCAGATTAGTAACACATTCCTTTTAAGATTAAAGATATATCTTAACATAATTATCTTCATTTCAGCAGTTACAACATCATGAAAAGAGATTACCATGATAGCTTATAAAAATCAAGATGTTACACTTATGCATTGAGTTGTGCATCATCCTCATCATCCAAATCAATGGTTGTCCATAGTCAAGGAAGACCCTATCGAGTGACGATGACCCTATAAATATGTCATCACCCCTTCCTTAAAGAGGATGAAACTTTAGATATTTGGATTTTGAAAGATTTTATAGATTTCTTATCTTCTCATGAGCCGTCATCAACATCTTGAATTCATCTTGGAGCCCTTATCAATCATCTTGGGATATGTAAAGCTTAGAGCTTATTTGGAGACCTAACTTGTTTCATCACTTCTTCATCATTTTTTACCGCCCACTTGTCATTTTGAGCTCTACCATCATATCATCCATCCTTGTTTCTTTTTCATAGCCTATTTTCCATTAATTAACCATCACAAAACCCTAATTAATCCTCGGTCATCGTCAATTCTCCTCTCTGGTTTTTGTTGACCTCATTTGCATCATTTCTTTTCCCTGCATTCCACCACATCTTCTATCTATTTCTTAGTCTCTACAACATCCAAATATTTCTATCTCTCGGTCCTTCCCATCTTTTATCTAAGAATCCAAACTTTCTACCACAATCTCTATCCACTACCTCTATCTTCCTCTAATCATTGTTGATTTTCTCTACCCTAATGACATCTAACTATTTTCTGTATTCTTTCTGACTTCTTGTGTTTCTATACCAGACTCATGACATCTTCAACATCCAAGAATTTGTTTCAGATTTGTTGTTTTCACATATCTTGATCTTCTCTGTCACACTCACGTTTGACTACCTCTCACTAAATCCTGTCACCATTGACCATGTCTGATTTTATTTCCTTTATCTCAATTTATCATTGAATGATCTCTTTTTGTTATCATATCTATCCATTTTTTCTTTGCTTGACTACATGTTATCTATATTTCATTTTTGATCAATCTTTCTAAGTAAAGTGGGATGACATCCTTCCTAGGAATTTCATCACTTCTCGGGACTTACTTAGTCAGGAAGTCCACCATATAATCTACTAATATTTTTCTTGTCTAGTTGTCCTTTGTGTTGTGGAAGTCTTAAAGTTTGATGCGAGAAAGTATTTGTGTGACTATATCTAATCATCCATCACTATCACACATCAGAGGTAGCCTTAAACCCTCTCATATTTGGATTTCCTTATTTTTAGCTACCAATTCATTAACTTGGAACACGAGTAGAAAAATCATCAAACAATTATTTGAATACTATCCCTACATAGATTTAAATTTTGTTAAATCATTTGGTGAATCCGAACCTTACATGTCCACTATCAGATCTCTCCTTTATGGCTCAGGACCATAATATCTTTTTGAGTTTACTTTAATAACTCCCATCATGTAGATATACTCTTACAAATGTTTTGAAGAAAGTACAACTCCCTGATCATACAAGACCCTCTCAAGTGCATGCCACTTTGAGTCATATTTCAGCTCCTTCTACTAGTAAAGATGACACCCCATATAAGGATGTCTTATAGTCTACTCAAGTTTTGTACCTTACCTTTCAAGACAAAATTCAAGCCATGAATGCTACAATTAAATATCTCAATGATCAAATCCAACACCTCAAAGATACTTCCAATGCACATCTCAATTCTCTTTCTATGCATCATGATGTTCCTAAAGCCAAGCCTATGTCATATGATCTAGGTGCTACATGTGCTCATATAAGTGAGGGTAAAGTCCTCCAACATAAAACATATCTTTCATTCGATGAGCATGCTAAACAACATGATATATTATTTGAGCTCCTCAATCATCGGTTAATTATTTTGTTTCCCAATCATTACTATCCTCATTATCGACTTACCAAAGCCAAAGGCCAACCTTTCTACAATTATCATGGAATTAATGGACATTGTGCCAATAATTGATATGCTTTACAACAAAAAATCCAATAGCTTGTGTATAAGGGATTTCTTTCATTATGTAAGAAATATTCTGCTACACATTTATCTTTGGTTTCCACATCTCAATGGGTTCCTAAATCTAATTCATTTATGACTCATGAGCATAATTTCATATTGAATGCCTCAAGTTCCAGGATTGTTTACAAAAGAATAATCACTTAAATTTGAGTCCTTACACATCACAACACCAAAATATCGGTTGAGCCACCATAAGCCCAATATAAGACCAACACAATAAATGAATCCCAAAATATCTCTACTCATTCTAAGCATATTGAGATAGATGATCCAAACACAAGTATTAATGAATTCTTGAATGATCTTTGAATCTCCACGGGAATGGGCACATATAAGCTAAATCCTAAGCATACTTTCAAAGAATCTTCTGGGAAAAACATGCAGATTAATCCTATGGATAACATTGATTCATCTTTAGTACTGAACTATGATGATAACGATGATTTTTATCCTTCTTACTATTGTGATGACTATAACCACCTTGATGAGAATTTGCCACTTCTTGAACCTATTGATGAAGAAAATTATACTATTTCACTAGAAGCATTACAAATTTCTCATTACATATTTGCAAAATATAAATCAATACAAAAGGCTAAATATAACATCTCAGTTGCCATCCCATGTATCTTGTTTAATATCACTTCAACCACTTGGGTGTATTCATCAGGTTTGTCTCTAGATAGATCACCATAGATTTCACACTTGGGGGCATCCTAATTCCCCACACCACCTGATGACACACTCTTGTTCCTGGTGCATACCTGACTATTTAGGGCATCCTTACCTACATGGAAATCACTTTTAAACACAAACACACTGGGGGAATCATTATTCCTCCCTTCTAGTTGTTCTCTTTCACATATTTGCAATTAAAAAGCCAAAAACATATTTTCTTAGATCTTGATTGGATGTGCTCTTATTTACCTATAATACTATATGTTGCACCTTTATCATGTTATTATGGTTCAAATTATGCTTTATCATTTTTCATACACACATGCATGCTCACATGGTACTTTTAGGTGAATCTAGGTAACTTACAAGTTGTTACATGATGTATGATGTTTGACCCTATCCATTACCAATCCCACTTTGAGGCTCATGGGGGAATATAACTTTTCCCATGAACTATCAAGTTCCATCAATGTTATATTTCACATTTTCATTCCTATATTTAGATCTCACATTGTGGCATAATATTTATATTTCCTAACATGCTGATGGGTGCTTCATATGAATAATTTTCCTTACATGACTCCTTCTAATCATGGTTGTCTAATTTACTTGTATCTTGTTTTCTATTTTTTGAGGGTTATGCCATATTCTTGCTTATTATCTTGTTTACACAAGCCTTGATGAATTTTATTGTCTTGCAAAATCTTGAGTGGTGTCCCATGTACATGCTACAGATACTTATTGTGTCCTTTTTATTGTTTTCCTATATGCTTTTACTAGTTGGTATTTCGGTGTGCATTACTTATTTGTCAACACTTGTATAAACTAACATTTTCCAATTGTTTTTCCTACACCATGGTAACAACCATGCTTAAGACCTATTCCCCTTTTGGAATCCCTATATCAGATATGTATATTAGTTTATCCTCCCTTGTTTGGGATATGTTCACTTTTGTTCATCTTACGTACCCCAAATGAGTGGGGGAAAACATCGGGTGAACCTTTTCACCCTCCCAATAGTTACATATAGTAGTTATAAAATTACAATCAATATGATTAGAGTAGTAATCAATTACAAAACAAGGATAGAAATAGACTTGGCCAAAATTCACAACCTGGACAGAACCACCTAGTACAAATAGGAACGATGACACTAATGTCCCACATGCACACTCCTATCTTGGGGAAAAAATAGTTACATAGTAGTTTTAACAGAGTTAAAATATTCTCTAGTTTCAATAATTATATATTCGAGTTTCAAATTGTAACCAATTAATAATAGGAACAAAATAAGGAACTAACTAATTACTTAGGAACCAAAATAGGAACCAAATAAGGAAGTGACACCTAGGGCATATGCAGGGAAAATGATATGCAAGGAACAATGTGTCGGTCGAGGTAAGTTAAAAGTCGGGTTTGTGATCATCTGCAATGGCACTATCTCGTGGGGAAGCGTTAATGGTTGGAGGGAAAAGCCCATAAGATATCCTAATACACTTTTCCTTAGTGACGAAAAGATGCCTAAATATGAATTTAAGTGTCTGGAAACTCAAATCCATAGTTTGGAAATAATATGCCAAAATCCTTTGTATTATTCCAAACAGATCCTAAGAAACAAGTCTACAAACAAGAAAAATTTTATACCCCTTTCTCTTTCAGTATTTTAGGTGTACTCTAACCCCTTGGATTAACTTCTTTCAATAAGAATTTCAAATTTACATATTTTTCAAGTTAAATTTTAATTGCATTTACCTAGAGAATTGAATACACTTGTTTTCTTTCATAGGTCATATTATATTCCAATGAAGGAAAAACACATAATAAACCATGAATTAAATCTCAAGTACGCTCGACAAAGACGATATTCCAAGGAACTACATAAATGCATCATTATCTCTCCATACATGAAATTTTTTCCCCTAGGATCTTTATCCTTCCCTTCCCATAGAATTCCATGCTACACATTTTTGTAATATTCCATTTGACACGCATTCATTTAATACACTACTAGGAAAAATCTTCTTCAACTCCCAAGGTACACTTTTTTGTTCTACATTATACTAATCAATCCTTATTCACCAACATAAAATGGGGGAAAATGTAGTCACTATATCACACACTTACTATGTACATATAGCCTCTAAATATGTCATTTATATGCATGATTCCTAAACAAGATAATTACTCATTAACAACCATTTACTTTTCTTTAAAATTACTTTTATCCTTTTCATCTTTATTTCTTGTTGTTTTTATTTGCAACTTACAATTTTACATACCAACCAACATCCTAGCCTACTTTGATTTCACTATTTATCATTTTTGTACCCCTATATAGAACCTCTCATTAGGGATAGGAGTGCTGAGCATTGTTATCCCTCTAGGTGCTTCTGTCCATTTCCTCTCTTTTTACAAATTTTTGGATGTTATTTCTTTCTTGTCTTATGTTATCACCCTTAGTTGACTTTTATCTTGTTAATGAAAAACCTTGACTAAAGGAACACACACACACACACACACACACACACACACACACACACACACACACACACACACACACACACACACACACACACACACACACACACACACACACACACACACACACACACACACACACACACACACACACACACACACGCGCATGTGTGTGTACACACACATGAATTATTTAACCTCATTAGTGGGGGTGAGCATTTAAAGAGGCACTTACTACCACAAAGAGATAAATATTTCCAATCTATCACATCATCAAAGGACTACATTATTCACTACATAAGGGGGGCTATTCTCAAGTCAATATCATAGATTTTATATTTGGAAAAAGTAGTTATATCCCTCTATTCTTATGCTAATGGCACTAGGGAAACCTAGCTCAAGGGAAATTATTCCAATCTTACACACACTAGAACTATATGGAGTCTAAACTATAGTGTATCGCTTGGTAAAAATCACAATGGGATGACCATCGAGGCTAGTTTGAATCAATAATATGCATTAATTTATTCATCTAATTTGTGTGAGTATTTTTCCTGTAGATAGGGTTTGTTTTAAAAGTACAAGTGTGACTTAGAAGAATTGTAAAGAATATGATGTGACCTATCACGAATAAGAAGTGACAAGAAGCAACAAAAACCAAGACTAAAATATTTCGCAAATGATAGTTCTCATAACAAACACTAGCACTGGTGGCCCTATTCTATTATAGGTGATTTTATCCCCGAGATCATCACATTCCAGTTTTTGAATAAAATCTTGAACTATCCAAAATTAGCCTTTGTAGATCACTCACCATCCTAGAATCAATTCAAACTTATGGAGGCAAACTGAGTCATTCTATAAATGCTATCTATTACTCTTGTTTGTATTTCTATAGCTATATATTGCTTGAATAGTGTTATATTTATTATATCAATGATGTCTTTACATAATTTTAAATTTTGTTAAATCACTTACCACCTTCTTGCTACCTTTTACTATCTCTTTATGACCACTTGATACCATCAATACTATTGCCTTCACATCTTCCTATAACACCATTAGATCACCTTCATACCTACTCTTATTGTTTTCTCTATCTCAATTCTTTATTATATCATTATTTTTATCCCATACTAGTTGTGGTGGATGACATAAACTATAATCAATGTAATCAAGAAGCACCCTTTTTCCAAAAAAATGCATTGACCATGGTTAATGTCATCAGCTAAGAGGGATGCTTGATCTCTAATCTCCTCAAAAATCAACAAGAGCTCCAAATAGCCAAGGAGAATTCATCCCCAATGAAGTATGCAAAAGTTCAACAACCCAAAATAAAGCAAGGAGTTTCAATTTTATAGAAGAGGGAAGAGAAGAGGATGAGGTGGATCCATGTAGGATGCCACATCACACATCCTCAACTCCAACACAAAATTCAAATTCATTCTCCAATGCACAATAAAGAGGTGGGTGAATAATATGACAAATAAACTTACACACTCCAAAAAGCCCACACCCCAAAGGACTAAATTTAATAAAATGTAAGAAGAGTGCAATTAAAACTTACAATTTGTCTTCCCAAAATGCATTAAAAAGTCTAAAATCAACCCTCCAACCATAGGTATGGTTGGTAAATAAAATTAAGAGGTATGGGACAAGTTTTACTTGTCCCACAAGCCTCCAAAAATAGCCTCCAAGGACAAATTCGAATTTCCAAGGAGGTGGAGTGTTTCATACTCCAAAATCTGACTTACACAACTCTTACACATACTTACACATCACTTACACATCACTTACACATACTTACAACATTTAATACAAAATCCAACAACTTCTATAATTACTTTCTTATATCCCAAATTTGATTGATTTATTTATTTTAACAATATGATTACTCACAACACTAACACAACATTTAATAACTAATGAAAAAGGGTAAAAACACCACAAAAATAAACACATGCAAACAAAATAAAAGAAACCACATTAATAAACTACACATAACCCCTTGGTCACATTCAAAGGTAATCTCCCCATGGGAATCCTTAACAAAAAAAACACACACACACACACACAAAACATGTTTCCATGGTGACCTTGTTGAATTCATCTAGAATTCCAATGTGGTTGGTCTCCAATCCTCGATGTTTGTTGTGATATTTTAACCTGCAAAACACAAATACCTCCTTCAGCCTTGTGGCCATATCAGAACATCCAACATGATATAAATATAATAACAAAATCATCTATACTAGATGAATCACAACAACATCAAGGCAATCAACAATATCACTTACAATTTATATCAATAACTATATCATCATCATATAATGTCCATTTTCTAGGCCTACTCACAATATCCAAAATCACATGTTCAAACAAAATTCATAATATGTCCATGTCAAATAGTATATCATCATCCACATATGAAGTGTCCGTAATAATCATCATGCATCATAACTAAATCAAGATCAACAATAATCCAGTGGTCCAACATCTAACATCATACTATATCAAAACCATAACAATGTCCATAATGTAATCAATAGTATCAAGATCAATATCAAAGGTGTCAAGGGGATGTGGGCACTACATCCCCTCCCTTAGACTCTCATTCCTCCTAGAAGTCATGAAACAAATGTGGAAACTCGAACTCGTAATAAGGTAGCATCCTCCCATGTAATTATAGTCTCATCATCTCTCGTCCCACTACACCTAAACCCGATCAAAATCTCTACCTCAAAGGCTCAAAGGTCTTGCGATCTAGGATGTGCACAGGCTCCACCATTACCTACCCCCGATCCTGCATCTTCAATGATGTCCAATCTAAGACATGAGAATGATATGCAACATATCTCTTAAAAATGAAACATGAAACACATCATATACGTGAGGCAAGCTAGGTGACAATGCTAGACGGTAGGCCAAAGGGCCGACACACTCCAAGATCTCAAAAGGATCAATGAATCTAGAGCTAACTTAGAACCTTTTTCGTAACGGGTAGGACTGTTATGTGGCCTAACAAGAAGGAACACCTTCATGCCCACATCAAAACTATGATCGGTCCTATGCTGATCTGCATACTTCTTCTCGTCGATCAATACTACCTTCTACGCCATATCCTACAAAAAGCTGGTCCAAGAGAAACCCTATCCTCTAGCCTATCCCAGCTAAGAGGTGTCCTGCACTCTCTACCATATAAGGCCTGAAAAGGATCCATGCCTATGGAAATCTGGAAACTATTATTATAGGCGAACTCCACTAAGTACATGTACTCCTCCCATCTAGACTGCTGATCCATCACATACATCTTGAGCATGTCCTCTAAAATCTGATTCACCCACTCAGTCTATCCATCTATCTTAGGGTGATATGCTGTGTTGAAGGTGATTCTCATCTCAAGGGCATACTATATGGTAGTCCAAAAAAGTGAAGTATAAAAAGGATCGCGGTCACAAATGATGTTACGTGGAATCTGTGCAACCTCGACAATCTCATCCAAATATACTTTCTTTCTCTTGGATCTCTCCTTTTGCATTCCCCTACTTTCTACATTCAAATAGTTCCCGGATGATGTTTCTCCTATACTTTTCCTACGTATTTCTTCATTCAGGATTATATTAACCACATCATAAAACTTTAAAACATTAGTAGCAAATGTTGTATTAGAAAAAACCATGACAAATTTATCCCAACTATCTAGAAAAGAGCATGATAAAAAGTGCTTTCACTTCATCCTCAAATAGAATAATAACTGATTTTAATTGATTTATAATAGACCAAAAGTCATACAAATGCACTGGATACAGATCCACCTTCTTGCATATTTAAGTTAAACAATTTTTTCATCAAATAAAATTTATTTGAAGCACTAGGTTTTTATATATATATTTTAAAGATTTCATCAAATCTATCGTAGATACTAATTCGGTAATATTAGAAGCCACAAATGGTGTCAGGATCAATCTTATAGATCCCAAAGCCTTTCTTTCAAGAATTTTCCATTCTGCATCAGTCATCTTTGTAGGTCTTTCCTTCTCATCCAACGATAAGTATAGATATTTTACGATCTGGATAATCCTCCACCTACATCTTCCATAATATATAATCACGGCCATCAAATTTACCTACTCTAAATTTTATTTCTTCTCCCATTGCTTTGATCCCACTCAATCGAAATCCCTCGTGAGTGAATTTTTCAACACACACATAACACTCAAACAAAGAATCTATGATACCGGTTGTTGTGGTTAGCACACCAGCTATAAAGATATATTAATCGAGCTAAGTATATAAGAAATCAATATGGAAATAAAAAAGAAGAAAAACCAATTTATCATCACATAGGAAATACAATGAAGATTTGTAATCTTCCACACCTTCTTGGATGTCATGTACTTTCTTCTCTAATTTTGTTTTGTTTTTCTCTCTCTCTCTCCTTTTAAGCCTAACTTTATTCTTATATAAGCATCTACAATCTTAGGGAACTTTAGCTATGCAATTACAACCATTAGATTAAATTTACAACTAAATATAGATCTAATTCTTGCAACTTAATTATAGTAGTCACGCACAGGAAACCAATGTTGGTTAGCCTTAACCGATGTCGTTTCCTTCTTTCTGACCGATCTTGGTCCATGGGTAACTAATTTTGGTTACTATATATTCTAGCAAGTCTATAAAAGCATGCCAGTGAAGCAATTAAGATCCATAACTCAACACATAATGGATACCTTCCTTATCACCCTTGTCGAATATGTTAAATGTCACCCCATCTGTAAATCTACACTCACTAACCTCCATCAACTCATCCATCTTGATACATCCCCTAAGTATGTAATGAAGACACTACTTGAAATTTTATTATTTCAATATTAACCCATATATTTTACATCCGATGAGTTACCTTCATAAGATATCATTGATAATGGTATCCCACTTTATGTACAAGTCATTGTTCACGACACTTTAATCAAATGTGTACTTATTGATAATGGGTCTAGTTTCAACATTTGAAATATCTTTTTTACATCATTTGGGAATCCCCATCACCGAGTTGTCTTCATCGACTATTAGTATCCTTGGATTTGATAATATACCATGTCATCCCTTTGGCCAAATTACATTGCAAATTACCTTAGGAGCTCGCACTCTCCCATCCTTTTCCATGTAATTCCCAATGATATCGATTACAATTTTCTATTATGATGCCTTTACATAATCTATATCTATTGTCCTCCATGGGGAATTCTCGAGATCACCCTTCCTTCTCTTCAAAGAATAGGTTTTCATCTATGCCCTCAAGGAGGGCCTCAAATAAAAAACATTCAAATATTTACAATAATACAATACGAGGACTTGTTTTATAGCATACATTGTTTACACTTTACATTATACATGTTTTTATTCATTTGGTTTGATAAATAACATTTCTTATTTACACACATGCATTCAAATGGTATATTGAGCATGATGTAGGACATTCATAGAGTGGTACATGATAATAGGTGATGGCATGCTTTTTCCTAGAATACTAACATATGAGGACATCAAATTTTCCATACTCTATCTAGGTGTTCTATTTCCATTAAAATTCCTTTCTTTGCTCATTAGGTATATATAATGTATTTTATATCTTTTGAAATAATTGTACTAACACATGTCTTGTGAAACACTTAAAATTATTGCTACTTCTATTATATCATAACCTATGTGTTTTTATTATGTTTGGTTATACTTTATTTTCATGTGTGTGTGTGTGTGTGTGTGTGTGTGTGTGTGTGTGTGTGTGTGTGTGTGTGTGTGTGTGTGTGTGTGTGTGCACGCACTTGTTTTCTACTTTGATTTTGGCCTAAGGGCCTTGATGAACTTGCAACACCATGGGTGTCCTATGTTTTTACGGTTGTTTTTTCCTTCTATGTGACATTTCTTGACATGGTTGTGATTTTTTCTACATTATATGTACTTTTCTTATAATAATACATTATTTCCTATTGATGTTATTATTATTTTATTTCATGGATATTATTCTTGTTATCATGCTTCTTATTCTTGTTACACTTGTTTTGTGCCATGGTTTCTACTATGTGCACCCCTTGTCAAGCACAATTATTCTTAATGGCCACCACATCAGTCATTTCAAATTGTACATACAAATTATTATATATTTAGTCATGGGTATACATCTTTACTTGTGAGCTGCACAATAAAATTATTCATCACACATGCCTCAAAAGAGGGGGAAAATATCCGAGTTTTATTCTACATTTCTAGCAGACACATGCATTATTTTGGGCATAGAAATATGTAGGAGAAAACAAACATGTCTCGAAATTAGACTCGACACATGAATTTAGCAAAATATATAGGGGTCAAAACCATAGAGGCTGGTTAGGATGGTAAGAAAATTTATTACCCTATTATATGGTTTTTTCCACAAAGCATTTTCTCAAAATATGTCAATATTATCACCTTTTTCATCATTATTACAACATTTTCATATGGTTTTATACTCAAATTGACTCAGTTTGGCATAAATTCAGGGGACATGAATTATTTCATTCTCTCTTTCTCCATGGTACTCTACTTCATCTTCAATTTTGAGCATATTTGGGGCATGGTTCTCCTTTCTCCACTTAGATTTCAACATGCAATCAGTTCTATTATGTTTCTACTTAGTTTTGCGGAACATGAGAAGAGTATGGGGAACTTATTTCTCTTTGCTACTATTTCTCCTCATTTACAAAATTGGGATTATATCATTCTACAATGGTAAGGCTTATGTGGTTTTCAAAGGTATTGAAGTGGCTAAGTTATTTATAGGAATAATTTCCTATCCTCTTGTACTTAAGGGAAGATATCATAGTTATTGAAGGACTTTGATACATGGTATTCTTCCTTGATGGGGTGCTTCAGTATTATTATTTTTGTTCTTCTCTTTAGAATTCATGTGTTGGGTTGGTAAACCTAACTCATAAATGTATCCTTGACACAAATTGGGGACTGATCACCCCAATTATTCATCAAATTAAAAAAATATAGAATCTCCAAAGCAATTGATAAAATTCCCTCTATAAAACAAACATGTGTATTCTTTCCATGTTTTATCTCTTTTGGCATTCTATGTTGCACATTTCTTTACAGTACTTTCATTACATATTAAGTTAAAGTTAAATTTCTTAAAATGGGAATTGATTACACTATGTGTTGTAGATTTTATTTTTAAGTGTAACAACACCAACACAATGGGATATCGTAAAAATTATTGTGAGAAAAGAAAAAGTGTGTCTAGATATTTACGTATCTTTTCATTTAAGCACGTAATTTCATTTCATACTTAAAGGGAAAATTTTTAACACTCAAATTTGGTAGTCTATCCTTTGACACTCGCTTATATTGACATTCCAAACTTGCATATATAAAAGCACTCCCCTCACTCTTGTCTAGTATACTCTAATATCCCTTTAATTACTTGCATAAATTTTGCATGCCTCTTTGCTACCAATTTCTAAAGTTTAATTGTATAAACCACACTAGAAAAATTCGTCCTTTGACCCATAAATTCAAAGCATGTTTTTCCGTCTCTCTGTCAAAACCTCTAGGGTTGCTCGGTTCATACAAATCTACGAAGCAACCCTATTATATAGTTCTTGACTAACATTATTTGGGATAATTATTTAAATTCTATAACATTATTATGATCAAATATATCCCCTTGGTCATCCTTTCATCACATAATAACCTTTGGAGGAATATATAAGCATGTAAATCATATCTTATTAATTAACCTAGAACTATATGAACTCCTCATGTAAAAAAGAACAAAAATAACTCCTAGATCCATAAAATGCAAAATAAATAATGCACATCTATTTGAACTCCAAAATCTATAGGTATGAAGTCTCCTTATAGATCTAGTATTTTCCATCTTATTTTTACAAGAAACAAAAGTGACCCTTCACAAGTATTTGAGAAAGTGTGAAACTCAAATAAAGCATTGTCGAATCAGGGTTATCAATTTTTGATTGCACTATGATAGATATCATATGCTAGGAGAGTGACATGTAGTTTGAACCTTTTTCAGAGTAGTAGGGATGTTGGTGGTTCACATTGGTGCCCACAAACCACATAAATTTATTTTATAGGAAATCCTTATTACACTATAAGGGTTCTAGTGTTTGAGAATAATTTATAAAACCATTCGATGTTGAGTGAAGAATATTGACACGTAATGAAACTCATTTTAAGGTAAGCGAAGAAATATAAAAGTTACAGACCCAAATTCCAAGTAGGTCCAAGACCATATAGAAGGGTCAAGACCATATATGCACTTTTGAGCTAGTTGTATGCTTTTGACCAAGTTACGCTTCACGTGCCGTCAGTTTATGTAATGAAGCATTATCAAGTATTAGATCATCCCGATCCTATATTCAAATCATCAGACTCTTCTAAATCTACATAGAATCAACTAAGCTCCATGCTCCCTTGTGTTTTTGATAATTGCTAAATCAATAGTCACTTTGAAAAGCATTATTCTGATTTGTGCAATTAATTTTGGAAGTTAATTAAATTAGAATATCCACCTATTTCATTATTTCATCCTTTTTATATATCTTAATTAGAAACACATAAAAAAGAAGGAATGAGATAATATTCACATAAAAGTGATATTAGTTACACATCAAACACTCATCAATGTAGTAAATATTGACCTTCCTTATAATATCCTTCTAGAATAACCTTGGATCCAAAAATGTAGGCCGTTCCATCCACCATTTATTAATGTATCAAGTTTCCTCACTCTAAATGAAGATCATTATCCCTAACGATCCAAAACCATTTCAATATTGCAAGTTATTAGAAGGAAATTACTACAATACTATTTATTATCCCGGCACTATGGATTGTAATAATTAGTTAGAGCCAACCAATATCCCCATTTTATGTCCACCGCAACAATTTTCCATCCACTTCTAAAGCCCCATACCTTAAGACTAATATTAAGGTCCTCCTAGAAGGATGTGGTGAGTATAAACTCTAAAACACCTTCTATATTGGTCACCTCCCTACTTCCCCACATAGCTATAAAAATCCACCATGAAGAAGATAAAAAACACAGCTTATCAACTTACCTCATCTAATTTTAACCACTTTAGATTATATGTGAAAATGCCAAAGGTTCGAATTGCTCACATTTGTCTAAAAATGACAAGGGATCTTGTTATTAGTATCTTTGTACTAAAAAGATAATCATATGTGTCAAATCAAGAGGTATGAAGGAAAGAGACTTGATCTATGGGAACATGACATCTTAGATCCAATGCTCATTGAAGAAAATCCACCACATCTTGGTTTAGGTACAAACCACCAAGTAGTGAGTCATAATCCAACATCACCACACCTCCTCTATTTTTGTGGAATCTTCTTCAGATGGTGATGTTGAGATGTGATGAATTCATTTCTTTTATGAAGATATTTCTACAACTAAACTTTTTTGTTAGCACAACCATCCTAACCATTGAATTTTATATTCACTATCCATCTCATATTCACTTTGGGACCAACAATATCCACATCCTTAGAGATCGCATACCTTTTGGATATCTTAAAAAGAGTTCAAAATGAACTTGGAAAGTTGCCCCTACTTTGGGGAGCAAGTGGATTTCCTAGTAAAAATATCAAAAATCAAAGTAAGGGGCATTCTATTGAAAACCTATCTAAGGTGCTACTGGTCAAACCAACAAACGTAAAAAACAAAAAAAAAAACAATTTTAATAATAATGATGTATTTTTCAAAGTGAAAACCTATCCGAGATGCTAATGAATGGGGAAATATACTTTTTCTCTAAATCTTGTGATGAAGAAACCCCAACCTGCAACTCACAATAAGATGGCTCCCTATATGAATTTGATCATTTACTAATAAAATATCTCAAGGATATGCATGAAAGATCATCATCCGTAGTTCAAGATATGATTGATATCTCATTGAAACTGAAATGGAACCAAAGATCCTCAAGTTTGGAGATATCATAATAACACAAGGATGGTAAGACTTCAAAATAATCCTCAAATAATATATCGATATATTTTCATAGTCTTATGAAAATATGCAAGGATTAAATCCATCAATGATAGTCCATCTCCTTATCATGCATCCCAAAGCTAAATCATTTAAGAAAAAAATAAGGAAAATACACCCAAAGATTGACTTGTTGGTTAAAGAATAAATTCAAAAGATTTAGGATGTAGGATTCATATACCCTATTGAATACTCATACCGGATCTCTAACATTATTCATATAAATAAATTTTATGGGAATATTCATATCTACACAAATTCAGAGATATCAATAAATCAAGTTTAAAAGATATTTTTCCCTTTTTAAACATCAACATGGTATTATAATCCATATATGGACATGAAATGCTACCACTCATGGACATATTTTCTAGATACAACCATATCATAATCACACAGGAAGAGCTACATAAAACAATATTCATAACTCTATGTACAAATAATGTCTATAAAAACCCCTAGGGCTATTTTGGCAACCCACATCTTCATTTTTGGACTTAGGAAAATTGATGATTGTTTCGGGGCTGAAGATTTCATTTTTAATATTGTCAAAATGTTCAGGATCTTTGTGCATCTCCACATGTTCCATACTCGTTCTCCGCACCCAACAATTATTTTTTGAAAAATATGAAAAATTTCGTGTCAAAAACTTTCCCTTGTATTTCAGATTTCAGGTTTGGGAAATAGTTTGCGTTTGCATGTAAGTTTTTCATCAAAATCTAAAACCCAAAATACAAGGGAATTAGTGTATTTTGGGTTTCAAGTTTTCAAATTGCAAAGTGAAATATGATCCTTGAAACCCAACATTCCAAGTGCATTTTGGGTTTTGGGTTTGGGTTCCGATTTGTAATTTACATGTAAATTGCAAATCGAAATAATATTCTTGAAAAGTAAAAGAGATTAGTGTATTTCATTTATTCAATTGCAATTTACATGTAAATTACAATTTGATCCCAAAACCCAAAACCTGACCAAGTTTCAAATCGGGGTTGTGATTACATTACAGGACCAAGTTTCGATGAAGTCCTTTTTGGAAGTTGAAGGTTGTAAAGCAAGTAATGACTTCGCTAAGAGTAAGTTGGAGGTTCAAGGGTGTAAATCAATTTCAAACTTCTAATAGTCTCCTTCATTTCTCGTTTCAAGTTTCTCTTGCATTAGAACATGGCGAACTAAATGCTTATTCCATGTTACTTTCTCTTTGATCATAAAACCTGATTTTCCTTAGGTTGGAGGTCGGCAGGTTTCATTAGAGGGGCTGAAATCTGCCAAAGACCATTTCAAAAGTTGAAAGTTGTAAAATGTACCGACTTCTGCCAAGACTAAATCAGAAGTTTGGGGTTGTTTTGCAAGATTTGGGTTTTTCCCTATGTATATTGGATTTCTAGGGGTGTTTGGCTATGGAAGAGGGACACAAACCTCATAAATATTATTGATGTTCAATCAAATCAGTACAAGAGAAATGATTACAATATTTATAGATATTGCATAGCCATATAATGCTTATTTCACTAAATTGGGACTTATTCCATTCCCAACAACTTAAAAAATATACTCAATATCGGAATCCAATATTGTTATTTTCAGATTCCAAAATGTCAAATATTGGAATTATTTGCACTCCAAAATCGCACATATTGGATTCCAAAATCACACATATTGGATTCCAATATCGCATATATTGGAATCCAAAATCACATATATTGGAATCCAAAATCAGTTATATTGGAATTATATGTACTCCAAAGTCCCATATATTAGAATCCAGAAAAAAAAAAATTGGAATCCATTATATGAGCTAGTAGTCACTGGCCATTATTTATGCTATGTTATGTACAAACATGTTTATATTTTATAAGGGATAGTGGCCATTGGCCATTATTTATGTTATGTTATGTATAGAACATGTTTCTGTTTTATAAGGGCTAGTGGCCACTGGCCATTATTTATGTTATGTTATATACAAAAAATGGTTATGTTTTAAATGGGCTAGCGATTAACCGCTAAGTATTATTTATGCTTTGTCTTAGTGAAGCTCCAAAAAATAAGTTCCTCGAATTAAGTTTTTGATCAAATATCATCCTAAACATCTTCTCTTGTCCTTCGATAGTTGCTGATAAAGGTCAAAACATAGTTTTAAATTTGATGCCCGTTTAGATGTTTTTAATCCTTTTATCCAGTAAAATAGTTACAAATCTTTAAAATAACTGTCACATATGACTTGCATATTTTAGATATGACCATCAATTTTTATAGATTATATATATATATATTAATTATATTAAAAAACAATTAAGTATATATAGTAAGATTTTATATTTATTTTATGAACAATGTAAAAAAATGCTATTTTATAAATTTTCAAGGGCAAGTTTTTCGATAATTCACCACATAAGTTATTCAATCATATTTTCATCTTATAGTGAGTTAAAATATAAATCCTCCCAACTTATATTTTGAAAATATCAACATAATATAATAGATTTATGTAGTACATTTGATAATAACATATGAATGTATATATTATTGGAAATGTTAAGCGAAGACAATCATAACAACATTCTAAAAAGATAAATAGTTATTTAGTTTTTTCTTGCTCCAAGTATTCGATGCCCTCTACCACATTCGATCCCTGAGACACTATTTGTGATATTTTTTTGTACAAATCGGCCATCAACCATTTATCTTTTGTACAATATTTGTGTCTGCTTTTCATACCCACCATAAAATTTTAGGGAATCTTTCCCTTCGCACCTAATGTAATACACAAAGAGTTTTTCAAAGTGTTTGAAAAATATTTTCTATTCCAAACCTTTTCTAGGTCTCTTATTCCTATTCCCTCGACTATATTGCAATGTTCTTTTCTGCAAGTGAGTCTTGGATTCAATATGTTTGATACTTTTTTTGAATCCCATTGATATATTTTTAACATCAACAGAAATAAGAGTGTCGGACTGAATCCCAGTTCACAGTATGGTGATAGTAATTTTATAAATTCTAATAGGCCACCTCATAGGTTGACATCTTTCATACCGAACCTGAATGACATCTTCCTATTGTATGTTTTGTTTATCCCATATAATAGGTCCTCCATATCCAAAATGAGTAAATAAATCTTATCTCTACTTACAGGGAGGTAAACAAAATTTATTTTTGTCGGCCACATATCAATTACAACCAATTGAAATAAACAACATTTTAGCTTATGGATAACAATTACTGATTGAGATTGTGGCTTGGATTACACTTCCTTTACACGTTGTTGGATCTGTTGATGCAAGAGCTATTTCAAATAAACAATCATCAATTCATAATATATTTATTCCTATTGAAAATGCAAGCATAATGTATTTGAAATAAACATTAATCAATTCATAATCGATTTCATGTTGTGGAAAACTTAAATGGATAAACATAGTGGTTTCTGTGGTGATATGGTAAGTACAATATCAATTATTCTCTATATTATAATTAAAATTTAGAGGTCATTAAGTTATGCTTATATTCACTCGAACCAACCTTTGGCAAAGAACAATCCTCGGCCTATTCATCGAGATTTGTGACTACTAGGCTATGCCATCATTGGCTGAACTAAACTTAGTTGGAAAACCTTTAACAAGGCTAGCCAAGTATTGCTTTACATACAAACAAGATAGATTAAGCCATATGTAGTTTTTTTATGATGATGTTAAAGCCAAAACAATGTTAATTCAATGTAAGTAGTTAGTATGCAGTAGTGAATAAGTGAAACATTGTAGACAATACGCGGTTGTAAATCAACGAGATATTGATGAATGTAAGGTTTTTAGTCAAACCATTTCGTATTGTGAATGTGGATGCATAGAGTCCGCTAAGCTCTATATATTTTGTTTTAAATTGTTATTGTATCTTACAAATGAATTTACTTAAACTTTTTCTTTGACCCTAAGCCAAACATATAAACTAATGTCTGTTAGTTATTGTTTCCTATAAATTTGTGGGCCTTATTGGTTTTCTGCATAATCATTTATTGTATTATAAATTTGTGGGGATTATTAGTGGTTTTGCTTGTAAATTCACATGATTAAAATACCTAGATCTAATGGTGTATTCATGGACAATCTGTTAGAATCTATCATCCGAATCAGAAATTACGTTTTTATAGTTCATATGACATATATGATTTATTCAGGCCGATCTCTTAGAATATTTCAGAATCTATTAGAATCCCCAAATTCCAACCATATTTTGAATAGGAATATGGTCCGCTATTTATGGAGGCATGCATTTCCTATTTCATGAACAAAGAAACATCCAACTCCATAACCAAAATAAGACACTTATTATTTTCAAAGTCAAAGCATTCCAAATGGATATGTAGTGTCCTCAAATCAATAACTTATGATGATATAACAATACCAAATTCCTTGTGATTGTCATTATAGACACCAAAATTGGGTCACACTCCCCTTTCCCCGTCGAATAACCAACTCAAACATATTCACCTAACCATGGCCCCTTCCACCCCACATTAATATTAATTTAATTAACTTAATTAAATTAATACCCATCCTCATAATATTCATTACTTAATTATTTTAATTAAGCTAATTTCCACCTCACCCCTTCACCTCACCTAGCCACCTCACCCTAGACCTATTCTTGGCATGTTTCCATAACTAACTTAGATTTGGTCCCACTTACCTTAATGAGATAAGACTTAGTTCAACCCTAAAAATCAATTCCTATTATCCCTCTAACCATATTCCCGCTCATGAAAAGGAAACTTCCGCTTTGATCTAGGAGAATAGACAAATCTGGTGGAAATGATTGCCAAGATCTGTTATTTTTAGTAAACCTAGAAAATCTTTCCTTAATCGATCTGGTCACCCCAAAGCCCGACACCTGGTCAACCCAAAACTATTGTTGGTTGCCATTTATTCACCTTAGCAACATTTTTTTGGGTTAGCACATTCTGAGATTAGAGAGATGAGAAGAGAACTACATGTAAGAAAAACTAGAGCCTTTTCATACCTATAAACATCCATAGTCAACACCAGGACAGATCGAGAAGCACCGCACTCACAAAGTGACATTCTGAGAAGCATCATTATTACACCAAGCTCCATCCCACCAACCGATCATCACCACCACCCAACCATTAGACCTACAACATTGGTAAGTGATTTTATCACTGATCATTTCCATTCTTATTCTATCCATAGAGTTGTCATTTTTGTTATCATTCTTCCATTAATATTCCCATTCCTTCATAGTCTACTTTTTGACAAACTCAAACCTCACCCACCCTTTTATTAGATCACCCATCCTGGCCCTTCCACCTCTTTGAGTGTTCTCAACATTCCCACATACCTCGCCATCCCCTCCTTTAGCTCTATCTAACCTCACCCAGACTCTACAACCATGTTTTTATTGAACTATTGTCACCCGACTATACCGATGTCGGTTACCCATGACCGTTGTTGGCCTCTCCTAAAATGTCATCAATCATACTAGACCAACATTGGTCTCTGTGTTTTACACCTTTTCCAATAAAAAATCCAACCTACCCTCTACCAAGTGACCCAAACAACCCAAAACTCCGACCCCCGACCGGCCCAACACCCTGATAACTACCTACCCTTCAGATCTAACTATAGCCTAGCTTGTTATGTTAGATTTGCTTATTGTGCTTGAATGAGATACCTAAATTATATCAACTACAATAGGAATTTTTTTATTTCTCACATTAAGTTTTTTTAAATAGTGGATTGATAGCCATCTAGGGAGTATCACACTTCCGGATCTAGCACACACTAGGCAGTCCACTGTCATATATTATTTAACTCTTCTTTTGTGGTCTTGTTTTCTATTTTAGGTAGTTCCTCCTAGCCAAAAGGAAGCTCTCACAGTCATCATTATAGTTAAAAGTTAGAATGTGCACAATAACCATCAAGTGAACATCATAAACAGGTATTCCTCCTCAACCCATAACCCTTATCTGTTTCATCTCAATAACATAAAGAAAATGGTGAAACAGTACCTATAACAAAAAAATAACCATAGGTCAATGTGGTAGTTTTTAGGGGAATTAAGTTCCACAAACCATTCCTCATCTCTTTTCTTCCAAAAAATACCACCTGCGATGAATGGAATTGTTCTGAATGGAGGGTGAACAATGGAAGACATTTTACCTATATTTAGAGTAAAATACATTAATAATTTTGTCATTTCCAAACTTTAAAGTGTTTTTCTCACATTGTCTGTTAAGGAATGTAAATATTACCCTAGAAGACACACAATTCCAGATTTATTTACTATGTATCATAACAAAGTAATTATCTTAATGGTTAATGACTATTAGGATTTGATAGGACATCTTATGTATCATTCAAATGGTTACAATAATTCATATTTTATGGATCGAATTATGATGCATTGAAATAAATGAAAGCATTTGCACATTTTGAAAGAATAAAAGAACAACCTAAAACAATTATTAATCCATTTACACCTTTTTAATGATAAAATGTAGAGGACATTTTTATGTAATATTTGGTATTTTGAAGAGAGTTTGCGGTAGCTTGGGATTTTTTATTTTACAAGACTATGTGATTTATGTGTATATCGGTCATACTATAGTAGTGAGGATTAGATTCTTATAACAAGACTAATGAAAATGTTTAAAGGATAGCGATTGGAAGATATAATGTTTGGTATTTTGAGGAGAGTATTTGAGCAACAAATCACATTAACAGAGTTAGTGATAGCTCATCATTTTTTGTTATATAAGACAATGTGTAATATATGTATATCAAATATACTTTATTCATTATGTCTAAATGTCTATAACTACTATGCGTATTTACGATACTTTAAGCGTAACACTAGGTGGGAAATTCCACAACAAGCTATAAAAAACAAACAGGAAGGATTACACTTATTCTAAACGTAAGTATGGCCCTCTTCACAATGTTTTGTATTGGAAAAATTGTTTACCTAAAACTTAGCTTCATTACTTATCGAAAGTAATGGCACAACATGACGCTACTTTCAATAGTTTCTTTTATTAATAATTGTGATAAAATAATAAATTACGACCTATTTGAGTGACCATGAGGCTCCTACCATTACGGTCATTATAAACACTATTTGTAAAAATTTGGATTGCTAGTGTTTTTTCATTGATTATAATTATATCATGTTGGCTGGAATGTACGGAAGAAACAATAGCTATGCTACATACCGATAGAGGGATCAAGACTTATGTAATTCCCATGAGGTATATTGTTTGAAACACATAATTCACTTTGGATCTTATGGGAGAAAATGCATAATGAACGCCAATAATTTTTTTGGTATTGAAAGTAAGGGCATAGTGGACACTAGGTTCAATAGTTTAATAATTTGAAAACAACAATAAAATAAAAGATCATGTTCTAGTTTAGCGATGCTAAGATCTCATCATGCTTTCTTTGGTACTAAAAACCCATCATCAAAATTGTGTTTATAGTTCATCTGATAGTAGTGAAATCTCACTTTGGAATGGAATTGTAGATGGTATTACATCAGCCTTAAACCTTAAAACTACGTAATCTAAGTTGATTCCTCTGCATCAAATTTCAGCACAACCCCTTTCCCTCAACATAACCATCACAGATTCGGGCCATTTTCCAACTTGACAAACCCCAACCTTGTTGCAGCCTTTGCACCACTACTTATGAGAATGTTTGTCAATGAGTTAAGCCTCATGCCCTAAATTCATAGGAAACAAGCTTTGTCTTGTAAAGTGAAAATAAATTATTACAAACCTTAGCTAGTAAATATCTTACTAGACGTTACTTCTTATTTTGGTTTAATGCTTCCAACTGATATTTATAGTCTAACATTACCAAAATAACTTAGTTTTGTTAAGTAAATTAGGCCTACAAATACATAATACATTAAATAAGAAAATACACAAACATTAAATAAGTAACGAACCCACTATAACCAAATTTGGCGTGCTCCTTTTTATTATATAAAATACCCATAAATATTTAAGCCATTTTTCCCCAATCAAACCTTAAAAACAAATACATACCTAATACACTAAAACTCAATAGAACATACCAAAAAAATCACTTCCCTCCAATCAATCCTCCGGAATCTTGAACTCTCTTTCAACTATCTTTGATTGTAAATCCTTGAGATCTTTTTCATCGAAAGTGCATCCGATAGAAACATACGTACCCAGAATCTCCTTCACGGATCCCGTAGGATGTTTTTCTATGGATCGGGTGCTTCACGACATTCGCAATTTCAATAACATCATCCAAGGAGATGTTCTTGGTATGTTTAATGTTTTTGTATTTTTCATGTCATGTTCGAGTTCCTTTAGGTCTTTAATCACCAAGGCACATGCGTTGGGAACAAATGTAACTTTGGCCTAACGATTTTGTACGTTGAGCTTCACGATAACCTTGAAACCCTTATAATATATTATAGTCTCCTTTATAATGTCTTCTCTAATTTTCTTCAAATGAAATATCCAAAGGACCAATTTTAGGGGCCAATGAAGAGACGGCTCCAACTTCTCCTCCTATCACATGGATGAACACCTCCACAACCCGAGATGGGTCAAAATTTGCGATATTTTCCTCAACCATTTGAACCTTACCTCTTCCAAAATCCTCTACAAATCCGCGACTCTTTCTAAAAGGGAAGACTAGGAAAATCCTTACATATTTATTTGTACTTGGAATTATGGTTGTTCTCTTTTGTTTTCTTTTTTAAGTACTATATGATGTTATTTCTTAGAGAGATTAAGGTATAATATTAAAGGTAGGTAAAAACGTTTTTCCTATTTTCTCGGGTCCTACAATATTAAAGGTACAATTTCTTTTCCTACGTTGTTATTTCTTAGAGTGATTAAGGTACATGAGGGATAGAGTATTACGTAGTTCCCATAAGGTATATTGTTTGAAACCCATAATTCACTTTGGATCTTATGGGAGAAAATGCATAGTGAATGCCAAGAATTTTTTCATTATTGAAAGTAAGGGCATAGTGGACACTAGGTTCAATAGTTTAATAATTTGAAAACAACAATAAAATAAAATATCATGCTCTAGTTTAGTAGTCGCTAGGATCTCATCATGCTTTCTTTAGTACTACAAACCCATCATTGAAATTATGTTTATAGTTCATCTGATAGTAGTAAAATCTCACTGGAATGGAATTGTAGATGGTATTACATCAGCCTTAAACCTCAAAAATATGTAATCTAAGTTGATTCCTCTGCATCAAATTCCAGCACAACCTCCTTTCCCTCAACATAACCACCACAGATTCAGGCCATTTTCCAACTTGACAAACCCCAACCTTATTGGAGCCTTTACACCACCACTTATGAGAATGTTTGTCAATGAGTTAAACCTCATGCCCCAAATTCATAGGAAACATGTTTTATCTTGTAAAGTGAAAATAAATTATTACAAACCTTAGCCAAAATATCTTACTAGACGTTACTTCTTATTTTTCTTTAAAAATAAGATGTATTGTTTTCATTTATCTATATAATCATCATGTTATTTTCTCTTCTTTCACTCAAAAATATTCCTTTAAAGGTGTAAGAGGTTTAAGGTTTAGTGGAACTTATACTTGGAAGTCTACTTTGAAGCATTATATCACTAGAGTAACAAGAATATGAGTTGTACTCAATAAGGTCTACCAAATCTTTGGAGTCCCCAACACTAGTCTACTTAGGTATTATATTTTTCCTTGTAAACCACCTAAGATAACTCTCTCACGAGGTATTACAAACCTTACGAGAGGTGAGGAATTCGAGGAGGGGGTTTTAATGCACCAAAAATGTCTTCAAAAACTAAATATCCTTAACCCTTCTCTTTCCTTTATGTTGGTATGATTAATATTATTGACATGAAATGTATTAAACTAGTATAAAATAACATATCTCTATATATTGTATTATTTCTTAAAACCAATGTGTTGAGCTACAATATTTATTCTAGACTTAGTTTTTTCTTGATGTATATACTCTTACAATCTTATGGTTCTAGTAAACAACACCACCATATATTAAATGTAGTCTTTGGAACCATATGCCTTTGATACAAGTGTGGATTACTCTCTTCTATATCTAAGAATATTACACCCCAAGCATTATCTAT
This sequence comes from Taxus wallichiana var. yunnanensis, assembly GCA_018340775.1. Lineage (NCBI taxonomy): Eukaryota > Viridiplantae > Streptophyta > Pinopsida > Cupressales > Taxaceae > Taxus > Taxus wallichiana. Next base: position 945,977,431 of record CM031239.1, on the reverse strand, counting down.
GGCTTGCGTGTTGTCCCCAGACTAGTGCTCTACTCATATATTAATCTATATTATTGAGAAAAGAGGAAGGATAAAGATATTTACCATCTTAGCTAGAAAAATGTCTAGTGAACCATATGTGGATCTTATTCCACCCTTGATTAAGCCATATTCATTTTTACTTTTATTTCTCATCACTTCATCTTCATGATCATTATATTTTGGGGAACCCAATATGAATATTACTCCAACCTTGTTTGATTTATCTTCTATTACACCAATTTTACTATCTATCTTACTTCCCATCCTATTCTTTTAGTATTACCAATTTTCCAATCAAATCTTGCTTGTTAATTTTTTTCAACTTATATGCTCAGTTTTATTCATACATTTTTACAATTATCTTAGATCCTTGGACATACAATCATCTGGGTGAAGCACTCCAAGTGAAAGGTTAGATAATTTGATAAGAAAATAAATAAGAAGATATGAAATATAATAAAAAGGGACTAAGGGTCCCAATCGGCATGCCAAAATGTTTATGGTGATTTTTCGATTAATTGCTATTATGGTGAAATACCAAAAAGTCTAAATAAAGTAGGGCCTATTAATATCTATGCTGAAAATGAAATTTCAGGATGATTGAATACGCGAACAATACAAGAGACTCCTCCTTTTCCCAAGTGAGAAGGCTTGTATACAAACACAACTAGACAAGACAAATATTAGATGATGATTAAATGAGTTACTCGGCAAAGGATGATATTGGGTATCCAAAGGGATTTCTTGAAGGGTGTCAACTCGTGTTTTAAAATCAAGTGATTTGATAACGTAATAAGATAATGATAACAAGCTTAGAATTCAAGAGAGATAGAGATATCATGATCTTTTTGGTAGGTGTCCCAAGCTAGGGTCAGCGAGCTTGAAGTTCGAGAAATAGTCGAACCAGGCTTGGTCTATTGTGTCCTATATTTCAAATACGATATCAAGTTGGTTTTTATGTCCTCTATCTCGGGTTTCAAGGAAATGGAACACAAGGTAAACTCATGTGAGATATCAAACTGCTCTCACACGAAGGGCTATTACATAATCGAGAAAGTCATAGATAATTTTAGGTTGGAACTATCATATACAAATAATAAATCTTGCAAGGAAAGAGATTAGGCCAAATTTTTTTGATAAAGATACCATAACGGATAAAAAATGACTGAAATGATAGAGATCGACAACGATTGGGGGCAAAATGGTCTACTTTAATAAGGGCTAATAAATGGACTGTGATCGAGGTGGGATATGGTTTGACAAAGATCAAGATGGACTAGAGGGACTCGGAAATAGAGAAGATGTAGAAAGTAGATATTTCAAAGTACATGTAAAGAGCTAAATAAGCCATTTAAAGGGATGGGGATCTGATTGACGAAGATCGAGGATCGGTGGTGATCCTGGTAATACTAAATGATATGTTTAAATATTGATCAAAGAGCTAAATGGAAGACAAAATGTTTGGTATCTAGATAAGGGTATAAAGATGAATGTTTTCGAATACGGCTAAAGTATGATGTGACCGAGAATGATAAAAAAATGCATTATCCTTATTGAAATCTACTGGGGATAATAGGGATTCAAATGGAAGAGTGAATTATTGAAAAGATCTCTAAGGAGGTGGCAAAAAGATGTCAAAGATATTTAAATGTCGTGATGATGGTGTAGGGTCTCAACAAGTCACCCATGAATCTAATATTTTTCTAAGCGAGAAATGGAGAAGTATGGTGATTAAATAGAATCAACGGATTCCGCAATGATCACTATCGATCAAGTCAAGGATTGTTAAAAACATGAGAAGATGGAAAATGGTTGAAACCCCTTTCTATATGAGGCTTGTAGTTTTTTTGGGAATGGTGGGAGGTTAGGGATGCGGGAAGGAAGAGGTGGGGGTTGGGATAGTTAAGGGTTATTTAGGATAGGTTTGTTTTAGGCGGATTAATGAGGGTAAATGAGATTATACGTGGCTAAGTGCGTTTTTATCGTGCTAAATTAGATTAAGGGTAATGGACTTAGGGTAGGGATAATAATCTAAATAATGATAATATGATTAACACGTGTAGGGTCATCCACGGGTGAAAAAGTGGTGTCTATACTTTGGTTCATCTCCCTCCAATGATACCTTTTATAATTGGAACTTATTTAGTACACTCCTATTTGGCCTTGTCCAAAGTTTCCAGATCTAGAATGCATATATAAGCAATTTATTCAAATCTCATTATGAGGGAGAGCATTTTATCTACTTGGTACCTGTCATCACCAACGGCACTATGATAATTCTTCACTTTGGGAACTCCTCTTGCTATGATTATTTACTAATGCACATGCCTTTAGTTTGGTGGATGTAATCTGAAACAAAACAACAACATAACACAAGAATACCATCGACTATGATAAGATAGAATGATGACAAATCTGAAATATCAAAATAAATTATAATATTAACATGAAGCTACATATAATCTCACCCATGAGGTACTTCAAGTGTTATTGACTTCACTTTCCTTTCACCAAGACTATGGGAGAAAATTTACAATTACACCTCTTAATGGCTTCTTCAACAACACCTTTAAACTGATGGCTTCCTTCGCACACTTCCTACAATATTTCTCACTACTTCCTTCTATGCTAAATGAGGGGGGTGGCCTCTCTATTTATAGAACTTCCAGGCTTATCCATCTTATCTCTAAGATAGGATAAGAAATCCACTTTGACGAATCATATTCCATACCTTAACTCTTATCTGTACATGTAAGCTTATCTGTTAAGATAAGATAAACCTTATCATTTTACATGGGTTCCACATTTTTAGAATTTTTACAAATAAAATACACAAAATATTTATGACCTCACTCCTTGTCTTTATTACCAATATAATATTTCTAATTCCTAATCATGTAGACCCTACTTCTCTAATTACCCAAACTTTGACATTTTAACATTACCGGACCACTTACGACAAATATTTACTTTTTACAACATTCCTATTGTACTTTGACTATTACCGTACTCCACATTATTGGCGGCACCATACTGACGGCGCCATTATCTTCTATCAGACGCTACTACTAATTATACTTAACAACATCCTATTCCTAATACATACATTAATGAAATAGAAATTACGGAGGAAAATTTTAGTGTCGATGATTACCTAACATCATAATGAGTAAATACTAAGAGAAATCACAAACAAATCCACTTCAAGAATCTCGGAGCTTCATATAATCTACATACTCAAACTAGGGCATTTATCCAATCATATTTGTAAATACAAATGGGACATTATCAAACTAAAGTCAAGCTAGGGAAAAGGTTCAAGTACAATTACATTGTTTCAAGGTCATGGTTATCAATTTGGTTGCATAAATTCTAGATATCACATTCTAGGAGAGAATGACATGTGATTTGACCCCTCTTGAGTAGTGGTTTGTATGAATCTTTTACCTTCTAGGGTTTTAAAGATTCAATCAATTGCATAATGATCATCGCATAGTGTCAAAGGTCTAAATTTAGGGAAAGAACATATCAAGATGCAATGTAAGAACTTAATAAATTTTAGGAGTTAAAATTATAGAGGGATAAGGGCATAGAGAAAGAGGCGTAGTAGGGGTATGTTTTGTACTATGCCATACACTTTAGACCAGAAGCTTCTTTGGACACAATTTCGAGAGATGAAGCCTTGTCAAGGTCATTTCCATCCATTTCTAGTCACCAAGTCAACCCATATTAGCACAAAAGTTATAATATTAGCTAATTTTTCTTCTTCTTATCATTACTATTACTTTATTGCATTTTCTATCATTATTTATCTTTTTGCAATGAATTTCCTTTAAATTACTACAATTATCTTTACAAACTAATTGAATAGGATAATCTACCATCGGTTACATTATCTCTGTAACTTTAACCATTTAGGTTAAATCATTTGGTGAACCCAATGTTTGCATGATGCATTGTATCTATGTTTATTTCTCTCGAGTTATTTTTCCAAACCTTAATG